>JACSYO010002106.1:65000-239555 GCA_016806645.1 Ophiodon elongatus | reverse complement strand
TCGGCCCAGAACCAGAGCCCTTTAAAGACAGAGTCGCGTCATTTCCGGTTCTTCTTCCCGACAGCAATGGTGGCTCGCGTAGCCTCTCAATAGTTCCCGGAAGTTAGAGAGGAATGGACCGTTCGTGGTGGACCTTTAATAACAGGTAAGACGTTTAGAGAAAGAGGTTGTATATTATCACCACACCTGAATAAAATGAGCACGTAAATATTAATATTAAATATCATATTTTACGAGCTAAATATACCATTTGTGATTGTGGCGTATTGGACGCAGGTGATGGAATGAGCATATACACTTTGGAGTATGAGCTATTATAATAAAGTATAATATAAATAAATAATAAGGAAGGTAAACATTTGTGTGCTACATTGCTACTGGTGCATATTTAAGACTTCTAAACACTAAACAAGAAGAAACATACGGTTAGTTCTGAGTTATTTACGGCTTTGTGATTCTGTTGACTATATCTGTTGATGTTATGTTGCAGCTCAGCTGATTTTTGATTGGTGGACATGGGAGAGTTGGGTGAAAACACAAAGTAAGTTTAAAATAGGCCAGCAATATTGTATTATAGTATTATAGTAATATTATACAACTGCAGTATATAAATAAAGGTAGTGAGTGACACATGTAGTTGTTCTCGTGTAGCGTAAATAAGCTGATAAATGATATATGATAATGTGATATTGGAAAAAATGGATTTTAATCAAACAGTTTTGGGAGCATTGACTTGACATTTTCACGGCTATAACCAATATTTAATATTTGACATCTGACATCTGACATTGGACAACCTGTTTTTAATAATGTTACACGACTTGTGTAGATGGAAATGAGCTAGTATAAATCCGCTCCAAAACATCTCTTCTCTTTTTTGAGATTATTTATGGACATGGTCCCTGATGTAAATAAACTAAACTATATAAATATTAATCATCCCAATTGTGTGGCCTTTGTTTGTGAAAAAAGTGCAAATGCAGTGTTTGAATATGATTACCTCGCAATTGTTTTTGCTGTGATCTCTAGTTAATGATCCCCCTTTGAATAGCTGCACATTCATTTCTTTCAACATATTTGCAATGACTTTAAAAATCCATTGAGCTGTGAGTTGACGGTCACCGGTCGTCACCTCTCAGGCTCCTTCTGTCCTGTCTGAAAGTCATTCAGATTACTTTAGATTACTTTAGTCATTCAGATTACTTTAGATTACTTTAGTCATTAAGATTACTTACTTTAGTCATTCAGATTACTTTAGTCATTCAGATTACATTAGTCATTAAGATTACTTTAGTCATTAAGATTACTTACTTTAGTCATTCAGATTACTTTAGATTACTTTAGTCATTAAGATTACTTTAGTCATTCAGATTACTTTAGATTACTTTAGTCATTAAGATTACTTACTTTAGTCATTCAGATTACTTTAGTCATTCAGATTACATTAGTCATTAAGATTACTTTAGTCATTAAGATTACTTACTTTAGTCATTCAGATTACTTTAGATTACTTTAGTCATTAAGATTACTTTAGTCATTCAGATTACTTTAGCCCTCAGATACCAGGGGATTACTGAAACCATGAAGTAAATAAATGGTAGACTTTTTATCCAATCTGAATATTTAAACATGTCTCCCCTCCCTCTAAACATACTATTCAGGATGTGATAGCTCTTGAATACCATACAGGTGTAAGACCATTCAAATAATTCAAAGCAATAAGCAACAGCTCTTTAAACAATGCAACCTTAGACTAAAAGATGTCAACAAGGCAGGGAACTGGTCACACTTACTAATCCTCAAATATTATTCAATTGTACTTAATTTGATTTAAAACAATTATGTCACTACAAATCACAGTTCTGTCTGTTTGACCGATTTCTATGCATTCAGATCACCCGCCAAGCACTTCCTGGAACTATCTGACGTCCCGTGACTCACGTGGCCATCACGCGTTTTGAACTTCCGTTTACGTGACTCTCTCTTTAAAGAGCTCTGGGTCAGAGCAACGGTTGCTACGCTCCACTCGCTGTTTGTGGGGGCGGGGTTTAGCGGACTTTAGAGGGTCTTTCTCAAAAGGGAGTCTGGACTCCCAAAGAAGGACGGGAGGAGGGAGGACGCAGTACAGTCATTCTGCATTTGGATCAGCAGCTGACTTCATGACGTCACCACCTCAGCTGGTCTTGCTAATGAGTTTACTCTGGTTCTTCACTGTAACGTATTTTTACAATCAAACCAAATATGACAACCCTGCCTTTTTTCATTTTCATACAAAAAATTATACATATATATATATATTATATTATATATAGTTGTTATAGATATTATTGTGTATATATATATATATATATATATACACATATAATTGCATATATATATATATATATATATATATATAATTGTATATATATTTGTCATATTTCGTTTGATTTTAAAAGTACTTCACAGTGAAGAACCGGAATAAACCCATTATATGTATGGACGTACGGTGAATGAATGAATGAACGAATAAAGAGCAACAAAATTAGATATCAGATATTAGAAAATTAGACAAAAATATCACAATGGATCAGATCCGGATTGCTGTTGGTAATCTTTATGAAGAAACTGAAGATATCAATCTAAATATATATATATATATATATATATATTTATTCGGTTAGATGTGTTAAAAGTTTGTGCTTTTTTGAGATATTATTTTGAACATTATCTTCAGTGTGAAGCGCTTCGATTCCTGTTGACTAGAACTGTATTTGTCCAGACCATCTGTGAATAGATGCGGGATACATAAATGTCAAAGTAGGGTTGGAGTTCAAATCAACACTCACAACTGTCGTGTCATGTTCGTGACACTGGGACGACCGCGACATAACAAGTTCCAGTGTCACACATGCTGAACGTGTGAACGTGTCGTATGTGTGAGTGTGAAACCAGGATTTCTTAAACCAAAAATAAGCATGAATTCTCAGCGAATCTGTTGTACAAAACTATCCCTCCAAAGAAGACAAAGACAAAGATCATGATGGGTTGAAAAGCAACAAAATCATTACTATTCATCAATTGCTCAAGTTCTTCACCAATTCGACACTTTCTTGAACAACAAAATGAAAAACGTTACTCCTTCCACTTCTACTTTAGGCTGATGCGTTTTATTTCTTTAATTTTATAGTACGTTGATGAGTTTAATTTTTTAATTCCTTCTTAGTTCATCGATGGGTTTTAAGTCTTTCATACGTTTTAAGTGTTTCGTTTTTTAAGTACGTTGATAAGTTTTAAATATTTATACTGGTACTCTTATCGATACTGCTTATCGGTTCGGTTCCCTATCGGTTCTTTGTGATTATTTTGTGAGGGGAAAAAAAAAGACAATTAATGAAAAAAGAATCAACATATCTTTATTCTTCTTCTATGTAAACAAATTGTATTTCTTGAACGGCAACAGCAGGATGTTTAAATAACTCACTATTGTTGACTATTTCAATGCCACCAACAAATGTAACCTTGAGAACATTCTTTGGGAGGAGTATGTTTGGTCATATCCCTCCAGTAAAGAAACAATGGTTGTTAAGGCGTGTTGGCTGGAGTGGTCGTGGGACAACTTATAACACTAACTCATAACCACATAGCTGCTCCCCTTATTAATAACTCCGTATTGTTAGAAGACGTGAGACAGATGCAAATTAAAATGCCGTTTCTTGATCATTGAATTACCAAAGTGTTAGTTACCCGGTAGCACTGAATTAATGGCAACACAATGAACAAAATTAGAAGGAAAAAAAAAAAAGTTTAATGATCTCGAGGACGTTTCCCTTCTCTGAGGCCTGTTGTAGTCACGGACACATCGCCTCACACAGCTGCACCAGCTTCTTGTGGGTAAGCACAAGGGAAGTACCCAAACCTGCAGCTTGCACACACACACACACACACACACACACACACACACACACACACAAAAAGAGAACATATTTAGGAGCGTACTCTGCTATTTTAACCTCAAGCTTCGCTCACACGTCCGAGGAGGCGACAGCTACATCCTCTGGCCAACATGAGTGAGACAGTTTAAGTGTTGCAACAGTGTTGTGCGTGTGCACTTTTACCAAATGTACGGATTTTCTCGCAGAGATGTGAGCAGATTTCAAGATATTTTTTTAACCCTTTTCTTTGATTTTCTGTAACTTTTTTCCATATTCTCTTTTTTTTCTCTACTCTGTCGACTACAGCAGCGGGGGAGGGGACTTCCTCCCCGGGGCAAACCCACGAGGTCCCTGGAGGTAAGCTTGAAGCGATGCCACACTACGGCACACTAACTGATCTCTGTCACACACACACACACACACTTCATTCTGTCTTCGGGGAAGGTAACCAGGAGTTTAGGGCCCTCCTACTGGACAATCAACCGGGAGTCCAGATGAGCTATACAGCTGTCAGACTCTCAGGAAGGGTAAAAAAAAAAAAGTTAAATCAAATGCTTTGACTGAAAGAGGCATCATTACAGGTATAATGACGACCTCTAACACTTAATATCACACGTTAATTTGCATTTATTAATTGTTTTTATCATAAATAGTCAAACCAGCGGTGTTATTTGTGCTAGTTTACGTAACTATAAGCCTTTCAAAAACCAACTCAAGCCTCAAATCTAATTTTGCTTTATGTTTAGTCAGCGCTGTCTGCTCTCCTCAGCGCAGAGGAGGCCGACACTCGTGGTCATCTGTAAAATGCCGCCATCTAGCGTGAAAGAAATGCAGAACAAAGTGCTGATCTTCTAATACCGTGCAGATGTCACCGTGTACGATTTTAGTTTTCATAAAGTGTCTGTGTGTAAAATCGCTGCAGTGAACACGACTTCATTTGTGGTGTATTCCATAGAGACAGATAAAACATACTGTACAAAGACAAAGTGTACACAGCTATCTGATGCGAGTACCAGAGCTCACTGGAGACGAGGAGTAACCATGGTGACCGTCACAGGCGGGATGTGAGGCTGAACCAGCTGCGCACATCAACAGGTTGATTTGGGATTGATAAAAGGAACCGGCTCACTGGCAGGAGAAGGTTTTATAAATGTGATTATGTTTCGGTGTGCCTGCATTTCCTCCTTTGAACGTACGCCAACCTTAAGATCTGTTTTTATAAATGAGACCTCAGCTCACTGTAGTTTCTAATCAAACAAACAGGAGGAAGTAATGCCTTTGTTGGGGACTATTTTCAGGAAGACGATACATCAGGCTGTGATACTTCGTCGAAACTTTCACGTTAAACCAAGTTTGAACTGGTTTGAAAAACTGTTTTCAATCAGAAAGTGTTGAAATGAAAAGCGATTCATGAAAACATGCAGACCATAGAACAACATGTCCTGTGACGTGAAGGGATCAGTTTTATTCTACTCTTCAACACATCTGTCAGCTTCTGGTAAAAAAAAAGATCTTTAAAAACTGGTTGATTTTAGTTTTTTATCAGACACAGTTTATGTTTTGTGCTGATGAGTTTCATGCAGATAAAAGTGTCGATGAGATTCTAAATGAAATTCTGGAAACCAGGGGTGTCTGGAGTAGCACCTCCCACTTTTAAACACGACAGAAAGAAACAATTAAAAAATGCTGAAAATAGTTTTTCTCTGCAGGAAATGACGACAGCTGTTTTCCAATTTGCCTTCTCAGTATTCTCGGGACAGGTCGACTTAATTCTTGCAGACAGAAGGTAAAAAAAATCAAAACAGGTTGCAGTGTCCATTTGTCGAAATCAAAACTAACGTTAAATGGTCACTGAAGCACCACGGGCATGTGCAGGCAAAATACTCTATCGTCTATGCAACATTTCTGTCTCATGTGATTTATTTAGCAAAAAACAAGAAACGACAAATAAAATGAAGAAATGAAGCCTACGGTGGAGTCAAAGGACCGGATGAGGAGGCCGGCCTGTGAGGGGGTTGGGCCGCCGTGGGCAGATGACACACAGCTGAGGAGACAGAACATATTTTCACATATTTACAGGGTCGTCTTTTTGTATTTTACAGCTAAAACATGAACGGAAAAAAAGAATACAATGCAAAAACCCCCCAAAAAAACCATTTCACTGACGGGCAAGATATTGATATCTCCAGGTGGAGAGAGAGAGGGAGAGATAGCATGAGGAAGGTGAGACACACATTAGCTGTGTGTGCTATGCCATCTAAGCGTATCAGGGTTATTCAACCTCGTGAGCTGGTCACTTCCCGGTTCCACTGAGATACGAAGACACCTGAACCCCAAGTATTCCACTTAAATGGGTTTCAAAATCCTTAGAGACAGCAACACAACTCAGCACGACATCATAGTTGCAGCTTTTAATCCCAATAGTGACATTAAAGATGTCGTTGCACTGTCCACGTTAACACACATCGTTTCAATGAGTACTTGTATTTATTATATGCAGAATGTGTACATTCTGGTGTTAATACATATGCAGTTTTACTGGATAGTCCAACTCCAACTACTGCTGAATGGATATACACATTCACTGGATATGTGTGAGGCATTTCTTTGAGTTAAAGCAGCTGAAAATAGTCCCAGACAAATGCCTTTTTTTCCCTCCTGTTTGAGTAACACTTGATAAAAAGCACAGTAGCCAGCTCTCATATGTTTTTGTGAGCCGTTTTTAAAGGATTAAAGGGAGGTTATTGGGATACTCAAAATAACTGTGAGTCATTGTAAAAATTCACAGTCAGTATATTTGCCCTCTAACAAAAGAAATACAGTAAAATGCAGTTCCTGTTGTGAACGCCAGGGGTCATTATCACCATGCGTGTAGATTGTTTGCACATTTTTGATACCAAAGAGGCCTTACCAGTAAGGCCAAAGTCAATCTCCTGTGGGAGAAATTGTGTGGATATTTTTCGTTTTTGTAAAGATAAGGGTCGCAGCCTCACAGTCTTTGAGAGGTACGTCCGTGACGACAATGTTGTACACTTCCCAAAGGTGTGAGAATCATTTATGTAAAAGAATGGGTTGACATGTGACTGCGCTCACATCACTGATCACAGGAACCTCTTTTTTTCTCTCCATATAACCGTCTGAAAAGTTTGGACACCTCTGCTTAAAAGGAGCAATGTGTAATATCTGGCCACATGCTCCAAACAAATAAAATGCAAAAAAAAAAAAAGAAGAAAAAAATCTAACCATCAACCAACTACAGGGCAAGAATACGCACAATTATACCAAACTGCTGAAACCCGGAGAGTCGGCCAAATCAGCACTGCTTTCTTATAATCTTTTCACACATGAGCCAGCTGTGTGAACCGGGGCTGAACGTTCTGTGCACATCTTGATCATTTCTTTATTGGATTAATAAGTGGCACCCTTCGTCCCGTCCTCCCTGCGGCCAGGAGAGCATCCCGCCGGGAGGAGAGCCTGCAGTTTAAAAAAATCTTACCGCCATTGTTCTCGGGAGGAGGCAGAAAACTCAGGGAGGGATACTTCAAATCCCAGTCAAATAAAACAAAAAAGGTCAAGAGAGAAGTGAGAAAATTTGTTCTTTATTGCTTTTTAAAAACATTTTGTATCTTATTAAAGCGGATCTACCATTAACACTCATAGCATCATGTTACATTGAGGTAGGTGTTCCTTACACCCTGCTGGGCAGTGACAGCCAAACTGCAGCTGGCCACAGACCACACCTCCCTTCACCTGCTGCTCTTTAACAGCACGCTGTCTGGATGAATTACAATCACAGATATCATCTCATTTGACTCTCACATCAGAACAGTTACAGTGGGACTGAACTACACTGCTCTGAAACATCTTTCACCAACTGCCATTGGTATCGACATGGATTTCTCACAGCTGTCAGGTAAGAGCAGTTTGATGACACTAAATGTGAAGTAACTAGACATGTATGATGTATCCAACTGAATACTGCAGGGATTTAAAGCCTTTTTGGTTCTAATTTTACAGTTAAAAAAAACAACTTTTCAATTCATTCAAACTTCAGTCTATATTACAGTAAGCAGCGTTGGGGGTTGTTCTTTATAAAATGTTGTACTTCTATCCACTTGAATAATATGCTAAATGTTTAGGAGATAAATGGATGGACGGACATAGGGGTGGATGGATAGATGGATAGATAGATACATAGATGGATGGATGAATGATGAATATATAGCTACATGGATGAATGGATGAATGGATGGATGGACGGAAGTTAATAAAAAAAAAGCAGAACAACAGAAAAGCATGCTGGCTTGCATACTGCAAAATGCTACTGGATGCAATAGAACATCCTGATATGTTTGGCAAACTGCATTTGACATACAATGTATTAGGACATACTAAATATTTTTCTGGCATACTAAATAGTATGGGTATTGGAACGCAAAAA
Source organism: Ophiodon elongatus (assembly GCA_016806645.1). Taxonomy (NCBI): domain Eukaryota; kingdom Metazoa; phylum Chordata; class Actinopteri; order Perciformes; family Hexagrammidae; genus Ophiodon; species Ophiodon elongatus. The sequence goes on along the minus strand of JACSYO010002106.1, from coordinate 231,200 downwards.
TGATGTCGCCTAAACCTTATTGGGTAGTTTTGAAAGCATTTTTGTTTTGTTTCATTTTACAACGTTAAACACATGTTTCAAACTGTTGAAAATTACAACCGTAAACTGAGAAAATACGTCTCCCTCGAAACGTAATTGAGAATGCAGTGTAGTTGTATGTGAACGTAATGGGTTGCTCAAAGAAGACAGAGACTGTTGTTAAGTCAAGTCAGTTGATTTGTATAGCACATTTAAATGCAACAGGAGTATGATCTGCCTCAAAAAACACACACATATTCAGATCAGATATGAACGTTCCCACAGACTTCAGCTGCTAGTTTGCTGACACAAGCTGGTCTGTTTTGTGCTTTCAGATAGAATCATTGGTAAGACAGCTGGGAGCAACAAAGAGCAGGACTCAGCAGCAGTAAAAGACAGAGGACCGACACCTGTTGACTTCAGCCGCATCTACAGCAAAGGTGAGAGCTCGGGTTGTCCAGAGTCACGCCAGGTTTGGTCCTGCTGCCAGTCAGACTTGGAGGCTTGGAGGCGGGGTGGGGGTGTGGGGGCTTGGGGGGGCGGGGGGGGTGTACGTTCATCTTAACCGACCCAATCATGCATTTGAATTGATTCTTGACATTACTGTCTTCCAGCAATTCTGTTATTTTGTCAGAGGATGACTAAACTAAATGATCCTTCAGTGACACAACAACATTCAAAAAAATAAATCTGACAATAGTCGATCAACTTGTAGTTTCCCCAAGATATGACGCAGTTCTCTACACAATTTTTGAATCCATTCTTTTTTAATAAATTGCATCCAGCTAACATGTTACGATTTGCGAGATACATTTATTAACAATTGTTTCCTCATTATGTTGATATAAAATCCAAGCCGGTTGTATTATATTGCTGACTGGAAATTAGTATTATATGATTTCTAAGAGACAGTGTGACAACACCACAGTGAATTTATTAAAACCCAAATGGTAAAATGCTGCTTTATTTTGTACTGTGTAAGCAGTATGTGTAAGTAAAATGTATTATGTCCTGCCAGGCCAGCTTTGTATAGCTTTTGATGGCTAAATAGACCCTTTTACAGCCAACGTCATACAAAATATGCATGCACATGTTGGCAACGGTATGATTGCTTGTTGCTTGTTGGGTTGTCGGAATCATTATTCCAACAGCGGACTCAAGCTCTAAAGAATTGCGACAGGATCCCAACCGTGTCACAGCAACAGGTGTCCCGGTTCAACACGTGACCGTGTTAACTGGTGACTTTCAGCCGAATGCGACCACGGTTGCTCGTAGTAACTTATGTAAATGGTTGGTGTAGATATAAAAAAGTCATAAAAATATAAGTAGAACGGACATTCAAGTTTTTTCCCTGGTCATTTGACGAAGACATAAAAATGAATGCCGACTGTTATTAATCGGTATGGTGAACACGTGGGGCCGTAATGTGAGAAGCCAGGAAGAGAGCGGACGCATCGCCAGACACGGATGGCTGGCTAGTTAGCTAGGGAGCTCGTCCTTCTCCAGAGCGGCGTGGAGGGAGGCGGAGGGATCGTTAGAGCCCGCGCTGGACACCAGCGGGGTTCGCTTAATTTTCTGGAACCAGTGTAGCACAAAAGCATTGTGGAATTAGCAAGCTAGCTATGCTAAAATGACACACTGGTCACTCATGTGGCAATATCAATGTGCACTCCTACGCTGTGACAAGAGTCTGTGGATAAAGCATTAAGTTGTGGAATTTAACACATTTACATTTTTTTTAATCTCTTTACGCTTACGTTACTACTCCACTGCTCGTTTTAGTAGTAACTGTGCGCGCGGCTTGCCGTAAGTCTGTTTAGTTATACTGAAGTTAGCCCGCTACATCGGCCGCATTGGCAACGGTACACAAGAAGCCTCCGCTCTGACCATTCTACTATGTTGATTTGAATAAAAATGTCCGTTCTACTTCACTTTATTTCTATGTAATAAACACGGATGCGTATGTGTTTAAAATTGATTGAAGGCTTTCACCAGGACACCTATGAGCAACCACGGACGCATACGGCTGAGAGTCGCCAGTTAAAACGGTTACTTGTAAAAATGAAACACAGGCACATACTTGTGTCTGTAGCGGCCATTTTAAAACTAAATAAAATCCAAAGTCAATAAAATGGTATGAGCCTTCCTGTACATGACCACAGATAAAGAAGTTGGAAGCATCTACTGACTTGTATAAACATAATTTCTCACTGGTGTAACGTTATACACTAGGTTTTTCCACCGAATACATGTTCTGTATGTATCTAGCACTAAATATTGCGCCACTTGCTAATATATTCTACCCACTAATCACACCTCACTTATAGTACACAGATCTGGAAAATCAATTTGTTTAGGTTGCATTTGCCATGTTAGGTGGTTAATTCCTTACATCGCTTGACAACATATAGCATTCTGTTGGCAAACTGTGTGCACAAAGCTGTTACATCTGTCTATAAATGTGCCCAGACCTGCTCCCAGCTCCAGGTGGTGAGGGATTAACCAGAGGGTTTCTGCAAGAGCTGGTCGACATCCTGTTGGGTTACATCAGCAAGTCAAGTCAGCGGAGCTCCAAGGTACTCAACTGTTTCTATCAGTGAACAACATAGTTAGGGTCCGAGCACTGACGTAGTCAGTCTGGGAGGACCCTATTGAAATTCGAAGCACGCAATTGGGCGCATATTGGGGGTACTTGCCATACTCAAAAACTCACCAAATTTGGAACGCTTTTCAGGCTTGGTGAAAATAGACATGTGATATAGGTGTCATATTTGTGTATTAAAAAATTGCTCTTTAGAGCCCCCTAGAAGTTGCACTGGCGACGCCCTAAGCTCCGCCTACTTAGATTTTCCGCCATTTTGAATTATGTGAAAAACCTATTTTTGAAAACTCCTCCTACACGCTGGGTCCGATTCATACCAAATGTGCTGTAGAACGTTACTGGACCTATATCATTAACAATTATTAAAAGATCGTTGATATCTTATTGCATTCATAAGATACGGACCAAGGAACTTCTGAGGGGCGTGGAATGTACATCAATTCTTATAACTTCAAAACCATTGGGCCTAGTGTCACAAGATTTGCAGCACATGTGCCCATTGCATCCTGTAACATGCCCTGAAATTTGTATGCCATTGAGACACTAGTGGGCGCTACAGTAATTCGGCCAATTTGGGCTTTTTTGTCATTTTTCGGCGTTTTCAGCCTTTGTACTCTTACCAACTCCTCCTACAGAATTCATGCGATCAACTTCAAATTTGGACAGGATGCTCTTTAGACCTTTTTGATGAAACATTATTAAACTCGTGAGTTTTTGTCGAACGGCCTTGACATGGCGTGGCGTCCATGTCACCCCCATTTTCTGCGGTTCGCTATGTTAGAGAAAGTTGTTGGAACTCCAAGGTACATCATCCGATCCACCCAAAATGTCTCATGCATGATGCCGGTCCAGGCCTGAGCACATTTCCATGAAGAAATGTTCAATAGTTCATAGCGCCACCTACTGGCAAAAGGAAATCAGTGTTACGAGACAAACGGCATCGGATTTACATGAAGCTATAGCGTAAGTTCAGTCAGAAGACCATACTCTTCCAAGCCCGTAAATTATTTCTCATACACCTGCCAATCACTTCTCACGCAAGCTCACTCATTATTTACTTGCTGTCATTGTTCGGGGTTGTCAATCATGACACCAGCTGTTTAGATCAGCTGGTCTCCTCCATCCAATAAGCACAACGAAATAATTACATGGTGAGCCTATCATTTTGCCGCTGTCTCTTTTAAATATGACTGTCTCTCTACCTTCAGTTCATTCATGTTGCCGTTACGCACCCCTCCACCTCCCCATATCCACCCAGTCTTTGTAGATCCATCAGCTTCATGAACTCATCCTTCTATCAGCCTCATCAGCCACCACCACCACCAGGTCTGGACTCCACGGGGGGATTTATCTTGTTGCTGATCGGGGCAGACGGCCCTCAATTACAAATCTCCCTGTAGAGTCCAAGTGCCAAAGACTCTGTCGAGACTTTATCATCGCATATCATCTGTTAACAAACAATTATCTTTTCTTTATCCGACTGGTCTCTCCTGATTGAAATGACATTTACATGACGTGGTCTACACTTCAAATAGAGAAACATGATGCATGTTGTTGAGCGTGTCGTTTAGCGCCGCACAGCGGATACAGGAACTGGTAAAATATTTGCAAAGCGTAATGTCCTGACTCACGCACTCCACACGGGAAAAAAACATCTGACTGGCGGTCGAACGTTCTCGGCCGGGCGAGCCGGCGTCCTGTCAGCGCCCCCGACACGCGCAGAGGTGCGAGGACCCGTTCATCGCTGCTCGCAGCTTTAATTGTGTTTGAATACTGTACAGTATCTCAGCACTCTGCTCAGTGATGTTCAAACCCTTCCAGTCTATCTGCTGGGCAGGGAATAATACGCAAATAGATCATAAAGTATACAAGTGAAGGGAGATTTCATTATGAGACAAAGGACTTCCAGACCTGATACACACATGCATATCCCATCAGTACTATGTCCCAGATCACAAAGGTGGCAAAGAGTACGAGTTTTTATTAACTCTCCACCAAACAGATTTTGATTTCAAAATCCAATGCATTTTCACAATCCCTAGAAGCTCTCCTAGGGCAGATCAGAAAGCATTAAAACTATATAGAAATGATGCTTACAGATGTGCCGATATGTATATAAAAGTTGTGTTACTTTGCCAGCATCGTCATGGAGATTTTATAGGCTATTCTCAGCTTACTTAAACGACTAAAGAAACTCTCCTCATCTTTCTCTTACACTTCCCAATTCTGTGATTCTATGAGCTGTCAGTTTAGGGAGCAATGTTTGCTCCACTTCGCAGGCCCAATTGTACCGCATTGTACTGCAAAAGCCAAACTTTAAGTCATGTTGAATATAATTGAAAGATAGTCAGCCTACTCAGATCTTTGAACTGGAAAAGCTGAGCAGATTGTAGGAGGAGGACCAAGATATAGTTTAAGGAGAAAACTGAGGAGGAGGCTGAGAAGAACTTGGGTAGCCAGAGGTGGGGCCCCTTGAGACGCTGGACGGGGCTCTATGGTTGCCATGTTGGCTGTCAGAGACATAGTTTGGATTAGCGGAGTTAATTTAAGATGGGGGTCTAGCCAGCCTAAAGTGCCCCTATGAGGAACTGCAGTTTTTAGCACTTGAGCGTTGGCTTCCGTTTTCATCACCGGAGATTGCCGCTCGGCACTTCAAAAGGCAGATTTTCAAGTGTGCTGTGTTGTACTTGGCAAACAGCCCACGGGCAATAAGCCCCACATGGCATCAATCTGCTTTCATTGCCAAAGGGCTTTGGGCATGTGTGCAGTATCGTTGTTTTCCCACACTGGCGGAACATGACATCACGAGCATGAGGCTATTCCCTCATAGCGGTCTCTCGAGCCAAGCACTTTACTATCCTACCAATGACCTTAAATTGTTAAATAATGATTAATAACAGCAGCAACTGAGTATTTTTTAAGGCCATGCATTAAAGGTGCAATAGAAGTAAAAACATTCAGATTTGATATAGTAACAAATATCTATGTAAAGATATCAGGGAGCAGAAAATGAAGTCGCTCTCCCTGTGTGTGTGTGTGTGTGTGTGTGTTTGTGTGTGTGTATGTGTGTGTTCTAATACAACACTGTTAGCTCTGCCACCACTGTTAGCACTGTTAGCGCTTTTAGCAACGTTAGCTATTGTAACGTATGCAGAGGTCCTGCTCCGGAGAGGAGGGGAAGGGGAGGGGGGAGAGTAGGGGGGAAGCAGGTTCCGCACCTAACACGGTGGTCACTCCTCAGTTGCTTATCCCAGTGATCCCGGAGTAAATCCCGGAGTAGCTGGTGGGGATATAGCGGGCTCTTGTGTTGTGAAACATTTTGGATAGAATCCAGAAGAGCTGTAAAAAAAATGTAAGAGGTTCCATTGGTTGTATATTGTATGTATGTGTACATTATTAAATATGAGACACAGGAAATTACATAATGCAATAATACTGCTCCCTGTGTTTTAGGTCTTGGACTTCCACCATCCTCACCAGCTAAAGGAGGGACTGGAGTGCTTCACTCTGGACCTGCCTGACCAACCAGAAACTCTGGAGCAGATACTAGTGGACTGTAGAGACACACTTAAGTATGGTGTCCGTACAGGTGTGTGTGTGTTGATTATTATTTACAGCTTTACAAATATTGCCCCATCCAGAGTCATTGATGTAGGGATAAAAATAAATTAAATGCATTTAATTTGCATCCCATTTCAGTGCTTTATATGGAGATAAGTCATGCCCATAGAATGTAGTTAAGAAGTGGACACAGTCACAATGGTTTGTGGACTACTGCTTTGAAGTTTTGAGTTTGGCATTTTGGCTGTCGCCATCTTGGTTTTTGGCAACCATCTCTTTCATGTAAAGCCCAAAAAATAACAACTCGTAGAAAGATTCAGGTTCTGTCTTGTGTTTTTCCAGGCCATCCCCGTTTCTTGAACCAGCTGTCTTCAGGTCTGGATGTGGTTGGTGTAGCAGGCGAGTGGTTAACCTCTACAGCCAACACTAATATGTAAGATCTCTTCATCAGTGGAAAGTATTTAGGATTTTTTACTTATTCTTAACACAGAAATAGAATAGAAGTAGACTGGACATTGAACTGTTTACTGTGGTTATTTGACGAGTAAAAGAGAAAATGGCGATTGTTGTTAGTTGTTATGATGACAACACACATCAGTGGGGGCCGTAAAGTGTGGTTGCAGCTTGCTGGGGAGAGAGCCGAAGTAGTTCCAGACATGGAATTAGCAAGCTAGCTAACTAGCTAACTAGCCAACTGTCCGCTAGTTAGCTAACAAGCTGTTAATTCCACCAATGCTTTAATGCTACACTGGTTACAGAAAACGAGCCAAGCAAAGTTGTCACTCATCTGGCAAAAGCAATGTGCTAAACCCAAAGTAACTCCCGGCAATTCCAAAAAGGTTTAAAGAGGTGGATCGTGTGTGGAGCTGAGCCAGCTAGCGGCTAGTGACCTGACACCTGTCACTCAAAGCAGCAACGCCCCTTATTATGGCTAACTTTAAGCCTTAATATAATTTAAACTGTGGTCAAAACTGCCACTGGATGCAAATCAGCCATGGTGCACTCTTTATACTACCTAATCATACGCTGAGGTATGCTCTTGAAAGTGTTTACTACACAAGTAATCCTTAACTGTTTTCTTTATACAATGTAATATCTCTGCAATTCAGAAATCTAAATATGATATGTCTTCAAGAAGCCAATTATAATGTGAACTATTTTTCTTTACAATATAATACAATACAAAAAAAATCCTTTTACCAGGTTTACATATGAAGTGTCCCCTGTTTTCGTCCTCATGGAGGAGTTTCTGCTGAGGAAGATGCAAAGCATTTTGGGATGGTCCGATGATGTGGGAGACGGAATCTTCTGTCCAGGTAATACATGCAAGGAAGGTACGACAGAAATGGATGGATGATGTTTAAATGCCAAGACACAAACGGCAGAGACGCATTTATTTCTCAGAGATTCAGGGAAATTTAAGCAACAGTTTAACTATTATGCATTAAACATTATTCTCAGTGTGTGAACGAAGGAAGTTACAAATGATAACATTGAAACTTCCAAAATTGTACAATATCAACATACAGTTCATAGTGTACTCAGTACAAGTCCATTACCATTTACCATTTCCTGAAGGAGGCACAATATCCAACCTGTACAGCATCCTGGTGGCCAGATATCACTTCTACCCAGAGGTGAAGACCAGGGGGATGGGAGTCCTGCCTCAGCTGGCCCTCTTCACTTCAGAACAAGTAATCACACCTCACACACTATTACTTACAGCCTGTGGGATTTAAGGGGTCTGCGGATTGAAGAGTCACTCGCTACCCGATCTGTACATCTCGCGGGGAGAATATGTCTGTCCCCACGAGCAATATTGTAGCCTGCAAGAAAGTAAACCATGCTTTGGGCAAGGGCAGAATCCAAAGGAGCGCAGGAAACTGTTATAATATAATTGGTCACAGCGCTCTGCAACTCTTAACAGAGATGAGAAGGAAGTGACATGGCTCATTTGTTAGCTACTTCCATCATCAGCTCCAGGTAAAAACAATTCTTTAAATACGTTTTCATGTCTTCTGGATGCAGTCTGATGGAGGTAGATGATGTGAACATACACTGCAACAGAAAAATAAACTGAGACACATTTGGAATCCACACAATTACATGCGCGCAACGTCCTTGGCTAGCTTTTCGGTTGCACATCCCTTCCTCAATGACAGGATTTCTAACTGAAAGGTCCAACTGAAAGTACAGGGATAAAATGTTAGGAGGTGAAAATCTGTATATTCTGTTTTATATGCAAAATATTTATTGTAGGTGGATAAAAATATAACACAGGGGGATCCAAAGTACAATCCATTTAAAAGGATATTGGTGTCACTTGCTTGCGTTCCCTAATGCTCATAAGGCTTCGGTTTAGTTTATTTCAGATTCAGCAAACCTCTGAAGTCAGCGTCGCACACACACACCTTTAATGCTCATGCGATGCATTTATATGGAAGGTTTCATGAAAGAGGTTTCATCTAACTCAAACAGTTCGGCCTTCAGAGAGCTTTTATCTCCAAACAAAAGACGCCATCTCGGTAACAGTAACCTATGATCACAAACACACAGATATGAGCAGGGCTCTCACACTTGACATGTGCACCTGGGAACTTTTTCTTAGAACCAAACAATGCAGCCACTTCTGTCAGCTGAATGAAAAGTCGACCTGTTTGCAGTGTCTTTGAATTGAGACAAATGACGATGAATGGCTGTATTTTCACCCGTTTCAGAGTCACTACTCAGTAAAGAAATCTGCAGCGGCGCTGGGGATGGGCAGTGAGAATGTGTTCATGGTGAAATGTGATGAAAGGTGGGTAAGTTCAAAGTACACAAAGGGGTTTTTAGTAGTCAATGTGATGCACAACAATGGAAATGTTTGCTCACCTGTTGCATCTTTGTATGTATCTGTGAGTGCGTTTTTGGGGTCAATTTGTCCATGCAGTGGGCTAGTAAACATTCTGTAGCTTATACTACATGTTTACGGCGTAGTTAACACGTAGTATAGGCTTACATTTAAAATACATTGTACTATTTTTCTGTTTATTGTGCATAGAGTATGATGATGGAAATATTTTAGAGTGCATGTAGAAGGCAGGCTGGTGTCAGGGATTTGTATATGCTTTGTATACACTATGCATTAATAATTGCACTTTACTGAACTACTGAATTTTGCTCCTTTTAAGTGGGAAAATGATTGCTGCTGAACTTGAGTCTTCCATTGTTACCGTTGAAGAAAAGGTATGAATGAAACGAATGTCAGAAAAAATATTCCTGTATGTATGGTTTTTATGACCAAAAATACCAAATGTGTTCAAAATACCCTTTCTCACATTACTAAGACATTAGTTAAGATTTCGGATTCGTCATCAAAACCTCATCCTTGAATTTAATTGAGATGTGTTATGTATGATACAGTCACAGTTGATGCTGGAACAGACAGTGCAGCACACAACATACTGTTTGATGAGACCAGCCTCAGTTCTCTCTCTCCAGGGTCTGGTTCCATTCTATGTGAATGCGACGGCGGGCACCACGGTGTACGGAGCCTTCGATCCTCTCAATGCCATAGCTGACATCTGCCAAAGACACACACTGTGGATGCATGTGGATGTAAGAAGCCCCATCTCTCTCTCTCTCTCTCTCTCTCTCTCTCTCTCTCTCTCTCTCTCTCTCTCTCTCTCTCTCTCTCTCTCTCTCTCTCTCTCTCTCTCTCTCTCTCTCTCTCTCTCTCTCACACACACACACACACAAACATACACCTTCTCACTAGCGAGCTTTGTCTTTTACTGGGCATTTAGACAATATAAACAAGGCTGATTGATGACATCATGACAAAAACAAAACAAAAACATATTTAACTAGCATCACAGGTTAAAAGCAGAGTTTTAAGTGCAGTTTTGAAAATGGCAAGAGACGGAGAATGTCTGAGGTGCTGGGGGAGAGAGCTAGAGGGAGGGGGCAGCAATGGAGAAGGCCCTGTCCCCCCAGGTCCGATGCTTGGACAGAGTAGTGGGGTCAGGAGGTTGGTGGTGGGAGCGGTGCAGGAGGTCAGAAAGGTATGAAGGGGTTCAGGGCTTTGTATGTGATGAGGAGAATCTAGAACTGGATTATTTGCTGTATGGGGAGCCAGTGAAGGTTCTGAAGGACTGAAGTGATGTGGTCTCTGGTGGACTGGGAGAGCAGACGGGCAGCTGAGCTCTAGTTGTATTGTAGTTTATTAATGATTTTGGTGGATGTGCCGTACAGGAGGCTGTTGCAGTAGTTCAGTCGAGAGGTGATGAAGACGAGGATGAGTGTTTCAGTGGCTGAAGAGGAGAGGGAGGGGCGTAGACGGGCGATGTTTTTAAGATGAAAGAAGGCGTTTTTTGTCATGTGATTGACGTGGCATTTGAAGGAGAGGGTTTGATCGAAGATGACACCAAGGTTACAGATGTGTGTGGAAGCAAGAAGAGTGGTGCCATCGATGCAGAGGGAGAAGTTGTGGTGGGATTTGTTTAGTGATTTGGGGCCGATGATGAGGATTTCAGATTTATTGTTGTTGAGTTTGAGGAAGTTGTTTTGCATCCAGGTCTTTATATCTGTGAGGCAGTTGGTGATAGTGGAGTAGGTCGTGGGGGGAACGAATTTGATGGGGATGTAGAGCTGGGTGTCATCAGCATAGCAGTGGAGTATGATGTTGCCAAGGGGGAGAAAGTAGAGAATGAAGAGGAGGGTACCGAGTACCAAACCTTGGGGGACACTTTGAGATACTCGGGCTTTGTCAGATTATTATTATTATTGATACTAATGAACTGTTCACGGTGGCCAGTTGGTTGTGGATTAATCTCAATTTTGTCTTGTAGAATGACAGGAAGGACTTACATTTCTCAGCTGTGAAGGAGAGGGAGAGATTCAGAGTGTGAAGCAGGGAGCAGTGTGGGTGAAAGAGAAAGTTGGTTTTGAGAGGGGCAAGCTGATCAAGGCAGGAGGATCGTGTGCTATTGTAGAGGTTGATGTGGAGCAGACCAGGTCCTGGATGTGACTGTGATTATGGGTGAGGAAATTGATGTGTGGAGTGAAGTTGAAGCATCTAAGCATGTCCAGAAATTCTGTGGCTAATTTACAATCTGTGGAGTCGATATGGATGTTGAAGCAGCAGGATGGAAGGTGAGATGGAGCAGAGCTGGGTCAGGAATTCAGATAGGTCGGAGAGGAATGCAGGGTTGGGTTCGGGGGGCTGGTAGATAATTGAAACGACCAGGGGTTTAGGACCAGAGAGTTTGAATGTCAGGTGTTCAAATGAGGATGGAGTTTAGATGGTAGTGTGGTGGAGAAACAATTTAGTAGTGCCGAGTGAGTACTATAATACTGAAGTAAGGAACCTTGAGAAAAGAAAGTTAGTCTTCAGAGTATTTTATTCTGTGCGCAGAGAAGGTTCAATCATCATACAGAGTGCAATGCGGTCTGCGAGAGGAGGAACAAACTGTGCTGGGTATGTACATCTTATAAAGGAGCAGTGTACAAGGTTAGGGGGTAGGATGAGTCCTTACTCAGACATCTGTACAACAGTTCCTAACTTAAATATTATGTGGTTAACTTAAATATTCTGTGGTTAACCTAAACATTCTGTGGTTAACATAAATATTCTGTGGTTAACTTAAATATTCTGTGGTTAACTTAAATATTCTGTGGTTAACTTAATATTCTGTGGTTAACTTAATATTCTGTGGTTAACCTAAACATTCCGTGGTTAACCTAAATATTCTGTGGTTAACCTAAACATTCTGTGGTTAACTTAAACATTCTGTGGTTAACCTAAACATTCTGTGGTTAACTTAAACATTCTGTGGTTAACCTAAACATTCTGTGGTTAACCTAAATATTCTGTGGTTAACCTAAACATTCTGTGGTTAACCTAAACATTCTGTGGTTAACTTAAACATTCTGTGGTTAACCTAAACATTCTGTGGTTAACTTAAACATTCTGTGGTTAACCTAAACATTCTGTGGTTAACTTAAACATTCTGTGGTTAACCTAAATTGTGGTTCTAAACATTCTGTGTATATTCTGTGGTTAACTGTCTGCACCCCATTCAGTTAATGCCTCTTGTTGTACATTGAGTTACTTTCCTCTTCTCTAAGCTCAACAAATGTACTCTATATGGTCTTTTTACCATTCAGCAAGGCACACAAGCATGAATAACATATATGGTTTTGTTATTGAGTAAGGCACACAAGATAAGTCACATATAGAAAAGTACTAGCACACTGTAAATGTTGCCATCAAAGTAGTCAGGCTGTTTTTTTAATTCAGTCCACAGCTGTTTTGGCTTCTATAGACTTGTAGCAAACACCTGAATAGATCATCAAACCGGTGTCTCACACACACACACACACACACACACACACACACACACACACACACACACACACACACACACACACACACACCTGCATGTTTCATAGAAAGTATAATCAATCAGTATGTTTGTTGATTTTATCTCCGTCCCTCCAGGCAGCGTGGGGGGGAGGCCTGCTGATGTCAGACAGGCACAAGATGAAACTACAGGGCATTGAACGGTAACCACATCCACTAACAACCCAGCCACTTCACCAACCATGCCTTTGATTTCTCTACGGATTTCTGTGTGACCACCACTATACAACGCACTGTGAATTCAGCTTGAATAATAAACAACTGACAATATATGCAAACAAATGGAGCAATTGTTGTAGCAAAGCTATTTTCCAAATGCGTGTGGAGGGTTGTGTAACTTTATCTCTATCCGTTTGTGGGTAATCAGATGTGTAGACGTGTACAGGATTCCGCAAATGTGTATTCAGAATCCATGTGAGTGTCAGTCAGTGTGGAATTGTTACATTTGAAATACTTGTTTTCCAGAGCCTGTTCTGTAACATGGAATCCTCACAAGATGATGGGCGTCCCTCTGCAGTGCTCTGTCATACTAGTCAAGAAGAGAGTAAGACATTATCCTTCAATTCAAGTGTATCACAAAAACAATCTTTGGAGGCTATTCACTGTCTGTTTCTAGCCATTCTGGCATGGCTGCAAGTTTCAGGGACGACAATTTTTGTCTCTGTCTCGGTCGGTCCACCACTTGAAATCTCAATAACTATTAGATGGATTGCCATGAAACTTTATACAGACTTCCTAGACAACACGTTCTGACTCTTAACTCATCAAAAAGGCACCTTGATCAGTGGCCCTATGCTCCAAACTATGACGCTCAAAGTGCTCCTCTAATATCAATTTCAATTTATGTGTCAATTTCCGCTCGTTACATGCATACACTGTCTTTTCAGAGTAAACTTCTGTGTTCTCAGGAAACAACTTGGCAAGGCAAGGTCTAAGCAACAAAATGACTTGGTTAAGTTGAGGAAAAGGTTGTGGTTTAGGTTAAAATGAGTTTGTCTGTTACGTACTTAAGTTGCATGTCATCCGCATAGCAGTGGAACTCAGTGTCATGTCTAAGTAGGCTATGTTACGTACTCAACATAAATGTTGTCAATCTTAAAGATGTTAATGAGCTGAAATTGTTAGCAGTAGCTCAGGAAGCAAAAAAGAGGGTTTCTAATCTCAGAATCTGAGTTTTTTTTTATATATTAGTTAATTACACTTTTAGACATAAAGGTGCTAACTACAACCAAATAGGGTTATTCAGCTTGTCCTCGTAGGAAAACCCTTTTAAACTCCCGCAGTCTGAGCCCGGCTTAAAGGTTGTCCATGTTTGATCTCCAGCTGTATCTTGTATGACTGTCTATTGCCTCTCTCCTCTCCAGGGTCTCTTACGGGAGTGTAATGATTTCGGGGCCGAGTACCTTTTCCAGACAGACAAAAACTACGACGTGAGCTATGATACTGGAGATAAGAGCATCCAGTGTGGCCGACATGTTGATGTCTTTAAACTTTGGCTCATGTGGAAGGCAAAGGTATTCATGTTCATCACGTGTGATGCGGTTGTTATTCTTTTCACATCACTTCCTGTGCTTTGAACAAGACGGAATCGGATCTTCTGTTAATGTTGGGCACTTTCCTTCCCTGGGTTCTTCACTAAATGCTTTCATGTTCTGTCTTCATCTGCCTTCACACAAACTCATTTACAACCTGAGTTGGTGGCTAAGGTCTCACTGATGTCAGCATGTAACACACCTATTTGGGATTTTGATGACTAGCTGCATATATCTGTCCTGGTTCAGTTCTATGCAATGTGGAAAAGGGCTGAAGCAGGTTGAATACATTGTTATCAGAATGGATAAAGATTCAGGTGATGTTGAGGTTGGTTTCAGTGATGGCCAAATGAGAATGCAGAATCTGTTTATAGATATTATTCCCTCAGTAAACACTGTAAACATGAGTTTATAGTCTCAATCGCTAGTTTCAAGTTTTGAGCAAGCATGATGTTCATTTAGTAAATTATGCTCCTATTGAGAGTAACATAGACTATAAAGCAGGGTATGCTTTAGGGCGTGGCTACCTTGTGATTCCACCCTCTTCTGTCACTTCTGGTTCCAAATATCCACGATGACGGCGGCCAGAAACCTTACATTGATCAAATTTCGGTTGGTAGTTAAGTTAACATCCTCTTTTGAAGGACTGACATTACAGCAGAAAAAAATGACCCACAAAGAAATTTTAAAGGTGAAGTACACTGCTTTGTCTTAAAGGGACAGGCAGGTGAGGGAATTAATGTTCCCCTGCAGAAAACCTATGTAAGCAGAAGGACTAAACACAAGTGAACAAGCATTTCTTAAACATCACAAGTTCACAGCTCATACAAATGTTGATCAGATGAGCAAGAGGAAATGACATATTGGGAGTGGAGAAAACAGGCTCCATGACAGTGTGTCTACTATGTGACATTTCTTTTTACATCATTGGGTGCTGCTTGGTTTTACAGTTTCTTAATTTTTCACTGATTAGTCTCAATCGAACCCCTTCGTAAGACTTTGTGATAAGATTTCGGCATGCCTGTTTAACTGTGTCTCTGCTTGTCTTGGTCTCTGTCACTTACGCTCTCAGGGCTCCGAAGGCTTTGGATCTCAGGTGAACAAATGCTTGGAGAATGCGGAGTATCTGTATGATCAACTGCAGAGGAGGACAGACTTCGAACTGGTCTTGAAAAATAAAGTAAGGCTGGTTGTCACGGGGTAATTTACCTTTTTGATCACACTGTGTGACATATTCAAATTATTCTTCATTTTATCTCAAAAGACACTGTAGAATGTTACGAATTTGCAAATTCTCGCCCCTCCCTAGTTTATAGTTGCCTTTTTTTTTTATTAACTTATGACTATAAATATATATTACATGGACCAAGTAGTAGAGGTGAAATGGAGTATGTGGCTTGGCATTACACATTGAACCTTTAAAACAACAGTTCTATTTATCATAGACGTCTAAAAACTGCTGTAGATGTCTAACACAGCCAAGACCCTTAAAACACTTGCACTAACCATGTACAGATTATTACCAGGCACTATCGTTATTTGGTCCGGGTTTTTAGTTCAGTTTTTCCTTATCCATTTAAATCCCCAATCAATTCTTTCTGAACATATTTGTCCTCCGCCTCTCACACAGCCGGAGCACAGCAACGTGTGTTTCTGGTACATCCCTCCAAGTCTGAGAGGCCTGGCCCCTGGACCCGACAGAGACGGGCAACTCCATCAGGTTAGTACAGAACATCAATGCTTCCTCTGGACTCCCTCAGTATTGGTCTGGGTGAGACAAATTTGAAGGAGACTGACCGAGCAGAGAAAAGAGTTTCTTACTCTTGTCTCTCCAGGTGGCTCCTCGGATCAAAGGCAGGATGATGGAGAAGGGCTCCGTCATGATTGGCTATCAGCCTTTGGGAGACAAAGTTAATTTCTTCAGATGCGTGTTCTCCAATCCCGCAACACAGCAAGAGGACATCGACTTCCTGTTGGACGAGATCACCCGGCTGGGCGATGACCTATGACATCTAATATGTCGTCATTTTGAAAGAAATGAGTGCATTTGATAAGACGATCGTTTTACTGTGCCATTAGTCTACATTGTATCCAGCCTGGGTGCACAGGCTTTTGACTATTACTTCAAGCTATGCTCTATAGCCTGTGCTTAACATTGCAACTTTGGATCATTTCACAGCTTTGCTGTCCTACAATATAAAGTATAGAGCTTATCCCTCATCCCTTGGACTAATTTTTCTGCATTGCTTTGAGACAGGATGTGCCTGATTTTTTAAATGTTACATAGGTGAAAAAGTCCATGGGATTCGTTTTTTTATGTGGGAGTTAAAGGACAAATCCTGAACAAAGATGACTGATATTCTTTACGATGATGCTGGATGCCAGGACAATGCATTCTAGAGAAACTATAGCATTAGATAATTGATTTTGGAGGTGTTCTGGGCCTAGTAAAATACCTTCAGTTTTGTCTGAGTTTGTCAGGAAGTTGCTGGTCATCCAGGTTTTTATGTCTTTAAGGCTGCTTGAAGTTTAGCGAACTGGTTGGTTTCGTCTGGCTTGATCGATAGATATAATTGAGTACCATCTGCATAACAATTAAAGTTTATGGAGTGTTTTCTGATAATATTTCCTAAAGGAAGCATATATAAGGTGAATAAAATTGGTCCAAGCACAGAACCTTGTGGAACTCCGTGTCTAAAGTTTGTGTTCATCGAGGTTTCAACCAGTTTAGTGCGGTTGCTTTAATGGTAAATGGACCTGTATAGAACTTTTCTAGTCTTCTGACCACTCAAAGCGCTTCAACACTACACGACATCATTCACCCATTCATACACTGATGGGAGGAGCTAAGGTGCCACCTGTCCATCAGGAGTAGATAACATTCATACACCGTAGGCACAGCTACGGGAGCAATTTGGGGTTAAGTGTCTTGCCCATCAACATGGGCTAGCGGAGCCAGGGATCGACCCTGCTTACCACTAAGCCACAGTCGCCCACATTTAAAGCCAATCGACTGTGATGGTCAATGGTGTCGAACGCAGCAGTAAGGTCTAACAAGACAAGAACCGAGAGAAGTCCCTTGTCTGATGCAATTAGGTCATTAGTAATTTTCACCATCACATTCCACTCAGTGACATGCAAGTCCCTTTGGTAACGAACAGGGGGGAAGGTAGACTGAAGTTCTTTCTGTACCGTTATCGCTTCATGAATCCCTGAACACACGCAATAGCAAATTATTTATTCAACCCCCATCCAACTGCGGTCATATCTCACAGGCACTGTCATCCATCATTGTGACTTTTCATGACTTCATGTCATCGTTTTCCATTTTGGTGCTTTTAAAAATAATTTGAAATACCAAATTATTGGAGTCCGAGGGTGCCCCAGTCAAACGTACTCAGTTGCAGCCAAATTGCAGATAAAGTAGGATAGATGGATCAAAGTATGACACATTAGCTGGAGGGTAGGAGCACGCGGGGTGCATCGCAAGTCTCTTAATTGCATCCCTGTTTCCCTCACTTGTGTCTTTTCAAACCATGCGAGGAGAGAGGAAACGAGGAAGGAAATATGTTTTAAGATAAAAGAGACGTCCTTTCCTCGAAAGAGTCACGTGAAGCGACGTCTGTTTCTGATGACGGAGGCCGCTGATCACATCTGGATCAGCTGTCTGTCGCTTTATCAGCTGGAGAGACTTTTGGGAGTTCGTGTCTGAACACATGATCAGTGTAACGGACAGTTTTTAGCTCACATTCCAATAAGAATCCACTTAAAATATTAATAAAAATGATGGTATAATGTTTTCAATTGATTTAATGGTGTTAAACTACTACTACTACTACTAATAAAGACAGTTATCACTGTCAGAGTGGAGATATTTTCTCTCTGTAGTCTGTTAAACAAACATTGTGTATTTATACAGTGTGTGGTATTTATACTGTGTTCTGCTTATGCACGCAGGGCCGATTTCTACCGGCGGAATGTGTTTGTCTTATTTATTATTTGCGTCTGTTTGTTTTGCAATTCTGATTGTGACGTCATTATAAAATAACCCAGAATATGATTACGGTTTATCTTGAACACTGGAATTAATTTATTAGGTTCAATATTTTGGGGGAAATTGAGGTGACATAACTCAAACCCGACAGTCAGGAGTGATCAGCCTCACGTGACTGAATGGAAATGATAAACATAAAAAGTGTTTCCTCTCTCCAGATCTCTGACTTCAATTATATCCATAATAAAAGTTGAGGGAAATAACGGATCAAGAAAAGACATTTCTAATAAATGAAGAAAGTTGTTTATGGTCCTTTTGTTGTTCAGACCTACAATAAACATTTTAACCAGAAGGTGAATCAGAAAACAAATCAAATATATAACTAGAGTTTAATCTGTGAGCCGTCTTCACTCTATGAAACTCCAGCGATCAGTCCAAACAGCTGCAGCGTCCAATCCAAACTGATGAGGGGGCGTGTCCAGCGTTAAAACACTTCCTGGAAGCCTGCTCTCGTGCTTCCTCGCTCATGGCTCCTCCGAGATGCCTCCTCGCACCTCAGCAGAAATAAGAGCTTTGGGACGGCCGTCAATATGGAGGCGCAGAACAACTTCCGGTTCAAGCGAGGCAACGACAAGAGAATTGAGATGTACCCTGTCTGACATTTTGTAGGAGACAGATTTCCACATGTGCTCTCAGTTTCCATTTTACACATCCTAAAATGATTCTTCAGACATTGCATAAATGTTTTTTAAGACAAGCTAACATTTTGCTCTTCTGGTTGTTGCATACAGTGGTTTGTTCTTTCATTAGCCAGTTGTCCTTGTATGTTAAATATGTTGGTAGGTGTTAAGTGCCACAGAATAATCTGAATGTTGACAACTTTTAAAAATCATAAATTTGTTTGGTTTTAAAAGACAACTAAATTCATTGACAGTTTACAAGCAATGTGTAGGAAGTAAAGGAAGCCATGCAAATTGTATGGCAACATTACAGAAGTCCCATAACTTGTTTGACCTGCTGTTCGTGTTGTTGGACTACAAATGAAACTCATGGAACATAACGATTTCTTTTGACTGTCACATGTGCAACATAAGTGTAAATTTGTACGTTTTGGAAAGGCAGCAAGCACGTATTAAAACCCTCTACGTCACTGGTGGATACAGTCACACTGAAACAATTTATAAGAAAAGTAGAATGGCACTCAGTGCGGCTTTCACATGCTCCTCGGATTAATCTGTCACACTTGAGGGAGTCAGACAGACTCTTAGAAAAGGCCCCAAGTGTTACATAGGAGTCAAGTGCCTCGTTCTGTTCAAGTATCAGGATAGATAGATATGAACTTACTCTTTGAAGTTAGACAGTGTCCTGGTTCAAGAAAAAAAAAAAAAAAAAAAAAAAAAACAGAAAGGGAAGTTACTGGGTTCTTTATACAGCAACAGGGTTTTTAAGGGACAGGGTCTCAGGAAATAAAAACGACAGAAAGGGGCGCATACTCATTGAAGTTAGTGCCGTCAATGTATAAGCAGAAATTCTAATCATAGAAAATCTGGGATACTGTGCATCAAGTAAAATTATTAAACTGTAACCCCAATTTACTGCTACGATAGTATAAACCATGTTTAAAAAAATCCAAACTTTGAATATTGATATGTATATATACAAATTTTTATTGAAAAATAGAATTACTACATTTTTAATTAGAAATTCATTTTAAATATTCAATTTAATCTTTAAAACCAAGAGTTTTCTTGTAGAGTGCAGTCAGTGTTCAGTACCGTGAGTTCCTTCCATTTCCACCTAGAAGAAGCAAAAAAGTTAATTGAGGCAAAGAAAGACTGTTTATCTCTTTAAGTCACTAAGTGAGTGGGTAGAACAGGAGACGCTTTTGTCCAATGTAATGAAATAGTCATTGTAGACTTCCTGCTGGCTGCTTTGCTTTTCTGTAGACAAACAGATGTTAAAAGAGAAAAATGTGTTCTCCCATCAGCTTGGCATCCTACATGATCACACGGTTTTCCTGTGCCCTTTCTTATTGGTTACAAGTGTGCGGGTTCAGTTGATTGGAAAAAAGATTTACTTATGTGTATGTGAGACATTTTAATCTAAATTTGGTGTTCGGTCACTCAGTCAAATCTCAAACCAGTCCTGAAATTGACTACAGTTCAAAAATGCCATTTCAGGTGGCAGATTTTCTGGCTTTGGGACAAAAAACATGTTTGATTTTTAAGAACGTTGTTAGAAAAAAAACACCCACCCTTTTCTGCCATTTGAATGCCCATAATTTTTAATTTACTCATTTCAATGTTCAACCCTCATGGTACTTTGTTGGAATGAATTACTAAAAACACGATACATTTAAAATATTCTGGCCTTGTCACTGACGTGATTTACACACATACTTTATCTTCACATATCTTCTAAGATTGATAGGACTCTCAAAAGATGTCAAGGGTTCAGAATTAGAGAAGTTATACAATTTATATTCATGAATTGATGTTTGACTGGGCACCAAATTAATTCCTCTAAAAACTACAGGATAGACCAATTCCTAGTTTTGTTTACAAGCCTATGCTGGAATATATTCATAACCACAATACTTTTTTTTTTTTTTTAATTGCCAATTTACCAAATTGAAAATCTGACCTGATGACGGAGGCTGCATTGGCGCCACCCACTCTCGATGAAGTGCTTTACCTTGACCCCTGTTCTTCCAGTTATTCTTCTTCTGGTTTTTCTGCATTCGTCCCTTCGTGCTGAATCCTTCAGCCTGGCCATTGAGTGCCTTCTTCTTATCTATAAGAAGAGTGACCTTTAAAGCACTACACACATTTTTCTCTCAAGAGCAGCACACGTTTGTCATGTTTAATCGAGAAGATCACCTGTGCATTTAAAATTATGCTTTTCTGTGCAGTCCTGTAGTTTGGTGCACTGGATGCCACAGTCCACCAAATGTCCCTTTGACGGAGACACTTCGGCTATCTTCTGGGTCGCCATCGGGACACACAGTTGCTGGTTTTTTGGCTGGCTGACTTCTTTGTTTCTGCATGCTTCATCCTCCGCCTCCATGTTCACTTCATTCTGGAGAATCAGCTGGCCTGCAGAGGAGATTTTCTCCCCTGCCGCAGAGTTCAAGAGGAGAGTTTCTTCCTGCTCGGGGGAGCAGGGTCTTTTCGCCTGCTGCTCATTTATAACGAGCAATTCCTGGTTTGGGCTTTGATTAGCCTCCGGTTCAGAAGACCTGTTTTTATCCACGTCCTCGTCAGTGGAGGGAGATGAAACTATTTTGCTTGGTGGCAGGTGAGTCGGGGAAGTGACGGAATCCTTTTCTGAAGGACCAATGTTCTGGCCTTGCTTTGGTCTCATTTTAGAAGACTCAATTTCACTCTCCATTTCTGGCTTCTTTGGTGAACTTAGCTTCTCAGCAGGGGTACTGAACATGAGCCAGCTGTCCGACATTAGAGCAGAGTCAGAAGAGGAATACCTGCGAGCCTGCCTCCTCTCTTTACCAGCTTTGACAATTGGGTTGTCCGGGGTTGATGGGCTACCATTTTCAGCTTCCTCCATCATCTCAATGATTACTTGAGGCTCAAACATGCTGTTCTGCAGAAGCCACTCTTTAGTGGGGATAAAGGGTGCCAGAGACTCCACAGACCAAACAGACTCATTCATTTTTGTCTTCATCTGACCGCTATTTAAAGACATTTGACAGGGAGTGATGTCTGCAGTGTCTTCGTGTGGATTTGTCTCGTTGGCATATTCCTGCTCGTCGTCAGGGAGCTTATCGGAAGCATTTAGTGAATGCAGAAATTCCTCTCTGTTGGATGGGCAATGTCCAACAGAGCCAACAAATCCCATAGACCCATTTTTACTTTTGGACTCTTCCTTTTGATCTTCATGAGCTTCTCTCATTTTCAGGATCTTGAAAAGATTTGCACTGTCCCTTGAGCTCAAGTTATCGTCAGCATCATTGGCAAAAACACTGTCAGCCACCGCTGGACCCTTTGTGGTCTCAGTTGGACTCTGGTCAACTTCATGCACTACTTCAGTTCCAAGGTCATTCTGAGGCAGCTTGTCAGCCGTTGTCCGTGTCGTTGCCTGCGGTGTGCCACCACCCCAAATCATCAGAATGTCAGGAACAGAGTCACGTTTCTCTTGGACAACGTCCTCTTGTTGAGAAGAGCTACACACAGGAACCATACCATCTGCAGAACTCACCGACCACACATCGCGAGCATCTCTGCAAGGGGGAACATTCTCCTGACCGACACTTTCTTTACGGCTTTGCTGCTTTTCTAGAGTTGCTCTGATACGCTCCTGGACAGTCTTCAATCCCGTAGGCTGCAGGACGTCAAAGCAGCATTTGACTGTGCTACATGTGCTGGTCCTTTTGACCTGGTTGTCGTTTGTGTTGCTGCCGGGTACGGTATAGTTCTCAACCTCGGCACAGCCTCGTTTTTTGGAGGTGGAGTTCGAGGGCGATGGAGAGTTTGAGGCGGTTCCACCCCCAGAATCTGTGCTGAGGATTGGGCTTTCCTCACCGTAGCCACCTACACCTCTCTGTGTAGGTTCCGTTTGGACCTCAGAGTTCACCGTTTCTCTAACAGGGCCCGTATATGGCAGGTGGACTCTGCGGGCCTGGTTAGGGTTCTGGTTTGGTGCGCTGGGAGCGTAGACTTGGGGGTGCAGGAAACGTCTGTAGTCGACTGGTTGAAGTTGAGGGTGGGGAAGAATGTAGGCTGGAGCCTCCATGTAGGGCGGAGGAGGGAACGGAGGCATTGCCATACCATAGCCTAGAGAGGTAAAAAAAAAAAAAAGAAAAAAAAAAAGGATTGGTCCAATTAACAGATGGTTCAAGTCCAATAATTAATAACTTACAATATCAAAGTTTTACAGTAAATAAAATGTCAGGACTATTGTATTGGACAACAAAAGCTTTTTACAGGTGTTCATGTTATTAGCCACCACTTGTAACAAACAAACTGTACCCAGTAGGAAAAGCTATTTTAGCTTTCACCTCGAATGAGGTAATAGAAAAAAGGGAAATCCGTGGAATGGCTAAATCCTTAAAACGTCGCTACCGAACTTAAAAAGAAAACCCCACAAAGACTCACCCATACCTGGGAAGCCCGCAAAGGGGTTATAGGAGAAGGGCATGGGCCACTGGTACTGGTACTGGAGGAAAGGGGGTTGGGGTGGAGCATGGACGTAGAAGACAGGCCGGGCAGAGAAGTGGTGTTGGGGATGGGATGAATGTCCCGGGTATTGGCTGGTGCTGTGCAGTCCTGGGTCTTGCTGCTGAGAAGGTGCGCCATCGCTGTTAGCGTGAGTGTTTCCTCTATTTGGTCCTGGATGCACTGGTGAAGGTTTGTTGACAGCCGCCGTTGCCATAGTCAACCTACAGGAGGTGGAGGAAGAAGGATTTCACCAAAACAGCTGGCCACTGGATTTTAGCAAACATAACTCAAACAGGAGGAAATAGGGAAACGGTGCTTTTTTTAGGAACATAGTCAGCGCTGCAATAAGTTGTCAGCCTTTAAAGCAACATTACTCAAGAACAAAGCAGTGACTCATCTGTGTACCCACTGATACAGACATGTTGCTGCAGGAAAACCACAAAAGGAATTTAAGTGGATAAATAATGCTCTTCATACTTGTTCAGACACTTTCATACCGTGTCTGGATCTACCTGTATTCACCTTCTGCGTGAAACACGGCATCCTTCTTTAAAGCGTAACTTCATCCCCAGGTCAAAGAAAGCCTTTGCTGCTGTCAACATTACAGTTGCTGCTGGTGTATTCCAATAAGCCTACAAGTGACATATGGGGAGCCAAATATTAGAGGCTTGTTGAAATCGCATGCTTTCCGATTTGGCTATGAAATTTTGGTCTTATGTTGCAATGGCTAGTGACTGGAACTATGCATGGATATTAAAAAAAAATAAATAAAAAAAAAGTTGTAGAATCTTAAAAAAGGGGACATATCATTCAAAACAATTTTTTTCAGTGCTTGTGTACAGATCAGAAAAAATGTGATTCAACAAGCCAGTTAGATTTATCTCCCCTTCCTAGGTCATAGCCACGCTCAGAATTATCTTTGCAAAGGTGCACCATATTATTTTTCACAAGCCAATCAAAGTAGACTTGATTTTTACTGGAAAGGGGCTTAGAGGTCTAGTGTGCAGGGTTTGGCGACATCCAGCAGTGAGATTGCAAACTAAAACTTCCCCTATGTGTCAAGCAAGTGAACTATGGTGGCCAACGCAAACCCCTCCCCCTCCAAAGAATACCAAATCATCAATGGCCCTCTCTAGAGGCAGCATTTGGTTTGTCCGCTCTGGGCTACTATAGAAACATGGCGGCTAGCTCGATGAAGAGGATTTGCTCGGCTTATTCTATGGTAACGGAAAGAATTCTTAGTTTCAGGTCATTCTACACTCAAGAAAACAGACTTATTATTAGATTCCAGTTCTGCCAATAGATGCTGCACACAATTGCTTTAAAGAGACGGAGTGTTTCAGACAGTTACTTAAAAAAAACAAAAAAAAAAATGTTTTGGGGAATATTAAAGCATGTAAATATGTTCTCGTAGAAACCCCCAAAACAAGTATGAACCTGAACATTTTCGTAACAATTTCTTAAAAAAGGTCTTAAAATGTCTGAAAATGTTGGAAATGGTTTTTGCAACCAGAAGCAGTTGAAAAGTTCACACACACACCAATCCTGACAGTTTCATGGCTCATGTACATGGTAAATGGAACATACTTTTATAGCGCTGTTCTAGTCTTCCAACAACTCAAAGTGCTTTCACACGTCAAGCCATCATTCACCCGTTCACACATTCCAAGGTGCCACCTGCCCATCAGGACCAACTAACATTCACACACACCATAGGCACAGCTACGGGAGCAATTTGGGTTTAAGTACCTCCGAACCTCTAATTGTAGGAAGACCCTGCTCACCACTGAGCCACAGTCGCCCAGAACCATTATAGTGTCAGTGGTTCTGTCTGACCCTCTTATTCCTATTTTTACATTTAAATAAATAAAAGTTTCTAAAGTCAAGCTGCATTCTGTACTTCAAGTGAATAAGTGAACCAAAACAAACAGTCACTTAAATAGCTTGAAGCTCTGATCTCAAGTGAGGAACAACAGAAAAGCAAATCAAACATGAGGAACAACAGTAAAACACGAGAGACAAGATTCAACAAAAAACCCAAACTGAGTCACTAAAGAGGGGCGTCCTACATCCAGAAGCCTTCATTTGCATTCTGTTGTGATGAAAACGTTGAGTCACTTTACCTTGTTGAGAACTTGGATGTGAAAAACACAACGCACAGAGTGATTAAATGTGAACAGCGGACACACCTGAGTTAAAGTAGCTGCTGATCAGTCGAGTGTGCGCGCCGTCAGCTGATTTGGAGCCCAGAAGCCACTCGGCCACCCTGAGGCCTCCTGCACCCTGAGGCCTCCTGCACCCTGAGGCCTCCTGCACCCTGAGGCCTCCTGCACCCTGAGGCCTCCTGCACCCTGAGGCCTCCTACACCCTGAGGCCTCCTGCACCCTGAGGATTCCTGCAGTGAGCCGCCACAACACTAGATAGAGCCAGACTCCCGTCAGGCAGCAGAGAGCTCAGCCGGCTCTCCTCATTTGTCTGGATTATATCTGCACAGTTTTTCAATCCCATAGCTCCCCCACCTGTTCATTAAATATTCATTTTCCTAAATCAGTAACTTCAATATACAATCAAGCACTAAGAGCACCTGTAGGTGACGACTTATCTATTACTAACATGTCACCATTGACAGGATCTTTCACGTGTAACATGGATACTATGAGTCTAGATTCTCCTTCTTTAACACCCTTCATATTACATAACTAATGCCTCAAGAATGAGTTTTATTAGTGATGTTGTCCAGGCAAAACAATTTAGGAATCAACAGCAAGTCACCCGTCAGGGCCTCCATATATAATGTTCAAATCTTTCTATCTCTTTTTTTTTTTCTTCTTTTGTTTCCAGTGGAGATTTACAGTACAGTCTAGAGGTCTGGTGATGTCTGGTGATGGTTGTGTCTGCTGTTTTATCTAAGTGTCAATGTTGGAACTGTAAACATATTCAGTAGGAAAAGAGCCGACCTTCAGTTTGACCTTTGGGAATGACAGAAAAACAAACCAAACAGTGGTACACAGGGTTACAAAAAACACAGTGTTATATATATATATATATTTTTTTTTGGCATATAAAATAAAGTAGTTTGGACCCCCTTTGTTAATGAGTGATGTGTAATAGAATCTCATTGAAATCCTCAACTCCTTCGTGTACTGGTGTCTCCAAGTCTCTAGGGATTAAGTTACATGTGATGGTAATGGATGACAGTAAACTGCCAACAGCACCACACCTTTACTAACTTTGATATCTCTGTGGAAGTGGGAGAAAGACAAACGCTCACCCCCTGATCTGATTTAGGGACAGATTTTCAGATTTTGTCTTCATGAGATACACATAAAGTGACACTTGATGCGAGGGTTCATATATCAATGCTCATGGTGCTTTTCAGTGTTAAAAAAGAAGTAGACCATTTTCTGTAGTCTGTAGTCACAGTCACCTGTGCGACCCCCTTAATTCCCCGGCCACTAGATGGCGCCAAATCTGCTCCCCAACACACGTGTTCAAACAGCTCCAGTGTGCTCTAGTGTAGTGAACTATGTCATTTCATTTTAATTGCTGCATTCCTGAGATTTATTCCACTAGAACCGTTCCACAGTCTACTTTGCAGTCTAGAGAGCCCTATTGTGAACCCGGAAATGTTGAGTACCCCACGGTTTTACGTTAGAAATGTACAGTATGGGTCCTTTTTAGCATTTAGAAACTGCCGGATACCAACTTACATATGTTGGCAACTTAGCATATTTAGCATAATCACCTATAAGGACAGTGTTGCAGCAACTGCTTCACCAATTTGGGAAAAATTTTAGGTTTTTTTTTAGTTATTGAGGATGCTGAATCCATTTCTGTCAAATTCAACGTTCGAAATAAATGTCTGTTTAAGCCTGAAGTGGCCATACTTTCCCCGGCTCATCTCGGCCTCTGAGCTACAGCCACCTACATTCTCAGCAACGACACAACGTGCTCATTGTCTATTGGTGCTGGAAAGTGGGTCACCTGCCGCCGGAGAGACGGGATGGTGCGACGGACAATAAGGGAACCAACATTCCATTCTCCAAACCGCTCATCCTATTTAGGGTCACGGGGTCGCCGTAGCCGATCCCAGCTGACATTGGGGAAGGCAGGGTTCAACCTGGACAGGTCTCCAGTTTATCTCAGGTCACATATAGAGACAGACAACCAATCACGCTCACATTCACACCTGCTGGCAATTTAGAGTCCAATTAACTTGAGCTGCATGTCTTTGGACTGTAGGAGGAAGCCGGAGAACCTGGAGGGAACCCACACCGCCACGGGCAGAACATGCAAACTCCACACAGTAGGACCACCCGGGATCAGGGATGGAACCCTGGCCGCTCTTGCTGTGAGGTGACAGTGCTAGCCACTACACCACTGTGCAGCCCGGGAACCAACATGTTAGTCAAATTTATTTGGAAAAGAATATGCAGGGGAACAGGGGTTCCCTGCGAGGTCATAATATTGGTCAACACAACATTTTAGGTGCGTTGACCAATATAATGACCTCTAAATAGAGAGGTTGAGCTAATAAGTATAATAAGTGGAACATGGCTAGTTGCTGTGTCGACATGCAGCTTAGGACCAGGATACATTACAACTGCTCCAACCTATCACATCTGGGCCTCACTGGAATGCCAAGCGCAGTGGCCTTCCCTTCACAAGTCAGTTATTTCCTTCACATGGTCCAATGGAGTGCGTTATCCTACCTGCACCATGTCCGTTTACCACAAGGGGAAAGCTTAATCCATGGTTAGGTTCGTCTATGAACCACAATGTTGCCATAAATATCCCTTGCACTGTTTCAAACAGTGGTCATTAAACTGCTGACTGGAAGTAGGTAAGTAAACAGTAAAACCCACTGCAGTGAGTGGGATTAAAGAAGTATATAGCAATGTTTACCCCACACAGCTTCATACAAAGTGCTTCCAGTCTGCTGGCCTTCTCTTCTCATCTGATGCATCAGCCTCGGATCAGGTCGGAGCAGCCGCGGTGATAAAAAGCTGATGGACATACCGTGGCATTGGAAAGGCCAGCAGATGCATAATGGATCAAGTTCAACCCGTCCTGCCGCTTCATCATTTATCATTTATCATTTATCATTTATGAATGTGCTTTCGTATACTCCATACATTATACATTGACATCTGTGGTTTTCACGGCAGCAAATGGCACTATGAATGCAGCCGAGGAGGAACAGAACGACTGCCCTGTGTGTGTACCGTTGGGGGGGAAGAGGAGAGCGCCCTGCAGGAGACGACATGGATCTGGTCTGGCCCGCATCGCGGTGAGCAAAGTGGGACCCGGGGAAGGATCTACAGACCTAATGGACCACGAGCAGCTGACTCACCAACACGGTCCCGACTGCTTGAGTACCGGCGCTCAGTCAGGGGCCCCACGCTTCAATCTAGAACGCTCTAGGTGACACTCTAGCTTCAGTTTTGGACCTGTCAGGGACGGCGTGTTAGTTTCCACTTGTTTCAGTGTCTTTTCAAAATAAACTTCCTCTTGGTTAGGTTTAGGAAACATTGTGGTTTGTGTTCAAATAAGCATGCATGTTACGCAAAATAAGGACGCCGGTTACGAAAGTGCCGTTAGTTAAGTACATCATTTACGTAATAGAACTAAGTTAAAATAAGTGAAAGTGTTATACAGTATGGTATCACATAAAAAAAAAGCGCATAGTGTAAAAATCACAAATTACAAATTTGTCTCAGAGGGCTTTACAATCTGTACACATACGACATCCTCTGACCTTTGACCCTCACATCGGTTCAGGAAAAATTCCCCCAAGAAAACCTTTAACAGGGAGAAGAAGGAAGAAACCTTCGGAGAGCAACAGGATCCTCTATCAGGAGGAAAGAAGATGAGACTCAAGATAAGGACCTTTACAGAAATGATGCTGAATTTTATATACTGGGGGATTTTTAGCATGTGAATAATTTTTCCATACATAATTATTCCAGTTTCTAGGCCTGTACTCAACCAACTAAATCCTTAGTCGACTAACCCTCATGCAATTATTATTTATAATAATACATTTATTTTAAAAGTTACTCAAGACACTTTACATGGTAAAAACAGAAACAATAGAAGCAATAACAATGTACTCAAGAGAGTTTACATAACAATAAGAAACAAAACAAAAACATGCATAACTAGCATCACAGCTTAAAAGCAAATTTAAATAAATGAGTTTTAAGTGCTGTTTTGAAAATGGCGAGTGACGGAGAATGTCTGAGGATAAGTTGATTTAATCACCAGATCTGTAAAACTGAGTTTCACCTCAAAGAATTACACAAAAGCACCACTTTAAATCGTAGCCTGAGATACATTTCTTAGAAACAGGTCAATCAGCATTAAAAATCACAAAAAATATGACTTATCGACTACAGAAAGCTGAGTCAACTAAGACCACTATGATCGATTTGTTGACTAATCGCCTAGGAGAGGGCAGCGCGACCAGTTTGTATAATATGCCGTTTAATTAGTCTCAAAAACTACGCACATAAAAACCACGCACATGACTGGAATGCACTGAATTCAATTCAATTCAATTTATTTTGTATAGCCCAAAATCACAAATTACAAATTCTCCTCAGAGGGCTTTACAATCTGTACACATACAACATCCTCTGTCCCGGGACCTCTCATTGGATCAGGAACAACTCCCCCCAAAAAAACCTTTCAACAGGGAGAAAAAGGGAAGAAACCTTCAGGAGAGCAAGAGAGGAGGATCCTCTATCAGGATGGACAGAAATACAACAGATATCATGTGTACAGAATGAACAACATAACAGAGTTACAACACGTTTAATGAATATGATAGAAATGATTCATGTAATGAGAGCATAGTAGAATAATAATGATAATAGAAGCATTAATAGTATTGACCATACTAATTGCAATGCAACTAGAAATAATGATAATAGCAGTAGGTGTCGGGCAGGACCACAGCAGGACGCAGGACCAGGGTCCAGACGCAACCACGATCCATAGAAACCTGCGAGGCGAGAAGGCACAAAGACTCCGGCGATGGTGCAGAGTTAGTAATGTGCATTAATGGTGCATGAATTCATACAGAACAGTATACACAAGCGTAAAAATCATCCTCGGGAGCAAGCATTCTGTACCAGGTGCATAAATGCAGTCCTGCGGGGCAGTGCTACGCACTCACTGGCTGATGTCTCTGCTTCTTCGACTCTGACCTTGACCTCTGATTGGCTGTTTTGGTTGGATCACTCCGCATACTAAGTTATAACCTGACTAGTGAAGCTAGCAAAGAGTTAAAAAACCTGAAACTATATTTCACTTTCTTTCACACTTTGAAGAGATTAACGTAACTGCTTCGCTGTTCCCTGAGAATGTACGAGCTAAACCGTGTTAAATACGTAAATAATGATGACGTGACCCGGATGCCTCATGATACTGGGGCTGTGCCGGGTAAACCGGGACGTCTGCTGACCCCAACCCTAACCCACATCCAAGAAGCTTCATCAATTTACAACTGAGTGATGAAAATCGAGTGGCCACCCCCCACAATAATCACAGTCATCATATGAACATCCCCCACATAGAGCGGTAGATGCACTGTATGCTGGCAGGTGATTCAATCCTTTCTGGCCTCTAAACATTTGGGCATATATATATGATCTCAACGTGAGCCCAACACATACGCAAGTGGCCGATCGTACTGTAAAATGGTGGATTAAAGTTTGGTTAAACTTGGGTGCTCGTGTGGATGGGGCGCTGTCCATAGTGCTGAAATGGGGCAAATGAGATTGATAGACAGAACAGGTCTGGGTTTCTTAGCTGATGGTTTTTTAGGGTTTTTAAATCGAAACCCTAATTACGTTTTTCCCCATTTGCAGCAATCTATTGACAGAAGGGAAACAGTGTGAAGGGACATTCAGAGAGAGAGAGAGAGAGAGAGAGAGAGAGAGAGAGAGAGACTGAGATGCAAACCAGCATAAACTGCTTTACGCTCCTCCCCCTGCTGATTGTGAGTGATCATTTGATTGTGAGTGATTATTGTGAACGCTCTGTCAAATGAATTTAAATAAAGGACGCTTTGTTTGGGATGACAGACACTTTTCGGATTTTTTATGTGTTCTTAGACTTTTTCTCTTCCACCCTACGTTACTGAAGCCTCTGCTCCGCTTGCATAGAATGCGGTTCCGTGAGCACGGGGCCCCGCCAGACCTCCACTCAGGGCCATCGGGCTCCAGCTGTCACTCCTTTTAAATCACTTCTTAAAGCATTCTTCTTTAAAAACGCTTTCCCCTGGGTGGGAACTTCATTTCATTGCAATTTTATTATCAATATTGTATTTTTTTGTGAAACACTTCATAACATTGTAAAGGAAAGTGCGATACAATTTAAGTTTTTATTATCATCATCCTTATCCATATCATAATTAAGCTGTACGTATCTTCCAGCGAGTTTTAATTCCATCACCCCCTCCACCCAACACACACACTGTATATGGTGTATATCAGTGCACACCCAGAAAAGTGATTGCACTGATTCACACATAGAAATATTTCTGCGGCCATGACCCCCAGCAGAATGACCAAGGTGTGGTCACGTGAGGGCCAGCAGGTCTGTTTACAGATAAACACAGAGCTTAGGGCAGCCCGCAAACTGTCCCCCCCTTATATATTTTATGATATGAACATGCAGTTGTCATGGTTACTGTTGTCACTCAGCCGAGGAGAGAGCGGTACTGTGTGTTACTGTGGGACATGGGGGGAGGGAGGGGGTAGTGCCAGAGAGGGGAAGTTGGTGAGGGAACCCTTTCATTACATAATATTTGGAGTTGACACAGAGGATTAGTCATGCATCTCTCTATCATAGCGGGGCAGAATGTGTAGAGCAGCAGATTAAGGAGAAATCGTGTTTGCCATCACAACACGACCCTCACGTTCATAAACCCCAAACCATCTCCAGCTTCTCTCTCCTCCCCGCCGCCTGCCATCGTCTCTCCCTGAAACAGTGGCCCAGTCTGGGAAGCAGAGAGCCCATGGAGACTCATCAAAGCCCCTTTCATAACCTGACAGCCACACACACACACACACACACACACACACACACACACACACACACACACACACACACACACACACACAGTGAATGTACCCAGCTTGCCTTTGAAGTGGACATTGGCATTGTTAGCCATTTTTGTAGCTCTTTGGTGCCGCCGCCAATTCTGGGTCATCTGTCCTCTCATTAATATAATTTCCAGTTTCATCAGATAGGAGCGGACATAAACAGGGAAAGACTGGAGAGTGGGGGGGGGGGGGGGGGGGGGGGGGGGGGGGGGGGGGGGGGGGGGGGGGGGGGGTCATTGGAAACTGTTTGGAAAAGGGGCAGGCACTTTCAAAAAAATAAACAAATACTTGGCAGGTGATTGGATGAACTATCTGTCAATCAAACTATTACCAGAGCCAGTCGCACGTGAGGAGAAATGTCCTTAGGTTTAGGCAACAGATCATGTTTTGGGTTAAAATAAACCATTCGTGGCAGAGAGGGCAAACTTCTCCCGCAGTGCGAGAAAAACTTTCAAGATGGCCAACAGTTCTGAATCTTTGAGCATCGCCCACACAAACAGTGTTTGTCACATATACAAAAGAACTGGAAAAAAAACCCAAACTAAATATTTTCCTTTTTGTTTGTTTGTACTTTAGTCTTTTTTCTGAGTCTCTGACATCCTCTCTTCTCCCCCGTCCATCAAGCAGCAGAGACACTGAGAGACTGTCAGAGACTGGTGAATGGCCAAATGTCCAACAAAGAGCGTCCAGCTAATGGTTCGTGATGATGAGGACTCGCACAAAGGAGTCACAAACAAACAGCCAAACATCCTTACGTAAGGCCATCACCAGCCCATATCACTCAGCAGCACGGTTTTGCAAATGATTTATAATAGATGCTTGATTCATAATTAAATAATTCATTAATCATTACAACAAAGCAACCTCATCCTCCCTCATTAACACTTTGTAAAACCAGGTCCATTTCTCAAAGGACGAGATGAAACTGAACCTGAACATAAAGTTAGAAGTGTCAGAGGATAACCAAAGTCATTAGGATGCATCCTCTGGAAACCATGAATGTCTGAACAAAGTCCCCTGGTAAGCCATTCAACGGTGAGATAGTTCAGTCTGGTGGTGGACCAACAGACAGGCCGACATTACTAGCATGGCTAACAGTGCAACATCTGTGGACTACCCACAGTCTGTATGGACGTAGTCATGGTGACATAACCCATTGGTGTGCACTACGGTTTTGAAGCATCGAGTTCGGCATTTTAGCAGTCGCCATCTTGTTTTATTTTGCAACCAGAAGATACACAAGAGGGCGGAGCTAAGTTCAACCGAATGCTGAATAAGACATTTTTAAGCGACCAAAATGTTACCATTAGCTTGTAGCTCTGGTAGCGACCTGTCAATCACAAGGTAGCCACACACTAGAGCATACCCTGCTTTATGGCAGGAGGGCTCTACAGCAGGTGATCAAAACCACCAGAACATCATTGATACCATCTACTGATCATCGGTGATGTTGGTGAGAGGAGGAGCCTGAGAAGAGCTAAAGGATATTAAAAGATAAAACCAACCAGCTACAACCTGTTCACCTGCTGGCGTCTGGAAAGAGCTACAGAAGTATCAGCTGATGAACCAGCAGACTTCAGAACCGCTTCTTTCCTCTGGCTGTGAGACTCTTTAATTCATCCGCCACCCTCCACATATGATATAGTCATAGTAGACTTTTTTTGTGTTTTCTTATGTAGCAAAATGGGACTGCAATCTGCGTTTTGTTGTGCAACAGACAATAAAATAACCGTGTGACCTTGTAGTTTACTCCAAATGGGACCGTAACTGACTAAATGAACATCATGCTGTATTGAAGATAAGATAAGATAATAACTAATAATAATAATAACTTGTCTTGGGCTCCAAGCCGCTGCATCACACAATACACTTGCCAGCGTCACAATCCACATGCACGCATAGAACATACTGTATACACACTCATGATCATACATACACTCATGCATAGACATGCTCAAATACACACGTCGACAATAAAACCAGGTGTGATCAAGACAGATAATAAATGATCAGTCACAATATATTAGTCCCCGATGAAATCATATCAAACAATAATACTTGTTGCTATTTTATATTTTGATGGAGGATGGAATGAATGAAGTTTTGTACCGATTCAGCCTGCAGATTGTCATTCTGAAGCGTCTGCCTGAAGGCAACAGCAGGACTTCTGGGTTCAGAGGATGTGTTGGCTCGTTCAGAATCTTCTGCGCCTCCCTGAGCAGATGTTTCATGTGAGGGCTGAAGATAGGGATGTTGTTTTGATCATGATCTTCATAACCGTTTGAGTGAGACGTGCGAGCTCAGACTTTAACTGTACTGACAGGTTACCGTACCATACTCGTATGCCATATCCAATTACACTCTCTAGAATCATTTGATGAAACAGAATCATGCGTTTACTATTAACACCATAGAATCTAAGCCTAGGACAAAGGTTTTCAACATGCACATGCCATGTGTGCGAGCTGTCAACGTGGACACCAAGATATTTATATGAAGAAACCAGATTCATGGGTACATTGTGAATGCTGACTGGACTCCAAGTCCCCAATGGATCTCACATTCACAATAAGGTGGTGAGCATCTCACCAGTCCACAACATGTTTCATCTCAGAATTTCACAATATCATTATGGGGGTTTTGCTCACAGACTTATTTGTATATAATGTGAAGACTTGAATCTAGCGATTGAGACCATAAACTTGTGTTTACAATGATAATAAATACATCAAGTGAGAAGTAGGGGCCTATTACTCAGAGACTTCTATACAGTCAGACTTATTTTTGCAACCACAGGAGTCGCCCCCTGATGGCCATTAGAGAGAATGCCCTTTGGGCTCACCAAACCCGTTTGAGTCCTCTCCTTTGAATATGAAATTAAGGCTAATATGTGATTCGGAGTTGTGAGAAAGAAAAGAACACTCTCAGACATCTGCAAGTTATGAATATTTATTGCTAAACTTCTTCTCCATTATGGCATGACAGATTCACAAAAAAGCATTTTTTCACATGTAATTTGACAGAAGTTTTAAGTGACACACTTTAGAGGGTTCCAGCTGTCTCACCATAACCCCACTCTGAAAGCAGATTGTTTCATAACATTGATATAAAAGCTAAAAAAGGTAACATTTCGCCGGTCTCTTATGAATATCTGCCACTGATCTCACTTCAGCTAGATGGAGTGATGACTGTCGACATTGCTGACAAACAAATTTAATGACAAATTCTATGACATATGTCGACACTGCAGCGTGAGTTAATATATAGTCATAAATGTATCCTTTCAGTTCTTTCTGTCCAACTTATAGCTTTGTCTTACATGAGTCTTAAAGGCAATCTTTAATGCACTGTGGTGATAGGTAGTTCAGTTGTCATAGTTTTTATTCATTTATATTATATATAAAAAATGGACTGACACTTATTCTGTGGAGTCGCCGATAGAATGAGGTGAGCCATGACCGCAGTAATGCAGACGTCTCAGTGAAGCTCGAGCAAAATTTTGCAACAACAACAAAAAAAAGCTACATTTTTCCAAATTGGATGGAAGCCCAACAGAGACAAAACACATGCATGAGTGTGAACATGGCCTCAGGCTGTACCATCAGCCAATACCTTGCAGGACTGTCTCTCACAACATACCGGAACATTCCAAAGCTTTACCATCATGAGACGATCACACGTCTAAAAACCTTCTTGTGTACACGTGCCTGCCAGCTGACGGCCGGTGGCCACAGTGCACAAAGTCAACACCGCGAAATGTTACGCATCAAACTCAGCGTGATCACTTTGTCCCGAACTGACAAGACGAGGCATCAATGAAAACCTTAGCTTGAACAATCTGTCTGCCGCAC
This sequence comes from Ophiodon elongatus, assembly GCA_016806645.1. Classification (NCBI taxonomy): domain Eukaryota; kingdom Metazoa; phylum Chordata; class Actinopteri; order Perciformes; family Hexagrammidae; genus Ophiodon; species Ophiodon elongatus. The sequence goes on along the minus strand of JACSYO010002106.1, from coordinate 194,952 downwards.
AATTCACAACACAATGTAACGCATAGCAGCAAATCAGCTTCAGGAAGTTGATCATGGCTTTTCAAACAAGGCAAAGCATACTGTCTATGAATTAAAAATATTCATTTGTATTATTGGTAAATATCCCTGCATGTAATTTAGGCTTACATCCAAGTCCAACAGGCGAGGTGGCCTTTTGCCTATAACTGTACTAAATAGCACACGTCATCTCATAATATAGATCTGCCTAACAAGTCTTTCTTTATTTTTACCTTCAGTGCATTAATGCTAACAAAAAGTATTTTACTGTTGATTTAGATTCTTGTATTTTATATTTCCCTTTAAGAAGACAAACATAACTTCTACTTTCAGAATATTGTGCAACTATTTCGGGTAGATTTTGTCTCTCATAAAGCAGACTGTCTTGGCGTCTATCAATACACAATATAAATAATAAAATAGCTTGGATTATTAGTTAGAAAATGGGTTGCATAACAGAGATCAAGTGGCAGAATCCCTGCCCTTTAGTTCAAGTGTGTTAGATCACAGGTCCCTTGGTACTTGTGTTCAACCCAGCCGCCAAAAAAAAAGGTCAACATTTTTGCAAACCACAGGATACATTGAATTTGTATGTTTCTGAACCCAAAACATTCTTCATAAATATGATTCACATCAGCCTCGGGTCAGGCTTGCAGAAACGCCGTGAAGATGAGAAAACGTTTGTCTCGCTTGTAGTTCATAAGTACGATTCATTCAAGTGGTTGCGTTAGCTAACGTTAGCTAAGTTATTCTTCTTCTGGTGTTTTTTTTTGTCCAAACGGCTTCAGGTGCCCCCCCACACACACCCCTCTGGACAGGAGGAGGGCCACACTGAGTTGCATGTTGCTGAGAACACGAAGACGGATCGTAATCAGATTCGTATCTGTGGCTAAGTTCAGATGAAAGTGCCCTAAATATCCTCTGGATTTTATCTGGATACAAATGTGACCTATTTCTTAACAGCGTCAAAGCTTGAAAGTGCCTCAAAGTTCTTTAATTCAAGATACATCCAGTTAGTCTATGGCATAGAACATGTAAGCAGAACGTATAGTATTCTACTCTTCAAGTTGATAATAGAAGCGAAGTAATAGAAGCTGAAGAAAGACTGCATGTGGAGGAAAAAGGGAGTAAGGAAGTTCGGCACGAGGAGGGACGGATAAGCAAAAGGGGGCAAGGAAGCAGCTGAGCGGGGCTTTATTTGAAGGAGGCCCGGACCTGGCGGCCCTTCAGAGCCTGACAGGGCCGGTAGTTGTCCACCATGCAGCACGCAGCTTCTCCATCTCCAGTGAAGAGGAGGCAGCGGAACTTGGCCATCTAATGGGGAAGGAGAGACGAGGAGAGAGGTGATTAATTAGCATTTTAATTAGTCCTTGCATGGACTGAAGTATCCCGTGTGTTGTTTCTAGACAAGTAGAACTCCACCAGCACCGAGAGCCCAGTAGAACCACCAGTCGGAGCGGATGCTCAGGACCGCATTCGTGCCCGAGGAGCAGAAATGCTGATTCAGGAGGATGGTTTTTATGCTCGCAGATGCTGTTCTGTGCGCTCGCATCACGTGCATGAACGAGGTTTTTCACGTGCACGACTTTAGAGTCTCATTAAACTCCCTGGCTGGGCCGAGGCTCTGTGCCTGTTAAGTTAGCGATACTGTTTGTCAGCAATATCTCGCTGAGCTCTGAATAACACGCAGCTAACGCGTGAGCCACGTGTTGCGTCTACTGCCGTTAAAGAGGAACGCATCCTGTGTCTGGGCCTACGATCAGCCACTGCTCTGCTTTTATACTTATATATGTTATACTACTCTTATACAAGAATGTGTGAATATGTGTACAGTGCAAAAAAATTAAAGTTAGACGGATGTCCAACACCTGCCGTTCAAGAAAACATATTTTCTGTGTCTGTGGAATCATTTCACTAATGTAAATGGACACAGAGTGTGTGTTGCTTAGGAACCAGAAGGATGAGACATTCCCATGAGCTCATGAGCTCTTGTATCCTCAGTTGGCCAAGTCATAGTGCTCTTTGATGTACGGAGGAAGAAACCGGCTCCTCTTCTCTATATTTGGGTATCTGGAGCGCCGACCAGCCTACAAACTGTGATGAAGACAACCCAGTCACTTTTTTTGAGAACTACCTTTACATTGGTGGACCATATTTTTCTCGCAAGCCAATTGGAGCAGACTGGGCTATTTTCTGGAGGGCGCAAGGGAGGGATGGGGGTCTTAAAGAGACAGGCGCTTCAGACAGAGGGTGAATACAGGTGTATTCCTCAAAAATAATGTGTTGTTTGAACATTAAAGCGTGTAAACTTCGTAGAAACTCCAAATATGAACCTGAAGATAAACATGATGTGTCCCCTTTAAATAAGAAATGTGGAATTTAATGCAATAATCTGCTTCACTTCTGCCAGTTAGTCTTTAATCCGGTGTTAATACAGGGCAGCCAGCCTCACGACCTCCTGCTGGGGTTGTTATCTCACATGTGCACATGGTGGAGCAAGAGACAGACCCTGCTGACGCCGAAACTAGTCCCATACCGGACGCAGTAGCATTACGATGTATGAGGAAATCATCCCACAGTCGAAACAGCCTTCACTTACCCCTTACAGAGCAAGCCAAATCACTGAGCTACTGGGAACAAGTGCACATGTTAAGGAGAATGGTGAGAGTAAAAAAGCTTATGTGCGTGTGTGTGTGCGCGCGTGTGTGTGTGTGTGTGTGTGTGTGTGTGTGTTTGTGTGAAGCGACTAACACAGCAGCATGGCGAAAACAACAACTCCTCAGGGAGCCATTTGGCCTTTAGCGAGCTGGTGAGCCCGGATTAATTGTCCCTCAGCGGGCTCACTGCCCTTCTTCTTCTTCTTCCTCTTCTTCCTCTCTACATAAGCACATCTATAGTAATAGTAATAGTTAAACATCTATCATTTATCTAGGGAGGTAAAACTGAGCATTACATCTTTCGGGGGAAACGTCCTTGTGTGTTTTATGTCACATGAAGGTGCGGGCTGTTAGTCATGTTAAGGAGGTAACTGCTCACTGGAGATACGGCAGTCTGTGTAATCTAAGAGAAACACAAGGCCCTGAAGGGTCAGACCCACCCTACAGCATGATATGACTTCCCACACTCCTGACCTTAACAGGGTTTGGACCAACATTCTGCGGCTCTTTAAACCACATACAAACATCTGATGAGTTGATAAGCAAATCAAAGTCTGAAGTGAGGGTATTTAAAAATACTGTCAAATGAGGACGTAACTTCTTACTTCTCACTCTCTTTACTCTACAGTAAGTGACTGGCTCTTTCTTATGATTCCTCAGGCTCCCTGAGGCTTGACACTTTACGCCCTTTATTTTCTCATTTGAGGTTGAACTCTCTCAGCTTCCCCTGAGGATCCAGCAGCAGTCTCTCCAGACTACATGACCCAAACAGCCGTACAGAGGCAGCATGTCCAGCCAGCAGGTGGGCTGCCAAGGAACACGTCTGTGTTTAGGACTGCCACAAATACACACAGGATATTGTGTGCACGTTCACGCACATACAGTAAACACGTGTACTTTATACCTGCACTGAAACACCCAGAGCCTTATGACCTTCCTATATTTAAATCATATCTAGTATGTAATCCAGTTCAGTTGTTTTAATGTTTGGCCCTCAAACTAAAGTTCAATACTCCATGCATTTGTTACTTTATTCTGTTATACAGTGTAGAACTGTGGAGGACTAGAGGACATTTTCTTATTACTTAAAGTCAATACATTTTACTTAATCATATCATGTATTAGCCCGGCGTGCACATGTTTACATAGCCTTGCTAAGTCTGCTGCTATTAATGTACCTCCTATTATTTATTTATGTTATTCTCTATGTTTTTTTATGTCTTTGCACTACTGCAACAACCACATTTCTCTGCTCGGGATAAATAAAGGTGTATCTTAATCTTAATTTAATTTGTTTATTTTTACATCTCTATTATATCTGTGCTTATTTATTCATTTTCAAAATAACCTGTACATTTGTTTGATGATTTTTGCTTTTATTTCTTCGTTTCTTTCCTCATTATTTTATTTATTTATGTACTGAGTTTTTTTAGTCCTCCATACAGACATGCAGAAGCTTAGCATTAACTTTTGAGAACGTACACAACCAAAACTCGTGAGGAATGAAGGATAGCCATCGTACACAATTACTGTATTTAAATATAAGTATATCAATTCTTAAAATGTTTAAATTCACAGGTGGAATAACTAATTTATATTCTATGAAGGTAAAGCGAGAGAGTATATGAATCAAAGTTCAGTACTTGTGCAGGGCTGACGCTGACTGGCTCCTTGAGGACGATCCAGGTGACACTCTCCAACAGAGGAGGCGTGGTCAGAGAGCCATCATAGGTCCAGTAATCCAGACAACCAGGAAGAAGAGTCTTTGGGTCAAAGTTAGAAAAGGTGGACTGCTTTCCCTGCGGGTGTCGAGAAGCGAAGGATGGAAAAGAAGGAGTGAGAGAAGGAAGCCATTGGTACTCCTTTGTAATCTTGACTATGGAGTTGTTAGTCTCCCAAGTATATAAATTGCTGTGCATAGACAATATTGGTACATTTGTCCTTACCTTGGTCTTAATAGCATCAAAGGCATCCAGAACTTTCTGAAGCCTGGGGTTGGCAGCACCAATCTGGAACACAACACAGAGACGTTATTCGGCTTTTCTCTTTACCATTAAAAGTCCCTCGGTGGGCATGAATACTTAAAGCGTGTTTTCCCTGGAGTGCAGTGACAGACTGATGGGTTGTGAGTGATGAATCACTGGTGACTCACCTTGAGAAAGACCCCGACCACTGCGAGTCCATCGGGCTGGCTGGCTGCCTCTCCCAAGCTCGGGTACTTAGTGTTCCAGTGCACCAGGTGAAGCTAGCAAGAAAAAGAAAAGTTTGACTTTTAGCAGGCAGCAACCTCCGGTTCTGAAAAGTGAAGTCAATGCGGAAGTGTCTTAAAGCTGCATTCTCTCTAATGGCCATCAGGGGGCGACTCCTCTGGTTGTATAGAAGTCTATAGAAAATGACTCTACTTCTCTCTTGATTTATTCCCTCAGTAAACATTGTAAACATGAGTTTATGTCTCAATAGTTTCAAGTCTTCTTCAATACAGCATGATGTTCATTTAGTAAATTATGGTCCATTTAGAGTCAAACAGACCATAAAGCAGGGGATGCTTTAGGGCGGGGCTACTGTGATTGACAGGGTGCTACCAGAGCTGTATGCTGCACCTACATCACTCCTCAGTCCAAATATGGTTGCTTCCATTCACTGGTTGCAAAAAGCCAAGATGCCGAACTCCTCACATACGGACTCTTTTTCAGGACCTCTTAGCGTCACTTAGGTTGAGGCAACACAGCAATCATCGCTTGGGTTAAGATAAGCAACTTCTGTAACTATGTTACGAAAGTTAAGTTGCTTACCGCAACGTACTGACGCAACTTGAAAAAAGTCAACGTTGACTTTTGGTTTCACATGGGACACGGACAACGGCCTCCTAGGTGAAAGTCCTGTGTTTGTTTAAGAACATTTGTTAAGTGCTTTTCTGTAAAATACTTATGTTACTTAAAATAAGTCAACGTTGACTTTTGGTTTCGAACGGGACACGAACAAAAGTTCTTAAAACGTCTAAGTTTAAGTACATTCGTTACATAACTTACATGACATTTTCTGAAAGGTCCAAAAATGTTATAAACAGAAGTGTTACTGTCCTATATATTTTACCTAAGCTTTTTGAATAAGATAGGATAGCACCACCATTAACACCACACGACGTAGCCGTTGATCCCCTAACATGAACTGAGGGCCTGTTACTGTATGTGGTCGTTGTTAGCAGAAGATCCCGGGGCCTCAGTACCTCAGTGGGGAACTTGATGCCGTTGACGGTGTGTTCGGAGCCTCTTTCATCACTGGCTCCCCAGTGGAAATGAAACTGCTTCAAGCGGTACGTTCCAGAAATAGGACCTCCAGTCAGGGCTGGTGAGAGCAAAACAAGCCAATCATTAGAGACACACTCAGGGAAAGACTGATTCAACATCAACAATGAAGTCTTTGCTCCTCAGTAACCGGCACACCGTCACACAGCCAGGGATCACATTCTGGACTTTGGTTGTATATGAGCCTATTACTTACTTACTACGTCTTTATATTACATTTTAATGCTCTTATTCTTTCTATTTTATTTCAACTGTGTAGTGTATGTCTCTCATTCAGAGGTGAACATTAAAATGGTATATTTCATTGATTCAAACCATAAAACACAGAGAGCCCTGGTTTGTGAAACAACCCTTTCAAGACATCCTCTGTCGGTGAAACATGATTTTAATGCGAACATTGAAATGAAGTACAAAAAGAAAGAAAAGGAAATAACAGAAATTCATATTGACATGCACATGTTGGATAAACAGTGTCAGTGCAGCAGGGTGAGGTGGTGCTGATGTCCTGTTGGCCTCTAGATACGCTCTTATCTGTCCCAGTACATGCAGCAGGGGTGGAGGCCCAAAGCAGACAGACAGATAAAGTTTACTGTAATGTTGTAATACTGTAATACTGTAATACTGTAATACTAATGGGCCGGAAGAGTCAATATCGTTTCCGTTTAGTGTTATTTTACCCATCTATCTAAAGATGCAGTTCATGGTTTCCTTTGAGATCAGCGTTGACATAATATCTTGTAAACAGGCTGAGGAATCGTGTTTGATTTCAATTCAAAACCACATTTATTTGTAGTTTAGAGGGTATGATTTAAATGCTGTTCATTGTATTATCAACCCAAGCTCTTCCTCACTTCAGTGTTTTGGTTCATTTTGTTAAAAAAGAAAAATGAAATACGGTAAATATATGTGGAAATGAGGTAAATACATGAGGTATATATATATATTTATATATATATATATATATAAATATATATATGTGGTCTTCTGTCTCTGTGTCTGTGTGACACCAGGAGCTGAGCTGTGCTTACTGGAGCTGTCTGTGTCGTCCACGTAGTCCACCTGGAAGGAGTGTCCATTGTTGAGGATGGCCGAGGAGTTGGAGGGGTCGTACTTGATCTTCAGAGGCTTCAGAGTCGGGTCAAACTTGGCCTCCTTAGGGACAATGTTGATGGGAGACTGTCTGGGCCCATTAGCTATCGGGTACTCTTCTCCCCATTTGTCAGGTCCTGCAAATACATATTCCAATATTAAATATGAAATAAGTACAGGTTAATAGCAAGTGCTTTGTCCTATTCGTTTATCTTCCGTGTGTGGAGCACTTTTACGCCAACCTCTTTAAAGGTTCCTGTATATTTATGACAAAGAAAGTACTTTCTTTGCCTCCTTTGCCTGCTTCACCAGGGAGCAGTGCAGAAACAAGTATTCAGATCCTTCACATGTTACCACACTTGAAAATTAGCAAAAGTTCTATATTAAAAAAAAAAAACTTCTCAAATGTACTCAGCAGCAGTATGATATTCAGATCCTTGACTCAAATAGAAGTAGCAATACTGTGCATGAAAAAGTAAGTCAAAATACAGAATCAGAAAAATGTACTTCAAGTATTAAAACTTCAAGTATTCTATATGCAGAATGGGCTATTTCAGCATTATTTTGTGGCATTACTACTGCAGTTATTATTTAAGCAAACTACGTGAGTAAATGATAAATATACCTTACAGTAGATGTAACCACTGATGGCTTCTAATAAAGAATAATAAGAATATAATGAATCGCTATGTTCAGAGCCTTCACATGATAGCTCAATAAAATTAAAAAGATGGTCAAAAAGATCATTTATTTCTGCATTAATGCCTGTGTTGCAGCCAGTCATGCCAATTCTATGGGGAAGTTCAAACTCTGAGCACTTTTTAAAAGTTGAGTTTCATCTATGCTTTGGTGGTATATGTTTAAGAACAATGTTTATTTAATGGAACTGTCCGTGACCTATGAACCCCATTCCCTGAAGGTAGCAGACTACATGTGAATTATTGAAGTCGTTCCGTGTTCCTTTGAGGAATGCTAACTTGCTGCCCGCAGCGTACCGCCTGCACTCCGTGACACCGAGTCAGGAGAGTCGACCTGTGACGTGTAAAGCTGCCCGTCCGGTGCACGAGCACGGAGCCTCACCGTTAGTCGGTCCGTATCCCCATCCGTGAGACATGGCTGCTCCCCGCTGTGTGCTGTCCTGCTGACACGAAACAGAGATTAATCCCGGGTCGGGTCGGAAGGAGGCTGATGATGATGATGATGATGATGATGATGATGGATGGTGGTGATGATGATGATCTGGTGACGGTCACCGGGCTGAAAGGCTGCTGCTGCTCGGCTTTATATAGGCAGGCTCACACCGGGTGGGTTTGGCTTGTCGGTCCTCCAGCGGGCCGGACCATCCGGAGGACGGCGCAGCCATCCAGAGATGGAGGCGTCCTCCTCTGCTCTCCTCTCCTCTCCTCTCCTCCTCCTCCTCCTCTCCTCCTCTTCCTCTCCTCTTCCTCTCACTCCCTTTGTTTCGGAATATTCGGAGGCAGATTGTTGAAGAGATGTGTGTTATTTTATCTCCTCATCCCCGAGTCTCCCCGCTCCCGGGCAGAGACGGACGCGCATTCATCACCTCCATCCTTCAGCGCCCGGCTCGCCGCGCCGCTCTCGGCTGTTCCAGGATCAGCTCGGGTTCGGCGTGCGGAGCGGCGCCGCGGGAGGAAGCTGCGGTCCAGCGGATTTCAGTGCAATATCCTGAGGTCGACATTTTTCTTTTCACCTCTTGCCAGCCGTCTTTGACCCCGGTTATCCTCGCGGTGCTGCTTCATGAAGGCTGCACGCGGGACGTGCTTGCCTGCGGCTCTGTGCAGGGCCGGGCGGAGAGGTCTGATGGAGAGCACCGCCCCCCACCCCACCGCACCCCCACCACCACTCCCGAACGTTTCGTTAATTATTAATATTCATTCACATTAATTCAACCTGTAAAAAGAAATTGTTACAACCTTATACATGCTGGTCCATACGTTAATTAACGGTTTAGCTTTTTTAAAACATTGAAATATCAACAAAAAAGCTGCTCTTTATAAAATAAGCTGTGGCTTCAGTCATCAAGATAAGAACTTCTCTTTCAGTTATCCAGGTAACAGTATCCATGGTAACAGAACAGGAGCCTCTAGCAGGTTGCACAGTTATTTTATTGTCATTGTCCCAACAGGGTCGCACAACAAAATGCAGATTGCAGTGTCATTTGGCTCCATAACAAAACACAAAAGCACACAAATAAACGATAAGAGTCCCACAGCCTGAGAAGCTGCTCTGGAGTCTGCTGGGTCGGCAGCTGATCTGTATCTCATGCCAGACTTGAGCTCCACAGGCACCCCTTCTCACCCCCATCCCTGATGCTCAGTAGATGGCTACAAATGATGTTACCGACATGTAACTACTTAAGGCAAAACATTATTGATATTTCTAATATTGAAATCTTTTGTGTCAGTTATTTGATGGTATACTACGGCAAAGAATGCCCAATCAACATGATCATCCGCTGCAACGGTGACACTGGTCATCTTAGGTCTGTGTGTGAGTCCTCATGGCACAATGTGGTCCTGGAGACACCTGTACCAGGAAGTACCACAGAGGAGGTTTGGAGTACTTCGCCAGGTGTTTGTATTTCCGTCTGTCTGATCAAAATTAGGGCTGAGCTCGACGATGGGTGTGGTACGAGCAAGGGCACAGGAAGTAGAGGGGTAGGAAGTAAGGAAGATCCATTGCCCCCCACCCCTCCATCCTCCACACACTTTGTACCCCTGGTCTGATTTGGCATCACCACCCGTGTGATCCCATCCCAAGATGTTCTCAAGTTTTACTATCACTGAAAACACTCTCCCCTGACACTCTCCTTCAGTTTACCCAAAAAATCTAAAATCCATATTTATCCTCTTACCTGTGCTTTGGCATGTGGTGCTCAAAGCGACCAGAAAAACACATTTGAAAGACTCAACAGCAATGTCTTTTCCCAGAAATCATCACTCAAGATAATCCACAGAGCTTGTTGTGAGCAGTTTCATCTAGTTTTTTTTCTCAAATGTATCCCCCCCCCCCCCGTCTGCACGGTGGTGTTCTGGCTATGGGGCCTGGGTTCGATCCCTGATCCCGTCAGGTTACTCTCTGTCTTTTAAAATTCTAATTAAATTGTAATAAAACTACAATATCAAACTGAAATATGCCATTCTTCATATTGCATATTTTTACTTTTGTACATTTCTTCTGATTCTGTACTTTTACTTACTTGTAGCGAGTAAAATTTAGGTAAAGGATCTGAATATCACACGGCTGCCGATTTCACTTGACACGAATGAATTGCTTTAATAACTGAAACATACAGTTAAATATTCATCCTTTGCATGTAAATTAACAGTTGCCATCGGTTACCCATAGCGGCAGATAACTGTAATTCATCAGCATAATACAGTATTTTCTGTGAAGTGGTGGAAATTTAAATGTTCAGTGAGTCACTGTAATATTATTTGTCTTACAAAGTCAACTATACAATAAATACAAACAATATAAACGATTGAGGACAAATACATGACAGAAATATTGTATTGTATATGAATTATTGTGTTTTCTACTCTTTTTTTTAGGTGTGGGGAATTAAATGCAAAAGTAACAGATTTTATTGCCCTTTAAAACGGTAACATGCTGGTATATACTGTAAAATTACCTTAAAACCAGTTATTCTACTATCACACACTGCAAACCAATATACAACAAGATACTGTTAGAATAAATTACAATAGCTGCACCGTAAAATAACTGTAAATTACTGGCATCTGTGCTGCCAGTATTTTACCGTTATTTTACAGTGAAATTGTTTAGAGTGTAGATTTTATGAATTTGGAACCTTTGTTATTTTTCATCTGTGATATCATGTGAAGGATCTAAACGCTTGTTTCACAACTACTACCATTTCAGGATGTGTGAGGGCCCTCACAGTGGAGACGGCATCCCTCCTATTGTGGAGGTAACCATTGAAGTTGATGATCATGACTTGTGATAATATTAAGGAACAAATTAGCTGCAGATATATTTTGCAGCCAAGGAACCATCAGCTCCACTTTCTCTTTTCACCAGAACACATCCAGGTTTGTTCAAAGGTTTGTCATTCCTCTCATTGGCCCCATTTGGTGGTAGCTTATAGAGTATCATTATGGCAGGGGGCAATGTACAAGAGTATCCTGGCTATCTGCACACATTAAGTACATGTTTTTCACATGTGGGAAAAAAACGGAAAAAAACCCCTTGGGTTTTAATGTGTTCACATGTGAAATAATCATGTGTTTTGAGGTCACGCGTGCAGCCTACTTGTCACATGTTTGCCGTTCACATGAAAAACACATGTATTTTTCACATGTGGGGATTCACTGTGTCACTCTACTGAAATAATCACATGTGTTTTCAGTTCACATGTGTATCCTACTCTTCACATTACACGTTCATTTTAGGCAACAAAACTACTTGCTTGTTAAGCTAACAAAACTACTTGCTTGTTAAGCTAACAAAACTACTTGCTCTGTTAAGCTAACAAAGCTACTTGGTTGTTAAGCTAACAAAACTACTTGGTTGGGTTTAAAGATCATGATTTAGGATTAAAATAAGTATGTTTTTTCCATAATGTATGTTACCAAAGTTAACCACAAGGTTCCCCTACTAGCGTTCTCCTGTGTTAAAGTCCTGTGTTTGTTTCACCCATCCATCCACCCTGACCTCCTCCCTTTGCCAACTTTGTCCGTCTTTATATTTCCTCAACTGACCTCTTCCTTTGCTCCTGTCTTAATTTGTACAGCCACTGGAAGCTGCTGTTTAACAATGAATATATATTGGTTGTACATGTATGGGGTCATTTTTTGGGAGGAGGGCAGTCTTCACTGATGATGTCACAGTGATGTGATTAGCTTAGATAATACAAATTTATAACAGCAAGCCATGAAGGCAGTGGCTCTGGGGGTAAGTGGAGCGGGTAGTCCTTTAAGACACTGAACCCCAAGTTGGGGTGTTTACAGCAGCCCACTGGATGGATTAAATGCAGAGGTCAAAGTTCATGTATGAATAGGCTACCATGTATGTGACAACTGAAATGATGTAAACAAATCACAACAGTCAAAGATAAAAAATTAAAAAAACAGCACCAACAGAACGGCAGTGTTACAAAGCGGAGGTGTGGAGTTTGAAAGATGTGGTTGTTTGCCACCAGTCGGGGAGGGTCTAATCAAAGACCATTGAGGTGCATCATGGGAAATACAGCATCCAGATTTCTTTGGAGCTTGAACCACAACACGGTGACTCAGGATATCTCGGCTTCTGTTTTTCATTTGTCTTGACACTAAATCAGTGAAGTCTCCCTTCCATGGGGTTTTCACTGTGAAGTGTACCGGTCAGTCTCTGCTGGTCCTGATGGTGCTTCATGGTAACTTCTGTTTGACCTCGGTTGCTGCTGCAATAATAAACAGTCAGAGAGTATATATTCTATGTTGTTTCTTTATGTTGCATAAATAATACACATTTTAAGTCATATGTAATTTATTAAGTTTATATTGACACGCACTATTGGATGAATGTTGGACAAACAGTGTCAGTGCAGCAGGGTGAGGTGGTGCTGATGTCCTGTTGGCCTCTAGATACGCTCTTATCTGCCCCAGTACATGCAGCAGGGGTGGAGGCCCAAAGCAGACAGACAGATAAAGTTTACTGTAATGTTGTAATACTGTAATACTGTAATACTGTAATACTATAATACTGTAATACTAATGGGCCGGAAGAGTCAATATCGTTTCCGTTTAGTGTTATTTTACCCATCTATCTAAAGATGCAGTTCATGGTTTCCTTTGAGATCAGCGTTGACATAATATCTTGTAAACAGGCTGAGGAATCGTGTTTGATTTCAATTCAAAACCACATTTATTTGTAGTTTAGAGGGTATGATTTAAATGCTGTTCATTGTATTATCAACCCAAGATCTTCCTCACTTCAGTGTTTTGGTTCATTTGGAAGAAAAATGAAACGCGGTAAATGTATGTGGAAATAAGGGTAAATACATGAGGTATATATATAGATATATGTCTATATATCTATATATCTATCAGCTTCAGAGTCGGGTCAAACTTGGCCTCCTCAGGGACAATGTTGATGGGAGACTGTCTGGGCAAATTACTGTAATGTTGTAACGCTGTAATACTGTAATACTGTAATACTGTAATGTTGTAATACTGCTCTCAGCTGTTTCAGGATCAGCACGGCTCAGCGTTAGAGTTGCTGATCATGACGTGTTGTAACAGTGAGGTTACAAATTAGCTGCTAATCAGCTACATTTTGAAGACGAGGAACCATCAGCTCCAGTTTCTCTCTTCACCAGAACACATCCAGGTTTGTTCAGTCACTCCGGGTTGATCATTCCTCTCTTTGGCCCCACCTGGCGGTAGCTTATATATTTTCAATACGGCAGAGGGAAATGCACAGAGTATCCTGTCTATATGCACACATTCAGTGAAAAACAATTGATGCAAAACATGCAGAGAGAAAACATGTTCACATGTGAGCCATCCAACATGAATGTGTTTTGTGTTGATTGTATATCTTGTCTTTATCGTCTGGTCTTATATGTAAAGCATGTTGTTGTACTAATACACTTGTATTGTCATGTCTTTAAACATGCAAAGTATCATCATCCAGTCTGGTATTAATCGACTTGATTGGTGTACACGTACATATATGTACACCAATCATGTCAACAATATGAACAAAGACATGATGTTTTACACTTGGTGTTCATCTTCATCTTCCTAATCACTCACTTAAAGCGTCACACGGTCAGTCAATATATTTGCTGCCACCTTGTGGGCCAATCAGGAATAACTGTAACACTTCTCATTTCTGATTCTGTAACATAGATCACAGCCATGAGGGGAGGAGTCCAGCTTCTTTTCATTCACTCATTCGCTCTGAAGCAACAAGTAAGTTGACCCATGTGTTGATCATTTTCTGTCAGAATGCAGGTCTGGGTGCTGATTGGATAATCTGGACCACATGGCTGAGGAATGGGGGGGGGGGGTCTGGTTTCCTGTGATGGACCAGCTGTCACACAACTACTATAAAAGTCGATATTTCATTTTTTTCTGATTTAGTTTATGTTGACCTTTTGACCTTGAGCTCGTTAACATTCCCATTGCACATGCATAAGATAACTACGGAAGCACTGAGAGGCCGGTGAGAAGAAAAACGTTTTCTCTTTTCTGCGTGACTTCTTTTCTACCTGGTTTCAACCGATTAAAAAGAGAAAAGAAACGAGGGAATTATCCTGGCAAATGTTTTTTTTTTTTTTCACCTGTTCTTTAGTCATGAACACAGGAGAAAATAATTTAGATCAGAGATAGATTAGCTTTAGTTTCATCGTCATTCATCATCACTTTCATATGATTCCAGCAGTCTGCATTGGCTTCATTTGCTTTGTTGCTCTGGTCTTGATACATTTTTATTTGTGATTGCCAAGAAACAGAAGCTGGCACAATTATTAAAATGCTCCTGCATCCAATATGGCAAACAGTGAACACATTTGTATTCAGTCTACGTTTACAGCACGCTGCAAATGAAATTAGCAAAAGTCTCGAGATAATAGGGTTTAATACTGCAGTTGGGATTGTGCAAGACATATTTATTTAGTGTTTGTTTGTATAGTTTTTTTTTATACTATTTTTTAGTTGAGTTTATGTCATTTTTTTGTACAAGAGATGTAATATATTTTGAATGTTTTTTTGTGTAGTTTTGACGAAAAGTTTCAGCAGTTGTTTAGGAATTGCAAATAATAAATAAAAAGAAAAAACTGTCAGTGGATTACTAATCATAAAATGTACTTCGTTCGAATACAAGTGGCAAAATAAAATTAAACAGTCGCTGGGAAAATATAAATAGGAATAAAAATAAAAATGACATGCAATATACAAGACTGAAATGTAACATGTTACATATGATGCACATGAAGTGAACTGTGGACATTTATGACTCAAGTCTGTGCTGTCAGATTTAAGTGGCCTATAAACACACACACACACACACACACACACACACACACACACACACACACACACACACTTTTGGAACAGCAGCCTTTGAGCAGGGCTGCTGAGGCTGATGACACGAGACGATCCGATGTGTCTCAAGTGGATTCGAGCTTTGGTGTGAGTGAGACGCGATCCTCCGAGGATCAGGTTCAGTCCACCTGGCGGTGCTGAGCATCCACCGGGTCCTCATCCTGCAGATGAGCCAGCTTCAGCTGAGACAGGGCCAATGGGACTGTTCCCCCCCCCGGCCCCCCCCCTCCCCCCCTTCTTCTCATCAGGAAGGACATTCACAGCTTCTCTTCAGGTGAATGCTGCTCCGCACAATAAAGTGCTAATTGCAGTGCGGACCGCCTCCTCATTAGCTCTAAATACCTCCCTTCACCCCCCACCCCCCCACCCTGCTGTCATCACAGGACAGACGCTGCATCCTGCGGGAACCTGCTGGCGATGCAAAGGGGATCTGACTCCTATGAATTCAATATGTAGCTCAGAAAATGATTTGTATGTTATTTCATTTTTTTTTTATTATTGGTTGGAATCTAAGTGTGTGTCTACTGCTACACCTGAAATATATTACATGACATGTGTTGGTGTCCCACCTGAAACCAAAAGCCATCGCTGACTAATGTTGAGTTATGTAACGTCACTACGTCGCTTACGTAACGTAGCTTATGTTATGTTATTATTACTACGAGAGGCACAATGTACTTAACTTTACTCAACGTCTGTCCAAGGCTGAGCTATCAATTCTAATATGATGCTGGGTAGATAATAATGAATAACAATGCATCATATTGTAATTGTATATTTTGTGAGTAAAATCTGAATCTGATTATTAATATTTTTTTGTCAGGTAGTACTACAATGTTTTCCTCTGAAGTAGAAGTACACAGGAAGTGGTATAACAGTTGAGTTTCATATAACTGCGTTTGGAGCTTTTTGGGAGTACAGTGACTGAAAATAGTGACATAATTCAATAATTTTCATATCTTAACATTTAAATATTAAAGCAAGGAATGTCTGTCTGTCTATCTGTCTGCCTGCCTGCCTGTCTGTCTGGCTTCAGGTCTGGATCTAGCGTGTGAGCAGCTGCTCACTTTTGCTGCTGGATATAGTAACGTTATATAAGTCTTGTAACGTTGCTATATATAATAAGTGGACGTATCATCGTGATGTCACTCATTGGTTTGTGAGTTCGGCGATTTCGGCGTCGCCATCTTCGAGTTTTTGCAACCGATGAACGGAGGTTACCAGAATGAGGAGTGACGTAGAGCGTCAGTGACCTGTCAATCACAGTAGCCCCGCCCTAAAGCATCCCCTCTTTATGGTCTGTTTGACTCTAAATGGACCATAATTTACTAAATGAACATCATGCTGTATTGAAGAAGACTTGAAACTAGAGATTGAGACATAAACTCATGTTTACAATGTTTACTGAGGGAATAAATCAAGAGAAGTAGAGTCATATTCTCATAGACTTCTATACAACCAGAGGAGTCGCCCCCTGGTGGTCAGGAGAGAGAATGCAGGTTTTAATGTACATCGGCTTCACTCGGCCCCCACCTGAAACGGCCCCTGCGTTAGTGCGCATAATGTCTCGCTGGTGTAACGTGACACGTTAGGTCTCTCCACCAAATACGTGTTTATATCTGGCCACTAAATATTGGGCCATTTGCTAATGTTTCCTATACCCACTCACTTCAGATGCATTCACCAGCGTTGGCGGTTCATGTCCTCACATATATTTACTGCACTCCGCATACATACATTAAAAGTTGTACATTCAAATGCAATGAAATGCATCTGACCTCTCTCGCCCCTCAAAACATATATGAGAAGAAGCAATAAGACCAATGGCAATCTAATCTACAATATGGCTGATTATAGTGCAGTAGTCTACCAGCCTGGGGGGGAACCTGTCTCTGAGGCGGCTGGTCTGAGCTCTGAAGCTCTGTAGGGTTTTTCCTGAGGGAAGAAAGGAGGACTTCCTCCCACAGCAGGAAGTGGAAATGTCCTGACTCCGTGGCAGGGACGTTCTGTCCTGTCTCCCTGTTTGAGGTTCATTCTATATGTCCTGAGGCGTCACGGACAGTGTCGTCTCAGCTGTGTGGAAACCCGGGAGCCGGAGCTGGAGACGCGAACGTCTTCGAATCCGATGTCATTCACAAGTAGGACAGAGTCAGTACGCTGGTGTAAACCGCCAGCTTGGCGGTTCTGGACTCCCCACATTGAGGTGTAGGACAGATAGGTCCCTCCCCTCCATCCTCTGGGTGGCCTCATCATTGTCATTTAATTTCACAATGCCGTTATTATGTTAGCGAACCCCACATCGATTGAGGTGGTACATTACATACAGAGCTGTGATGGATGAACATCATTCCCACATGGAAGATGTGTAAACACAGAGCCGGTGATAATCTCCTGCGGACCTATTGAACAGATATACAGTCTCTTGAGATTGTATATCTCCCACGATAATAGTAAAAAATAAATAAAAAGGCTACAGTGATCATTGTGTGACAGACCGGTTCCCTCTTCCAGGAGCACATTTTACTGGGAGGATAAAGTCTGATATAGAAATATTGCATCATGAAAGAAGGAATGCAGAGTAGAGTTTTGTTTTTTGTTGTTGTTAATTTGCCCCCAGTTTGTGAAACAATGAGCCTCATTTATGTATTATTGTGATTTCCCCTGAAGCAGAACACTTGCAGGACCTGAAGTGAATTGAAAGGATTCCATCTCTGGGCTCACAAGAAACATGTCGAAGAGAACGCTGCTCTCACGCCTCGAGCCCCCCTCTCTCTCTCTCTCTCTCTCTCTCTCTCTCTCTCTCTCTCTCTCTCTCTCTCTCTCTCTCTCTCGCTTTCTCTCTCTCTCTCTCTCTCTCTCTCTCTCTCTCTCTCTCTCAGTCGGGATGAGTCGACCAGAGTGAAGCCAGCTGCGGTAACGCAGCTCTACTTCCGCTTTGGCTTCAAAAATAAAAGTCCCTATTTGCAAAGCGTTATGTAGGCTATCTGTCACGTAGAATAATAATTTCCCAACCAATTATTTGAAATAATTTGATTTATGTGCACCGCTAAAGGACAATGTAAGCTAAAACTCTGATTCTTGATCATAAGAGACTCCTGCCTTTTTAGTTGTAGTCTGGTGTCAAATGTCGATGAACAAATCTAATTGAATACCTTCATTGTTTTACTCAATAATGCGTTGGAGTGTTCCATTTCTGTTAAACAGAATAACCACAAACTATTAGACACAGTAAAAATGGAGCAGGTAGTAAAAGACAATACACAGAGAACGGGGCGAATGGGGCCTTCCCAGCTGAATCTGTCCCTATTTGGACAAAACTCTGGTTTGGAGAACTTCGTGCTTGAGGCAAGATATGATGATTTAAAAAAAAACAAACAAAAAAAAAAACAGTTGAATTATACTTCACACAACTACATTTCACAAGGTGCCAACCAGTGCTGTACCCAGGCTGTTTGAGGAGCAGGGGCGAAAGAAAAGTTAGGGCACCAGCACGCATAAAGTTTTCTAGTATGTAGGGTGGCCCACCATCACACTTCTTGATGTTAACTCTTTAAGGGCATCCAAGAGGGCACTTCATCATGTTTTATCCCTCAATCAGGACACTTTTGCTGCGTTTTTTTCTCGAGTCCATCGGAGCTGTCACGATATTAACTCTACATGAAACAAATCCCACTGCTACATATTGGTCCGCTCCCTGGAGGACTGATCTTGCGTAACCTCACCTCAGTCAAATGATGACATGAAGACATGGGAGAAGTTTGATTTGATATAGGCTAGTGCAAATTGCCACGTTATGTATTTGAACTCAAAGAGTACTGAAACATTTTTTTTTTATCTTTATGTCACAACGAAAAGACGTGTGCCTTTATTTTCTAGAGCTAAATGGCCTGGTTTCCGGTGGGATTCTGTCTAACTGTGGTTAACTTGCCGCAGTTCACGGACCACAGGCTTGCGCCACTTGATGCCCCCACATTCACATGCACTCGCGCACACGCACGCGCTTACACACACACACACACACGCACACACGCACACACACTCAAGCTACACACACAAACACACACACACACACACACACACAAACACACATACATACCACACACATTCCAGCAGTGACTCTGTTGTGGTCGCATCGCTTCCAGAAACGGACGTGCTTTTTTGGGATTTAGCAGCCGGCGCTGCGTTCAGCGATGGTGTGAGGAGCTGCTGCTGCACAGCCAAAGGTAAGCTGGGCTTTAGACCCACGCGGGGGGAGATTCGGGGTTCGAGCGCGCGACGGGGCTCGGGATTCAACAGCTTATCGATACGAACCGCTGCCCCGCTGATGAAATGACTCACACCGGTAAGAGGGACCGCCGGGGATGGAACGTCCCTCTTGAAATGTCCCTTTTGCGCTCAGCTGCATTCGGCGGTTAACGGGAGCTTTGCCCCCCCCCTGCCGCGACGCACCGCGCCGCTCTCGCGCGCGGGGAGATTCACGCCGCAGTTCGCCGTTCAAATTCCTCGCAATGTACCGTCGCGTAATGTCACATGAAATATGGCGAAAAACCTTCCGAGGGAGCGCTCATACATTCGTGCTTGTATCTAATACACAACCCCCCCCCTTCAATACAATTTTAAAGTTTCTGGAGTGATGGACGCCGCGACAGCTCGCCACACCGTCCGGTCAGCAAACATATATTTAGGGGGAAAAGACAGCGTTGACAAGGTGCAGTGGTTCTGAACACGGCTCTTTCTTGACGGAGGTGTTGAATAATCACCTGAAGATACGGGGTGGGGGGAGAGGGCGAGAGGAGGGGGGGGGGGGTTTGCGTCGGAAGTGCGAGGCGACACTCGCTCCATGTCACACAGACATCATAACGGGAGGGGGGGTGTCCCCCACACAGCACATGCTGCTGCAATATCTCCTTGATTCAGTCGAGATTGAGCGCGCGCGCAC
Source organism: Ophiodon elongatus (assembly GCA_016806645.1). Taxonomy (NCBI): domain Eukaryota; kingdom Metazoa; phylum Chordata; class Actinopteri; order Perciformes; family Hexagrammidae; genus Ophiodon; species Ophiodon elongatus. Next base: position 174,869 of record JACSYO010002106.1, on the reverse strand, counting down.
CGGCAGGCGGGCAGCTGGATACGGGGGGTTGCTATGGAGGAAACGCTCGCGACGCCGCGCGTTAATGACCTCACAGCCCAGAGACGAGACGAGGAAGGGGTCGCGTGATGTCATAAAGTGCTGTGCGGTGCAGAGTCATTTTTTAAATATATAAATATATATGTATATATATATATATATACATATATATTTTGGCGTGTCTTCCGTGAGAGAAGTTGTGAGCTCAGAGGAGGCAGCGTCAGCTGCCGGCCGTGGCCGAGGAGGAGAGGACGCGCAGAGCGCCGCGTGCTTCTAATTCTAGGAGACCAACTGGTGGTGATGAGTGCGTGGGCACAGTGTCCGCTGGGGAAGGAGGAGATTGTTACATTCCCACTCAACTTGGAGAGGTGAATCAGTTACACATCACCTTCATATAAGTTTTTTTTTTTTTTTTTTTTAAATCTTCTTCTTCAATGCTCTATATCTTCATCATAATAACAGGTTATCTCATCCTTCACTGCTTTTCTATGCAAAGAGGTTCATAACTTGCTGAACGGGCTCAAATACATTTTGTGCTGTGCTCAATAATGTAAATTGCTCTTGCATTTATTACAATGATGATAGTAATAAAAAAGGGACATGCACAGGGAAACAAAGACACGCCCCCTAAAAATAGGCCAGTAAAAGTCACACCATCACGGAGTGGTTCCAAAGAAAACATGTCAAACTGAGGTCTGTGGATTATTCAGAGTTACAGGGACACTTCCTCCCTCAAAGGCAAGTTGCTTTTGAGTTATTTATTTGTGTGTGTGTGTGCTGCTGAAAAAATGTGTTATTGTTTCAGTAATTTATTGAGGAAAATGTGCCAACCGTTCCCCGGTTCCAGCTTTCTCAAATATCTCCAATTTTTTTTTATGACTTTGGGGATGTATTGAGCAATTTGCCAGATTCAACTTTGTCTGCTCTGTTGAAATTATTTCCATCCTATTCCTAAATTTCCGGCTTTTTAATTTAAAAACGGAACATTTTTTTTATTTCAAATACCGTCAAAAGCTTTAATTTAAAAATTGCATTTTCTCCATTTCATTGGAATGTCATGAATCTTTTTATTTCATAATATCATGTCCTCCCTCTGTTGATGGGAACCAGAGAGGGGGGAGGGGGGGGGCGTTTGTCTCAGCCAACAGCCAAAAGAATGAAACAAACTCAACTCAAGCTAAACAGCCACACTACAGAGGAGGCAGCTGTTGTTCTATAACTCGTCTGTAACGACTTGCTGTGTAAAACACAGCGGTGGTGGATGAGAGAGAGAGATAGAGAGAGATAGAGAGAGAGAGAGAGAGAGTTAGAGAGAGAGAGAGTGATGATGCTGCCGCTGATCGCTCGATAACCTTATTTTCCGCTGTGGCAGTTTCACTGTTTTGTCCACTCTGGAAATCTCACTCATTTCTTTAGCTCCGATAGCAGAACAGTTGACTTCATCAATACCTTATCAGTACTCCGGTTTTCACTGATCTAGGACCCGGTTCCTGTTTAGAACTGGGTTTTGGGGGCCCATACCAGAATTAGCCCCTTAGCACCTGTTAGCTAGTCATTCTGAATCATCTCTCTAGCTGCTGCTGTTAATAAACATAATACACAGACTCTAACATCTCATATTTATTCAGCTTAACAAGGCTGCACATGCTACCTAGCTAGCTAGCTGGCTAACTAGCTAAGCCTGGCTGTGAACTTGGTTCATTACTCTCTATCTGAGTGAAGAGATGGTGTTAATGGTTGTGGGTAACTCTGAGACGTTTGTCAGAGAAAGAAGCAACTCTGAAGATAAAAAAAGACAGACATACTACTGTGAATGCTCAAGCCATCAGGGGCTAGCTAACAATGCTAACACAGACACTTCACTTGATGAGTAATACGCTCACAAGCTGGCCTAGCTAGCTAGCTAGCTAGAGCAGCGTTGTTAAGCTGAGGTTTAAAAGCTGCAGAAGTTTAGTTTCTTTGTCCGTAGCTGTTTTTTCCGAATAAATCAAGTGAGAAGTAGAGTCATTTGCTCATAGGCTTCCATACAATCTGACTTCTTTTTGCACCCGGAGGAGTCGACCATGCTGGTCAGTAGAGAGAATGCAAGTTTCAGGACACTCTTGCATTGGCTTCACTCACCAGAACAGGAAGTTGCCGCCCGGTTAGAACATGCAAAAACTACATCACGGTTCTAAAGCCACACCACAAATACTGATTCCCATTTTAATACACACGTCGCGTCTATAAAAGGTTGAGAGCTACAACTAACAGGCAGTTCTGTTCTACTTCCTACATGCATAACTCGGTAGCTGACCTCGGGGTTAGCCTGTGTCATCATGAAAGTGGGGCGGGGGGACTCCCACTACCAGCATTAATTCTCTGCTTTCACCTTGAAGACCAACGAATGAATACAAACGTTGAGGAGAAATGGCTCAGTTGATTAATCTGCTCCCCGCTTCAGCTCTTTGTGCTGTCTCGAGTGCAGCGCGCGAGAACAGTCCGTCTCTGACCTTCTTCGAACTCTTTCGGTGCGTTTGCTGGTTGATGAGACACTCTCGGTGTCGGAGTGAATTTTCTGTTGGTGCTTTCACAGCTGTGGGTTTTGATGCGCTCGCCGGGACTGCACACCTCGTGCGAACACAACGAGTCGCTTGACACCTAAAATATGACGTTACGGCCTGTTACTCCTCCACCCTTAGCTCCACTCCACGTGTGATGTTTATTCATGGCAGTACTTTCTGGCTCTTTTGGGTCAGGTTTGCAGGTATGAATATACTTTTTTCCTCATGAACAACTGGCTTACTGTATGCAGGGTAGCTGTGCATTCTGGCAAAGTCTTTCCAGTACCAGCACTGAGAACAGCTGAAAAGTGACCTGTAGAGAAAAAGTCAGTTGTCCAGGAAATTCCTTTTCACTCCTTTCACACTTCCTTTTCTGAGAATGACAGTCGAACTGAAGAGGGGTTGCGTTCATGCGTTCAGCACAAGGTGGGGGTCCAATGGCGGTTAGTGACTCAGCCTTTTTGGAATCGGCAGCATTTAGAGTTGTAAAACACTCTGAATGGACCGGCGTTGTCAATTGCATGGGGGCATCCCGGGTTGCCTTCATTGTGTGAGGTACCGTAGCTTGCTCATCCAGCAGAGTGAAACACAGTTAAAACACTAGACGACCCTTTTGACCGACAGGTAGCGAGAGCATCGTGGAGACTAAATTAGATAATCCCGATTTGTGGAAATGTTAAATACTGTGGTTGTGTGCATTAGGTAGGACATAGTTTAGTCCATTTATTTATTTGTTATCTACAAACACTTGACTGAGCTAAAGACTTTGACTTGTCACTATTAACATTTTCTTTTAGCTGCAATGTATTGCAATAATTGGATGGATTGGAACCATATTAGTTCCACCTGTGCCTTACCTGTTATGTCGAAAGAAATCAAAATGTTCACCACCATCACCATGACCAAGGTCCAACAGTCGGGTTCATTTGGGAATGATGAAGAAGAGAGCCCGGACGTCCACTCCCTCCCTCGTTAGTTCCCCAAGCAGACAAGTTCACGAGAGCGTGAAGGCCCTGACTTCTGACGGAAACTTCAGGGGGAGAAAGATGGTCCCCTGATGACTTGTAAGGATACCTTACATACCAGAGAAGGAGGAGGACGGGAGTCTGCCACATGAACCCGAGTCAATCTTAAGTCGCACACACAGTGACATGAGACTTGACCTGAGACTCGACTCAGACTTGAGATTTGGGACGCGTGAACAAGTCTTCATCATTACATCAGTACATCATTTTCTGCACTGTGGAGACATCGGAAACCAGCTGCGCTTTCTCTCTCTCTCTTCTCTCTGACTGCCAGCTGATACACACACCCACACACACCGCTGCAGTGCCCACACAGCCCCGCCTCCCCTCACTCCCTCCCTCACTCACTCCCTCCTTCCATCACTCCCTCCCTCCCTCACTCCCTCCTTCCCTCACTCCCACCCTCACTCACTCACTCACTCCCTCCTTCCCTTCCTCCCTCACTCACTTCTTCCTTCCCCCATTCCCTCCCTCACTCACTCCCTCCCTCACTCACTCCCTCCTTCACTCACTCCCTCCCTCACTCACTCCCTCCTTCACTCACTCACTCTCTCCCTCACTCACGCCCTCCTTCACTCACTCCCTCCCTCACTCACTCCTTCCCTCACTTACTCCCTCCTTCCCTCACTCCCTACCTCACTCACTCCCTCCTTCCGTCACTCCCTCCCTCACTCACTCCCTCCTTCACTCACTCTCTCCCTCACTCACGCCCTCCTTCGCTCACTCCCTACCTCACTCCCTCCTTCCCCCACTCCCTCCCTCACTCACTCCCTCCCTCACTCACTCCCTCCTTCCCTCATCACTCTCTCCCTCACTCACTCCCTCCCTCACTCACTCCCTCCTTCCCTAACTCTCTCCCTCACTCACGCCCTCCTTCACTCACTCCCTCCCTCACTCACTCCTTCCCTCACTTACTTCCTCCTTCCCTCACTCCCTACCTCACTCACTCCCTCCTTCCATCACTCCCTCCCTCCCTCCCTCACTCCCTCCTTCCCTCACTCCCTCCCTCACTCACTCCCTCCTTCCCCCACTCCTTCTCTCACTCCCTCCTTCACTCACTCTCTCCCTCCCTCACTCCCTCCTTCACTCCCTCCTTCACTCCCTCCCTCCCTCACCCACTCACTCTGTTGAATAATAATTTGCGGGTCGCCGTCGTCTTGTTACAGCTTCCAGGGTTTCCCATTAACTATTTAGGTAGTCTAGGCCCGCCACAGTTTCATAAATGGAATAAAAGTATTTTTATGTTTTAATCTTGGTGGGTCAGGGCCGGCCGCTCGGTGTGGGAGGTTCCCCTCCTGGGACCTCTCCGTGATGGTGCACCCTGGGTATGGCACCCTGGATGACGGTGGCTTGTGGCTCTGACCGTGAGCTGTACAGGACCTCGTCATCACTATTCATATCTATACAACCGCACCGAATTCTTCATAGATTTAGCCTCTTACTATTGCACGCAAAGTGCACCAGATTAACCAGTGCTGTATTTATCTTTTAATAATAATTCAAGATTTTTTGCCTTTAATGTTTTTTTGTTTTTTTTCCCAGTGGTATCAACATTTTTTATTTCATACAAATGTTAATATATTTCAAGGTATTGTATCAAAGTTAGAAATTCCAAGATTGTGACAACACTAACACTGAAACTGTTGTATGCTAATAGATAAAGAAGTGATGATAATACAGCACATGCTTTGAATTGTCTTGACTTGGACTCCAGTTCAAAGACTTGAGACTTGACTTGGACTCCAGCTCAAAGACTTGAGACCTGACTTGGACTCCAGCTCAAAGACTTGAGACCTGACTTGGACTCCAGCTCAAAGACTTGAGACCTGACTTGGACTCCAGCTCAAAGACTTGAGACTTGACTTGGACTCCAGCTCAAAGACTTGAGACTTGACTTGGACTCCAGATCAAAGACTTGAGACTTGACTTGGACTCCAGCTCAAAGACTTGAGACTTGACTTGGACTCCAGTTCAAAGACTTGAGACTTGACTTGGACTGCAGATCAAAGACTTGAGACTTGACTTGGACTCCAGCTCAAAGACTTGAGACCTGACTTGGACTCCAGCTCAAAGACTTGAGACCTGACTTGGACTCCAGCTCAAAGACTTAATACCTGACTTGGACTCCAGCTCAAATACTTGAGACCTGACTTGGACTCCAGTTCAAAGACTTGAGACCTGACTTGGACTCCAGTTCAAAGACTTGAGACCTGACTTGGACTCCAGTTTAAAGACTTGAGACTTGCCCCTCACTGTAAGGCTTTCTGTGGCTGTTTCAGAATGTGGACACACTAGTTGATATTATTGGCATTAATCATTGAGGGATAAATGGATAAAGTGGTTTCTAGGAGACTGTTATTGAAGTAATGAAGCATAACCTGGCACATAATCTACCCTCTGCCAACTAACACACAGATAACTGTCAGGTGAATTTCACACCTTACACTCTAGATCCCACTGTAATTGATCGAATGCCCGTTCCACGACACAAGGAACTCAGCTGTACTGTGTTGTTGAAGAAACTACCTGGCTGCTGGCCTCTGCTTCTCTGGAGCCACCTCCCTCACCTCCCCTTCGCATCCATGTCTTTGCTTAAGTGGGATTATTTTGGTGTACTGTCATACATTATGCATAACCTCAAGCCGGTTGGTCCAGCAGAAGCATTCTTGCATTTAATATTCCTGCCATACTGAGGATTGACTCCTGTGCCCTCTCTGCAGAGAGCCTGTGTGCTGCTACACTGGAGCGTTCACCCTCTATTTCCCCCTGCTGTCTTTCATGGTCCACACGGCGCTGCGTCAGGGCTGGACGGGAGAGCCAAAAATGTTATCACGGCATTATTTTAATATTCTGATTGAAGTCGATCATTTTTTTTGTGACCAAAGTTTTATTGGTTAAAGCTACCTTTTTCCCCCTTTTGCATTCAATACGGAGAAAATACGTATGAAAATCAAATAACTATCTACATCTATTCGCGTAGGTTAATCATTTATAAATGTACATTTAGAGATGCACCGATCGGTCGGCTGCCGATCAAAACAGCGCGGTTTTCAGCTGATCGGCCATGACAGGTGACTGCTTGGTGTAGAAGCTCTTCAGTCCGAGTGAAGAAGACATAAAGCTCCCAGTTTGTCACAGCTGCAAACATATTTGGAACAACTAACTTATTCAGTCGCTTATGATATCGTAGTTCATTCCCACCATGCTGCTCATGGGATTCATGATTACACTGGGTTATGATGCGTTCAAGATCTATTCAGTAAAAATGAGTATTGGGCGAAGGCAAATTATAACGCTGTCATGATATGTTCATGTAATCTTTATATTTTTGTTTTACTGGGAGAAAAGATGATCGCATTTTGATATCAAAATAATAGGAAATTCATTTTTTTTTTCTATTTTTTTGTTAATATACTGTTAAAACAGGTGCACAATGTGACCGGGATGTGATGTAAACGTAAATTTTGTTTTACATCACAGCTTTAAGTTACTTGCTTTCAAGTAACTTACGTTAGTTGTTATGGCAGTCCAGTCTGAAAAGCACGGCCCTCAAAGGAGCCCTTGTTACAGAACGACACCACCAAGTGCTGCAAAAACTTGAGGATCCTTTCGCGCTTCACTCCCTATACGCAATGTTGTCATTTTGGGCTTGCGCACGCTCCGCTTGGGACACAATACGGTGAGCATAAACCCGGTTCGACAATGACCTAATCCTGCTTTGAACCGTATTGTTGGAGATGTGCCTTCTTTAGAAAGTGGGGCAGAGTGAATCGTGGGGATAGCCCAGCCAGATGGAACCACTTTGATGGATCATAATGCATTCTGTGTGTGTGTGTGTGTGTGTGTGTGTGTGTGTGTGTGTGTGTGTGTGTGTGTGTGTGTGTGTGTGTGTGTGTGTGTGTGTGTGTGTGTGTGTATTAGACAGAGAATGGAGATTCCCCATTTGTCAGCTGGTGCTTGTGTTGCCCACTGACCTTGGGGAAAAGAGGAGTATCCCATCTGAAAAGCAGCCTGTCACAGTGACTAACCATTACACCCACCAAGCCAGTTGAATTAACCAAGTCAACAGGAAATGGGTTGTTGCTGTGGGGAAATGGTATTCCTACCTGCTTTGGATGAGATGAGTAGGATATCTTTTAAAGTGAGAGCGGTGCTGCTGATGCATCATGCTGTTTGTGTTGAAATGAGCTCCACTGAAATTAAGGGAAGAGACTGATGGTCCCACGGGGAGGACGGAGCCAGGAGATGGTTATTCCTCTCGGATACATTGTCTGTGTGTGTGTGTGTGTGTGTGTGTGTGTGTGTGTGTGTGTGTGTGTGTGTGTGTGTGTGTGTGTGTGTGTGTGAGCGAGCAGCTATCCGTTAAAGCAGACTTTAAGGAATAAATGCACATTTTGAAGCAGAAGCTGCAGTATAGGTCACTACTGTAGATCAGAAAAATGATTTCTGCACTGGATGGTGAATGGCGGCGGTGACGGTATTCTAACACAATGTAGGTCATTTAATGTCTTCATATCACAAAATAACATTTTTTTCTAGTTATTCAGTAAATAAACAGTCCATATAAATATAACCACGTTTTTTTTATACTAATGTGGGAATTAAACACTTCACAAATGCAAAGTAAGGAGTTTTTTTGTGTTTCATTAACAACTTTAGACATCGTAATTGTGGATCACGATATCTCAATATTTGATTTTATCACGATGAATCACTATTTAAAGGGATAGTTCAGATTTTTTGTAGTGTGTTGGTATGAAGTACTTCTCTACAGTCAGTGTATTACAGTAGATGGAGTTTAGAGAAACAAACAGGAGAACCAGCACGGAAGCAAAGGAATGTGCTGCTGTGGACGTATTTTAGACACCTAAAAGAATACATTTTTCATATCAGCGTACACTATATTTAATATTTTAACAGCTTTTTCCAGCCGCCTGAGAGCTCCTTTCAGCAGGGTACTGAAGCTGTAATAGACCATCCATATATCTAATTTTATCTTTGCAGAACACACGAGTTGCTGGTTTGTTTGTGTTATTGTGTGACTTTGTTTTAAAGGGTTAGTCTGCATCATAGTCACGGTAACGTCACCCATTGGTTTGTGGACTGCCGTTTTGAAGCCTCGAGTTCAGCATGTTGACCGTCGCCAACTTGGTTTTTGTCTGTCGTCATTTTTTATGTATATTTTTTGCAACTAGAAGTGACACAAGAGGGCGGAGCTAAGTGCAACCGAATGCTGAATAAGACATTTTTAGGCGACCAAAATGTTACAATTAACTTCCATCAACTGAAAACACACTGTGAGATGATGATCAAGGCTCTAACACGAAAATACTGACAACTCCCCGACCGGACAACGCCGTGGTAGCAACCTGTCAATCACAGTAAGCTCCGCCCTAAAGCATACCCTGATTTATGGTCTGTTTGACTCTAAATGGACCATAATTTATTAAATGAACATCATGCTGTATTGAAGAAGACTTGAAACTAGAGATTGAGACATAAACTCATGTTTACAATGTTTACTGAGGGAATAAATCAAGAGAGAAGTAGAGTCATTTTTTCATAGACTTCTATTCAATTCAATTCAATTCAATTTATTTTGTATCGCCCAAAATCACAAATTACAAATTCTCCTCAGAGGGCTTTACAATCTGTACACATACGACATCCTCTGTCCCGGGACCTCTCATTGGATCAGGAACAAAAAAACCTTTAAGGGGAGAAAAATGGAAGAAACCTTCAGGAGAGCAACAGAGAAGGATCCTCTATCAGGATGGACAGAAGTACAGTAGATGTCATGTGTACAGAATGAACAGCATAACAGAGTTACAACACGTTCTATGAATATGACTTAATTATTCATGTGATGAGAGCATAGTAGAATAATAATGATAATAGAAGCATTAATGGTATTGACCATACTAATTGCAATGCCACTAGAAATAATGATAATAGCAGTAGATGTCGGGCAGGACCACCAAAATCCATTGTTTTCACTAGAAATTCTATATCAACTAGGACATCTATGCAAGTCTTCTTCACTTCTCCTTCCCAAAGAGATGCTTGAAGGCAGACAGTGTTTGGGTAGTTTTTGCAGATATTTATTGAGAGTAAACTGGGATTGTCGGGATTTGTTTCTGAGTGTTCCTGTGTATTCATCCAGAGAGCTAACTGCCGGTCCAACATGTCCTCGGAGAAGTTTTAGTATGCCGCGAGCTGAGAGGGCAAAATCTTTCAACTGTCAGCGATCTGACTGCTCCTGAGGAGATTAACATTTTCCCTGTGTCCTGTTCCTGACTGTCAGAGACCGCTAGACCAGCAACCTCAACACACAGAGAGGATTTGTTCTCGTGGGACCAATCCCCCACCTCCCCCATACTGGTATCGGAAACCATTATCTTAATAAATGACAATTCAGTACTTTTTTATCTATGTCTTTATTAGTTACATTTCGTTTAACAAAGTAAGGGAAGCAGTGTTTAAGTGAAGCCTGATGCCTTACACATAAAGGTATGATCCCAGTCACTTCATACAGCCTATTGACTAAACACTGGTATCAGATTGGTATTCAGTACTGGCACACACCCAAAGCCCCGGTATCGGCATCGCTGTCAGGACTGACAGGGAATTTCTTCACGTTTTGCACAAACATCCCCTTGCATTTGAGGATGGAACTCTTGGATTTTGGAGGTCAAAGGTCCGTGCCATTCTCGTGATACATCGGGAAGGACTGAAGGGAATTTCTTCAAATTTGGCATACACACGTCCACCTGGACTCAAGGATGAACTGACCAGAAGCCACATACTAATCATGACATGACAAGACAAGACATTTTGGTATCTGGTTGGTGAAGTTATACAAATGTCGGGCAGTAATTGTAGTTTCCTCATAAATCTTTGAACTGCACTAGCTCTGCCTTCATCATCTGCACTTGTCGTATTTCATCTGAAGCTGGTGAAAGAGGTGATTTGTATTCCTACTCCCTAGAATCACTCTCTGACAGTTTACAGAGGACACTATGTTTAGTAAGTTGTAATGCAATCTTAAGATTTCAGTCCCAGTCGCTGGTGGAGCAGCCACTCAGCTGCTTGCCTGACTGTTTACCGTGCGGCCCAACGAACACCATGACAAAGTAAATAAAAAATTAACATAATTATTAATGTCATTGTTATTACACTACATTTCTTGTGGCTTCTTACAATCAAAGCCACCCTGTGTTTTGCCAAATGAATGCTTTTAATGTGAAGCAGTAGTAGGACGTATCGTTAGCATTAGCAGTAGCTGTAAACTCCGTCAACCGTAAAGCTATTATCATAGATATAAAAATGACATTGGATTGTATGCTGCATTGTTTCCTGTGAATCTCCATTTGGATCCAGCGTGGGAATGGCAGCCATTAAAAACTTTACTTTAGAGAGAATTACTGAATGTAAATTGATTGAATGGTCTATTGTTGCACAGTGTCGTCTCCTGACAGGGATTCTGGGTACTGGAGTTCTTGACGTCCTCACTGGAGGCGGGAATCTCCACTGGCCTCCTGATTCAAAAACGATTCACCTGTCAGCGATTCTCGGTGGATCTCTACGCGTCACTCCCTCACTTTTCATCAGTTAGTACGCGTGGTCAGACAAATCTGAACACATTTTTATTTAGAAAGTGCTTTCAAAAATCTGACTTCAACACTATATCATTTAAAAAGTGGCATCTTTTCAATACCAGTATCTTTGTGAGCGTCCTCAGTGTACACAGACCACAAATAGGGTGTAACACAGCAGCTCTATGACAGGACACTGAATGCTAATGGCATTTTATGCTGCATGAATTAGCCTATTAGCTAGCAGACTTGTCCTCACTCACAGCTCTTTGGACTCTGACTTGATTTAAGTCCACCAAACTCCTGATTAGAATTGTCGAGGCATCTCAGAAAGCGGCAATCTCTTCAGCACTATAGGATCACGACTATCTTCTCGGCAGCTTGATGTAACGCATCTTGACGAGCGGTGAAGCAGAAAGAGTGAGATCTTGATAAGTTCAGTGGCTCTGGAGGCTTTTTCACCTCCATATGAGGAGCTGTGAAATCTCCCTGGAAACGGTCCTCTACGTATTTGAAGCAGCAGGTCAGAAGAACAAATCAATATTTCCTTTGAAAGGAACATTTCTCTGCATCCCGTCATGCATGGCTTCAGATCTGATACCATGTACTTTGACTTATCATCTGAGGATATTCCGAAACAGTAAATACATCTGTTTCTCTCTTTTATGTCTTCACCTTTTTTTTTATGAGTCTCTTCTTTAATTGTGAATCAGTTCGAGCTGCGTTCACTCCTTGAAAAGTGCTGTACTGTATGATTATGGGCTTGCATAACTGATTAGTCTTTTGCTGATTAGTGCCTACTTCAGGACATCCTGCAACCGTGTGATGTCACAGGAGGGAGGAGACTCATACCCATAGAAATAGAATAGGAGTAGAAGGGACATTCCCATTCAAATCAACGTAGCAGGATGGTCAGAGCGGCGGCCATTTTTATGTGTAAAGTTGCCATTGCGACCGTTGTAGCCAGAGAAAATTAGCCAAATTCAACAGCGTAATGCTTCATCCACAGAGCACCGTGCTATCGGCAGATGAGTGACTTCTGTGGGTTCGTTTTCTGTAGACGGTGTAGCACTAAAGCACGGTGGAATCACCATAACAACTGACAACAATCACCATTTTCTTTTGTACGAGTCAAATGACCGAGGACATTAGTTCAAAGTCTGTTCTCATACCTCCGCATCCCCCAGCAGATCAAACACTGGGGATAGAGTGGATTTTACCTCCCCAGTGACACAAGTGTGTGTGCACACTAACGAAGGCTGTATGCGTAGCTTTGAACCCTGCGAGATCAGCTCCGCTTGTGTCGACTTGTAATGAATTTCAAACACAAGACGACCTTTACTTCACAGGATAAAGGTCACTTTCTCTCTCTCTCTCTCTTTCTCTGTGGCTCAGGAGGTAGAGTGGAGGTCGTCGAGTGAATGTCATGTGTAAGGAGCTCTAAACTGTGCCATTAATTTGGCAATTATATCAATTATCCACAGCAGGCGTAAGCCTGGGAGGAGATTATGTGTTCGGTGTGTGTGCGTCTGTCCGCGGCTAATCTCTCTCTTGCATATGGCTGGACCCATCAGCCAAATATTTATTGTGCCTATTTATGACTGTATGCTCAAACCTCTCCTGGTTGCGTTGATAAAAAATATACATAAATTAAATTTTGTATTCTGCCATTGAGTGATCAACTACTGCTTCAGTTTTAAATCTTGTGTCCCGCTAGGGATTAGGAGTTGTCCAGATTTGCACATCAGTCCTGCGGTCTCGCTGCTCTTTTTTCCAATCAACACGGAGGCAGATGATCACGGCTCAATAGGGCAGTGCGTAGTGCTTAGTGTGCGGGGGCTGCATACTGAGGCCAGCCGAGTATTAATCGCAATCACGATTTGGGCTTTTGTGATATTAGTTTTTTAAATTCCGCTCATATCAAATCAAGCGCTTCCTAAACTAACGGCCAGCCACCAGGGGGCGGTCAACGTGTTTCGTGGGAGCTGTCACGTTCATTCTATACTGAATGTGTCGACGGCAGTCCAGAGTGTTCATTCAGTCAAACGTTATAGCCGTGGTCGTTACAGACACGTCTGGCAGAGGTCTTTCTAGGTCTATTTGTTCCGAGGCTTTGGAGTTTAAGAGTGTGAAGGATCATCTGTCCATGTTTCAGGCCTGTGAAAGACCAGCAAACTGTCCAGATTCTTTCCAGGCGGCAACCTCTGGTTCTGCCGATATCTCTCTCCTGACCACCAGGGGGCGACTCCCCTGGTTGTATAGAAGTCTATGAGAAAATGACTCTACGTCTCTCTTGATTTATTCCCTCAGTAAACATTGTAAACATGAGTTTATGTCTCAATCTCTAGTTTCAAGTCTTCTTCAATACAGCATGATGTTCATTTAGTAAATTATGGTCCATTTAGACCAGACAGACCACAACAGACCATAACGCAGGGTGTGCTTTAGGGCGGGCTTACTGTGATTGACAGGTCACTGACACTACCAGCGACGTACACGGCTCCACGTGTGCAGAGCTCGGGATTCCACTAACTTACATTAGCTGTTCCGTTGCAACAATAATGGGCGGGGAAAAAAAACATGCAACCAGCTTGAGATTCAACAGCTTAACGTTCTGTCGGGAGATGCAGAGACTTAAAGCAAGTCACAGAAACCTTTGGTCAGGAAGAGTCAGTGTCCTGCCATAGAGCTGCTGGTGATGCACTGCAGAGGGATTCATGTTTAGTGTTTAGTAATGTTTTTTCTACTGAGGAGGCTCACACACATGCTGCTACTGACAAGATGCAGCTTTTTACATTGAGATACTGTTGTAATGGGATTTTTTTGAAAGTTCAGATTTCTCTGACTACTCGTGTTAACTGATGAAAAAGAAGCCATGAGGAAGTAAAATAGACGAGTGAGGACGTGCTGCACTGAGACGCAGTGAGAATCGTGGACAGGTGAATCGTGAGGCCAGTGGAGCTTTAACACCTCCGGTGGGCAGAAATGTAGATCACTGCAGCTTTATGGGAATATTTTGACATGATTTCTGCATCAGGTCACACAGCTCAGCATTTTTGACTATTTTCTTATACTTTAAAGACTATAGGATAATCTGCAGATTAATCTGGAGCCTTAACAGTTACTACTGCAAGGATTTAATCCGTAGTTTCCACTCCTGCATATGTGTATGTGTAAATCCTCGGTTTTGACCTGTGTGTGTGTGTGTGTGAGAGTGAGAGTGTGTCTGCTGGTGACTCATAGGAATGTCCCATTTATCTTGCCACGCTGAAGAGGACGCAGGCTTTAGGTGAGCCCGGGTCACCATCCAGCTTCTGTGCCCTTGCGTTCCCCACAGTGTCATCAGCTCGACTGAGCGGCGTGTTAAGACCTGCCTTCTTCAGATCGACAACCAATCGGAGGTGACGACATGTGACGTGAAAACACCAAAAAAAAAAATCAAAGGATAAGTAAAGAAGAGTACGGATCAGTCCAATAATTTAATTCCAGCTTCAGACTCTTACTTTTAATGCCCAGCCCTATTTATGCTGAATGTAATGGAAAAGAGATTACATGAGAGACAAAAAGCCAGTGGCAAGTCACTGACTAATCAAGACTGCAGGCCACCTCAACCAGCCGATATGCACTTGTGCATCTCCATTAGGTCGGCCCGGTCCCTTCCGGGTCACGTTACGCCAGCTACGTTTGTCTTTTTTTTACTCGGTCGCCGACGGTCAACGCCACGTTTCAGGCTTTGTGCCACACGTAAGCTACTACAAAAGGAGCTGGGCGTCAAACCGCACGTTTCAAGCCACGTCTACATTGACGAAGGTAAGACCCCGAACATGTTTGTGTACGAGACGAAGCTAGCAATAGTGCTAGCACGGTGAACGACGACGTGTCGACTACAGTCGTTCTGTCACTTCTTGAACACAAGCTAAAAAAATAATAGCTTTTACACATCATTTAGTGTAGCGTTATATATGCGACTACAGATGCAAATTAACTTAAAGCTATATTCTGGTACGGTGCATTTATGTTTTAAACTGTACATGGTCCCTTTTTAATGAAATTGATGTAAATGAAAGTTTTATGAACTGTAGTTATGGTTCACGCTCGTCTTGTTTTTGTCAGACCTTCTCAACCTCGCATATGTATAATCTCACATTGTTATTGTTAAGGTTCCGTATGTACTGTAACACACTTGTGTATTTTACAGATCGTGTTTGGGGACTCTCGGCCTGTGCGGTTCCAAAGCTCCCAGTGAGGCAGCGACAGCACTTTAGAACCACACTGCACATTACCCGCCACTGAAGATCACCTCTGTTCCCCCAAAACACACCTCAGAGACTGACCAGACGTCACATTAACCAGGAACCAATGTCACTGTGGTTTCACATGTTTTCTTTGATTTTAATAATGGATATGCACTTGTGTTTATTTTACATCGCTGCCCTCCTCCCATGAGCAGACGGATGGTGTATACACTCGATGAGGCGACATATATAAATGCATGAACTATTTCAATTCATAGATATTATTAAAAGTATGTAATAAGACTGGTGTTATTGGTGTCTTGCTATTTCATTTGGTTTATTTGTACATCTTCTTTTGTGTCTCATCTTTCTGTTAATGATATCACTAAATAAACCATCTCTTCCCTCACTGGCTGTAGTCATTTGCCTCTGTTTTTGAAAAGTACAATTATAATCATAAAAGCTTATGTTTGAAGTTAGAGGCTACTGTAAACCTAACTCTGCGCTGTGTGTAATGATAGTAATTCTTATATACATATGTGTGTGCACAGTCGCTAATTCTCATGCATCAGCTGGAGCTGGTGTTTTGCGAGTGATTAAAATGGAAAGAGAATTTAACAAATTTAAACATCCATGAAGGTGCTTTCATGATATATTATTGCCCACTGGTTGAGTATTTAAAACTTGCCACACCACAACCAGCTGCAATATGAATGTGATGTAGTCTGTACTGTAATGCATCAATAATTATAATCTAGTAATATATAATAATCTATTTAATAATATATATTATTGGGAAATAATTAACAAGTACTTTTACTTTTGATACTTGAAGTATATTTTGATTCTCATACTTTTGTACTTTACCTTACATAAGATTTTGAATGCAGGACTTTTACTTGTAACAAGAGTATTTTCTCCGGTATTGCTATTTTTACTCCGGAAACAACTTACTACCCCCAAAAGACCAGCGGCGCCCAGTGTTGTTCACAGTGAGGAGATCTAAACTCAAGCAGCGCGGGTTAGCATGTGGCTAACTCACCGGCGTGTACAGACAAAGCTAAAGTCAATGATTAAAAACAATATTCGGTGAGAAAGATAAGATGTTAGACTTTAGTTTCATGCCATTAAATTAACTGTAAAAGTGACATGATCTTTTATTCCAATAGAATGTGAGCCACCACCTCCGTGTACATGTAGCCTATTAGGTTCTTGCATAACCTGCAGGATACTGTAGTCCTGCTCATGTTGTTTTTGTGCAGCTTTTTGTATGTACACAGTGATGACCTCTTTTAAGCTAAAAGTTGACAATGTTTTGGCTGCATTGTGTTTCAGGCTGTTGAGCTGAATCTTTTCACTGTGTTGAGATGTTTTGGCTGAGGGCAGGGATTAAAATGGTTTAATGGATTATCATATTAAACCACTGAGATGATTAGCTCCCAAACGCATCCCTGTCTGAAGTAGATGGCTCTTTGGTACAACATTAACGAGCCTCAGACACGAAACACAAAAAAACAACTTCAACTGGTGGCAAGGTCACTGCCATGCTTGGAAAAAAAAGCCTCTAGAACAAGAAAAAAAAAAAAGAATTAACATGGGCACAGCAAGGCAGGCAGGAGGGGGAACAAGAAACACCCAGTGTAGCATTTTAATCAGAGCACAGCACGAGACTTTTCTCTCTTTTCGGTTGACTTGAAATGAAACCATTACAGATCTGGGGAATCAGTGGTAATGACTTATTATCTGGTGATAGCAATGTGCCTTCCTACGCTGTGACAAGAGTGTGTGGATGAAGCATTAAGTTGTTAAATTTGACTCATTTAGCGGCTGGCTAGCTGGCTAATTCCACCATGATGTCATGCTACAGTTACAGACCATGAAAAGCCCCACCTGAACATTACTTTAACATGAAGCTGGACGGTTTTTAAATTACTGTTCATGAAAGCTGTTACTCTTTAAATTTAAATTTTTTATGTAATCGTTAACACGAATGCTAATCACGAGCGGTAATTGCTAATGCTAATGGTTCACATGCTGACTATTGTGATTGGTGTTTAAAGCTGCCTCCGCATAGGTCAATACTTTGCCCTAAAATGTCAACAAAACTTCTAAATACCCATAAACACTGGTTTTCAGCTGCGTTTAGTTTCAAGACTAAACACTACTACTGCTACTACAGTATACTACTGTTTTAGGACCACGACACCCTTGTAAATAGTTTCCTTTTGGTTTTGTCGTGGCCAGGGCTGGGCAATATGACAATATAGTGAGTGGATAGACGTTTGTCAACCGTCAGAGACTTTGCCTTTCTGTCTACCATGGTAACTTTCCTTTTAATACCTCTCAATATTTCTGGTCGGTTTAGGCCATTGTGGGTAGTGGTATATATTCGTTGTGCAACCCTGTGCTCGCCGGGTAAAACGACAAATGTCTGCTCACGCTATCGATGTCAGGTGCCAAAATTCAGTGTGTCTGGTGCCGGGTGTCTCTGCAGGCACTGGTTGTTGGTGAGGAAAGTAACACCGCTGTACAGCCATGAGTGGAGTGTTTCTGTAGTATGTAATGTAATGTCGTTCCTGGTCTTCTGTAGGTGGGCCTAAACACTTTGTGAGTTTAGTGAGGTTATTGGGTGTATCTGTTACAGGCTCACACAATTGACACTTCATGAATATCAGAAAAACCAAGTGGACTGTTGATTTGAGTTTATTAACGGATGTTCAGTTATGTTCCACTGTCATCGACAGAGACCAGATGAGTTGAGCTGTCAGCAAGAACACTGCAGTCCCGATTGTAAATTAAAGGGGACACGTCATGCTTATTTTCAGCTTCATACTTGACGTGCTATTTTCCTCACACCGTCTGCCTGTGTCGTAGCTATACTGACCCTCAATCTGAAACACTCCGTGTTAGCGCCTGTCTCTTTAAGACAACCTCCCAAAAGAAAACCAGTCTGCTCCGATTTCGTTCGTGTTTATGGTCTTATGCATCTCTGTTGTCCGAGTCATTGTGATTTCATTGCAGCCCAGCAACCTGTGGAACTGTTTGGGGGTCCCTGGGCACAGCGGGGACAGATATTTATGTTGAAAAGCCTCGAGGGGGCATTTAGGTCCCCTTTAAGCATACTAAAGCACGTAAAGTTTAAAAGCCCTAGAAAGCCAGTTCAAACTTGGAGCACTGGTAATGAGAAAGGCCTCATGTCTCATGCCATAAGGTTTTATCGTCAGACTGTGGGTAATATTCATAGTGTACATTGCAGTAGATAAAAGCTTAGGAAACCCACGGTGTATTTTAAAATTACAAAGCATGGCTTTAATATGTAAATAAGGTGTGTATGGTGGAGCTTTCTTGTTTGAAGTGCAGCAGCTCTCTGATCCCTTTATCACACCCACAGCATAGGCCCAGATAGGCTAAACACACGTCTGCCGTTCAAACTCTGGGTCTGCTAAAGCGGCACATTGTTAATGAGCCTGTTTCCAGGCAACAACTCCATCAGGTTTCCACTAGAGAAAAATATCTTAATAGGACCCCCGGGTGTCATTTCCCATCATCAGTTGCGGGACAAATCTGAGACTGTTAACAAATTAATCTGTGAAACAGAAGAGTTAGAAATTGCTGATTTGTAGACAATTAAGCACCTGCTGTTGGTGTGTGTGTGTCCGGGTGGATACACCAAACCGCCAGCGGCGCTTCTCACGGCCATCGGAGGAGCAACATTTTCACAAAGTCCTGACTGCTCTCCAGGAAATCCACATGAATGGTTCCAAAAAACACACATGTCTACGGATGAATTACTAAATAACCACATATATACGTGTTTACATGTATACCAGTTTAATAGATTTTATAGCCCCTGTAAAAAACAGGTGAATCAAACCAACGCCGCGGCACGCAACGGTTAAATAACAACGAAGAAATGAAGAGAAAATGGTCGACAGTACGGTGGTGTTTTATCACATTCTGAAATAACTCATATCCACTTATCAAAAGCAGTTAAAGAGGGCATTGCAATAAACAACCAAGACTGTTTTCAAAATTCACAAACAAAACATATTAGTATTAGTATTCGCACTGTTAGCACCGTTAGCGGTTAGCTGCTGGCCGCCGGCCCAGCCATCTCCATCTTCGTGTGCAGGCAATCCCGGTCACTTGTGGTGATTGGCTGCGAACAAATCCATACCAATAGTATTTGTTTTTGTAGATCTGGCCCAGAAAAAGATCAAATCTAGGTATTGTTCGAGACTTTGGAGTCAATACCATAAAGGTACGGAGTACCGACACCCAGCCCTGGTGGTCGGTGATGCCTCCTCTTCTGCGGCCCCTCTGACTTGTGGGTTTCCCCAAGGCTCAATCCTCGGCCCCTTGTTGTTCTGTCTTTACATTCTGTTGTTCTTTGGTTCAGAAAATTAATCAATTCTTTATTTTATAGTGCTCATATTCAGTTACACAATGCTGTGTTTAGGATCAAATCAAATCAACTGAAAAGATCATAAATAAAATTATACATCCGGTGTAAATTAAGAGAATCACAATGATTACACCAAATACACCAATAATACACTAAGAATTTCGCTATGCACCCATAACATCTAGTTAATTAGCCTCTTACATTTACACGTGATGTACAGACCACAATGCATCATGGTAAAAATAGCTCACACATGCAACATTCATGTGTCGCCTTAGATTTCCAGCTCTGCCTGAGCCCTCTACTGCGGCTCAACATGTTACATACAGTGATTTTGTCAGCGTCAGCAGTGCTGTTGTCAACCGCACATGTTGACGGTCTTATAGCGGAAGCCTCGTGGGCCTGGTGCAGGTTTAGCTGTGCCTTCCACTGATGTCAGAATCCATTACTGGAACTCAGACGCCAGTCTGGCTGAGAGGTACAGTAGGCGTCGAACAAATACCCAAAGGCAAATGGAAGTACGGCCTATAAAGGAAGTCTGTCTTCCCTTTTTCAATGTCACTCTTAATCACTTTTGCAAAAGAGAAAATGTGCTTATTTTGATCAGATAATAATAATAAAAAAAAAAAAAACAGCTTTCTCATGTGGTTTAATACCATCATGCATTGCCGTCTTCTTTGCCACGGTGAGGAACACGTTTTGGAGTATGATTGAAATACTTGGGAAAACTTTGTGCACACTATGAGGTACAATGGCAGTTTAATTAATTACATTTCCTAAACCTGATGCTGCAATGTCTTATCGCCATACAAACAACTGTAGCATCTTATCATCTCGACAGTTAAACAGAATCCATTCACTAAAGCTGGCAGTGCATGTATAAACAGGATCCCAATTAATGTAGCAGGAAAATATTCATCAGCACCACAGCAGGGTGGAGAGCTCCACCCCAAACGGTTTAGACATTTTACATTTTGAATATTAGCTTCTACTGTAATACTGATGTAGTCCTAACATATATCTGATATTATTATAAGGCTACTGTTTGATTTGCCAGAACGTGAAAATGAGAAATGCTGATTCAGCCGGTTTGCACAAAATCAAAGTGGTTTCAGCTCGTACACCAGACCAGAATATTGAAATAGACCCAACTCAACTATGAATTAGAACTAGAATTATTGTGAAGGTATTGCCAACAAATGCCATGTACAGCCTTTTAGTATTAGTGGCAAGTTATCATACGATCAGAACCAGGGACACAAAAAAGCTGCATGAGACCTGTTGATATTAGCAACAACCTGATGCAGATTCAGCATTTACTTTGATGCATGAAGTCAACTTCACTAAATCTCTCCACAGCACTCGTGCATTGTGGCTCTTTATACTTTGACCCCCTGAGGCCGCTGCTCTTACCTCATCTCTTACCGGTGTTGTTTTGCTCTTACCAGACCCAAGTTTGGCTGTGCAAGATAAGGAGACAGGATGCAGCTCACATGATCTACTGAGGAACCAATACTTCACACACCTTCTGTAGTAACCGTATCTATGTGTGTGTGTGTTGTGTGTTGTGTTCTTTCCCAGATAACTGCAGTTATTGTGAGACCAGTTATACAGAGATGTCAATTCCTTCCAGTTAGCGACAACTCTACAATGATGAGGATATAAAGGAGGTGAGTGTGCACGGACATGAACTCTGTCTTATTCTCATATTCCACTACATTTTATTTCATTCTTCATGACGTTTTCACTTAATTCATACAAAATACACTTCAAAACTACCCACTTCCCACTGTCTAGAAAACAGAAGAAAAAAAAACGTTCTTATTTTCATCTCCTTCACCATCCGGTTTGATGAGTAGAAGAGAAAGCAGTACATGTACAGTACATGACTGTTTGAGACACAGAGATAATATGCAGAGGGAAGTTTTGGCTTCTCCGATGTCATTATTTCAGTCTCGCTCAGCAGAAAGCGGTGTATAATTATCTGAGGAAAAAGATTCATGCCCACGTTGTCCGTATTGGCTTGAACTTTACCCTCGGCGAGTTCCTCCGTAGATCAGGACGAAGCACCCTTTTGATTCATTCAGACGAGGCTTTCCCAGAGACGCCGGGTTTCACGCCTGGATACCGAGCCTAAGCAAAGCACTGAGTGTTTCCGGTGAGCCGTGAATTCCCTGGAGCTCTCCGGCAGCTCGTTGCAGATAAAGGTGTTGATCAGTCTGCTCTGTAACGGAGCACTGTCGGCTCGGTAGCAGCGCTGTGCCAGCTGAACTCTACCGCTCAGTAACTTGGACTAACAAAGGTAGCTTTACGCTTTGTTTGCTGCTATCAGCCTGAACATGGAACATTCACATCATTTTGAAGAGGAAAAAGGATCACCTTGAAGACTCAAAGGTTAGCTTTCTCCAGCTGATCTGCTGCTTTTGTAGAACAGTAAAACACTTAACTATGCCCTCCTAGGTCTAACACCCGAGTACAGTACATGAGTACTAGCAGGAAATGGTTCAAACCCAGAGATCATCAGCCATGAACCAATAGTAACGATTGCTCTTTATGTTACAGTACCTGTCCACACATATCAGAAATACCTTTAAAACACATCACTCTCTGAGAGCCAGAGTTGATCTTTAAATATATGTCAACATTTATTTCTGCATATTCCATTTAAAAATGTGGGGGTTGTGTTATATTTGAGAAGGAATTTACATTTTACATGTCCACAAGATCAGATTTTTGCTTACTAAAATTAGTAAGCAATACGGAAATATCCATCTACCAACAAACTTTATTTTCAGTTTTGATAGCGAGTATTCTGTCAGTGATAGAGAGAAACCAAATTACCACTTCTTATATTAGTACTCTGTGATAACAATATCACAGACCATGGCTGGCATATGCTGGGCATCCTTCCAGTACGTCCCGTAACTAGAATGTAACCATGCACCGTGTAACCACCATTGGACCGAGCTGTTTTGGCTAGCTGGTCGGGAGGGTGCTGTGAATGATCAGAAGCCTGCTAGCCTTGCCTCACTTGGGCCACTGCTGGGTGGCGACCCCTTGGCATTGTTGATGAGGCCCAGATACCTCAGGGTTCCTCTAGGCGTACAGGTCCTGGTTGGACTGCAGATCGCAGCGAGTCATCTTCTCCATCCATAGAGCGAATGATGCGCTGCAGTTGGTCCTTGTCCTTGGCGGTGGCAGCGGCGTAACCCATGGTGATGGAGATGGTGAAGACGGTGACGGCGGTGTAGAAGTGCTCCGTCATTGTCTTTGGCGGGTTGAACTTCTTCAGCTGCCAAAGAAAGTACATCCTCCGTTCTTTTCTCCATGCTTCTGTGATGAGAGAGATGACGTTCAACTCCCACTTGAGGGTCCAGGAAGCTGAAGGACTCCACAGCCTTGAATGGAGAGTCACACATGGTGATGGGGGCGAGTTGGGCTGTGTACTTCCAGAAATCCACAACCATCTCCACTGTCTTTAGAGCTTTGAGCCCCGAGTTGTTTTGTCCGTACCAGATCACCAAGTAGTCAATCTCCCGCCAGTAGGCGGACTCAGGGGTGTGTGGTCAGAACTTCAGGAGCTTGACGGACTGGTGACTGGAGGTGCAGCTGTCGGTGTACAGCTGCACAGTGAAAGCCAACATGCAAGGTCTGATAGCAAGGTTCCACCACCATCTTTCAGAGCCGCTCCAGTGCTCCTTGTCAATTATACTGCGTTCTTTATGTCTCTACACTCAGTTTTTTCCAGTCCGTACATTGGCCAATGCTGGTT
The DNA here is from genome assembly GCA_016806645.1 of Ophiodon elongatus. Taxonomy (NCBI): domain Eukaryota; kingdom Metazoa; phylum Chordata; class Actinopteri; order Perciformes; family Hexagrammidae; genus Ophiodon; species Ophiodon elongatus. The sequence continues at coordinate 151,276 of JACSYO010002106.1, read as the reverse complement.
TACAGTTAGTGCTCTGAGACCAGAACATAGACATGTGCACCAACCCTGAGCTACAATCAGCCTCTTAATTCATCTGAGACAGATCAATTGCTCGAGTGTGAATTGTCTTGTTCATGCAGAAATGCTGAAAAAAAACTATCCCTGCAGTCTGAAGTAATCAGTCTACCATAGTTTGTGAGGAATATGACAGGAGAAGATAGGTGTGAAAGATATGATTCACGCTTCTTTCGCAGTCAGCTGGTCCTTTTGGTCCCCACCTCCTTCACACATCCCACCACTGAGCTGTTCCCTTCTATCTGTCTGTATGTTGGAGGCTTCACGGGCATGATGTACAAACCCAGCATTTCATTTCCGAGAGAGAGAACGAGCAGCTCTGCAGCTCTGTGCAGGAGGCAAGCAGGTACTGAGAGAGCGAGCGAGAGAGAGAGAGAGAGGGAGAGAGAGAGAGAGAAGCAGGTTACGCCCACGCTCTTCTCTTCTCAACCCTGCTCTAAAGGCTGAGTTGAATCATAACATTCAGTGGGCGAAAAGAAAGAGAGAGAAAAAAAATAAATCCTTTCCACGCAGATTCTGACGTATGTGCATCTCCAGCCGATTGGGGGTCGTAGGGATGGGAGAAAAGGGAAGAGAGGGAGTTGTTCATAGCCTCCAGCAGTGCTTATTCTGTCCCCCCCTCCATGGGACATTAATGGCTGTTTTGTCTCTTCATAGAATCTACCCATCCGGATGAAATCCTCACGACTTTCCTCAACAGTTCAGTCAATACTCGCTTCAAGGAATGTAACGTTCATGGCGGGTTACAGCACATCGCTGTGCAGGTTTATTTGGCAGTGAAGGCTCGTCTCTGGGAGGGAGCTCAATCTCATCCTTTCTCCAGTTAGACCTTTTTTTTCGTGGTGACTTTGTGTGAATGAATGTTGGTTTCCTTCCAGTTTTGCGCCAGCCGCATGATAGGAAACGTCATCCACACGCCCACCCGCTCTCCAGTCAACAAATGGCTCTATTTTCACATGGGCCAATCAGACATTACGCAGGCTGTGTACTCGGGAGCTGGCTAACTTAAGTTTTGTTGCATTTAATTCCAGTTGCCAAGTCCACCAGAAACAAGCCTTCTCCAGTTCAGAGTTGGTATGAGGATGTTTCTAAAGCAAAGCTCTCCTGGGATCTGCCCTCATAGTTGTTCCCTGTGAACTCCTCTAAAGATGTTAGATATCTAGGCAACTTAGAAAACAAGGCCTTATGAATGGAAAGAGGGATGCTGCTGTTGAGTCCATGTAAGTTATCGTAATTATGAGTCTCCCAGTTGTAAAGAGCGTTCATGTTCATTTCTAAGTCATAATTATGACCGGGAATTGTTTTTATCTCAGCCAGGCGTGAGCCTGTGGGGATCATGCGTTCGTTCGTGTGTGACTGTCTGTCTGTCCACGGCTAATCACACACACTAATGGTCCCATCTGCCTGATAATTATCTTGTGTACATTTATGACTATATGACTATATGCTCAAGAACGTCTAGTCACTAGACGAGTCAACACAACCACTAGACTCTGGTGGTTGTGTTGACTCCTTTCTCCTCTTTCTATGAACTGCGACTGATCAACACCATGCTTCAGGGGCAAAAGGCATCTCTGGAAATCGGCGAGGCTAAAAACAAGCCACACCTAGTCCGTCGCAGGCCTCATTTTAGGCCTTTGTCGTGGCTCAAAGATTAATTCCATACCCGATTTGTTAAGATCGACTAAAGTCGGGCATAATAAAAGATGAATAAATCTCTGTTTTTGCTATCTTCGTCGCAATCTTGACTGTAAGAGAGCCCAGAGGGACAATGGAGTGAGATACAACTCTTCTTTGTTTGGGAGAGGACAGGGAGACACACCTGGTGGAGATTTGCACTCCACTGAGTGCACTTTCTATTTGGTGTCATCTGACCTTTTCATATGAAATGCAATGGTGAGTGCAGAATCTTAAGTGATGACTTGAGTGGCACTCATGTCCAATGGTTTAAAGATCTAATATAATGGATCATGGGGATAAAAGGTCATTGACATGAATATTTCCTCAGTTTTCCAAACTGACACTAATGAGTGCGTAGTGTGGATTTGGACCGCAGCGTTTGTGTTTGGTGCTAATTAGCTCATGTTAGCATGCTAACCTAAGATGATGAAGATGGTAAACGTTATACCTGCGAAGCCTCAGCCTCACAGATCCAGTAGCGTGGCTGTAGACTCAAAAGAAGCAAACGATTTATGGGGGGCTTTACACGAGGGCTGCATGGCTCTCTGCTTCCTTTCTTGTCAGTTCCTCAGTGAAGATTTCCTCCCAAACCACTGACGATTCATTTTGGGAAACCAGGGAAAACCACATGAGGTTGCAGGTTCATTAACTGCAGCGCAGAGAAACCAGAACTTGAGTAGATGACTAGACGAGGAACTGAGAATCAGATGGAGAGCCACTGATTGACTGTTTAAAAAAAAAAAAAAAAAATAGAAATGTTGCATAATGCAGCTGTGAGTTAACCCCTTCTCCTCTCCTTCATGTGAGCTGGACCCAACAAGTGAAAAGCAGCGAGTTACCGTGGCTTCCCTCTCTGAATCTCACCTCACCGCCGCCTGCCGCCTTCATGCACAGCACCAGCATTCATGCGCACACTCCATGCTGAGTCCTTGGTAGATGCAGTGATATAAATATCTGAGAGTAGCTGAAGAGGTTTCACTCACGCACCAACTGTCCTCAACCGCAGCAGGTTACAAGCCGACATTCTGTCCTCCACGCAGTCTGACACGCGCACAGCCGATCAATCACGGACGCACTCGTGCTTCAATCCTAATCAAGTTCCAGTTCCTGTTCATCAGTAGCACGTTTTAAGGGCGTTTACCATAAAAGGCAAAGGCACAAGGCTTCCTAAGGTCCAGGGAGTCACTCGTCAGTCACACCAAGTCCGTCTCAACCATCGTAGGCAGGCAGGACCCTGCAGGAGGTGAGACCAGTGTTCAGGAGCTGTCATTGATCTGAACTGTAAACCGTCATTCAGGAAATATTGACTTATTGTTTATACCCTTGTCTGTAACGGCACAGTTTAAAAAAAAAAAAAAAAGCACAAGCAAAGGCAGCAGAGAAAGAGGGATGCTGATTGGCTGCAGAGTTTGATGAGATCACTGCCAGCTGGTTCCGGGACCTGGTCCTGTCTGGACGTGGCCTGGCGTCGAGGGTCACGGGTAGTGAGCCACGCTGCTGGGTCACCGAAGGGAAACACGAGCTCTTCTTACTGGCTAATGGTGGCGGCGTTGCGTTTCACAAAGGAGTCGCTGATGTCGGCCATTCCTTCACCTCCTCCATCGCCAGCTCTGGAAACACATTCTACGAGTTGCTAAATTCACTAGCCCGACGGCCCGACGTGGCATTTTACTTTCCCCCGGGTGAGTCTTGTTGTTGAGCCCCGCATGGAAGCTAGCGGTGTAACAGATCGCTGTCGATCCGTGATCCCCTTTGCCGTTCGGCACACATGTGAATTAAATACACAGTTTACCTTAACCATCGCAGTGTGAAATAAAGTTTTACTGACATCGTTATCCGCCAATATTTAGTAAAACATGCGATCAGGACATCGGCATGTATGCTTCCTGTTGATCCCTGATAATGTTACATTGTAAACAACCAATCCGTGTTGAAACTGGAGATCTGGTAGACGGTTCCGTTCAGTGACATTATGATGCGTTCAGGCTCTGTTCGGTGAAAATGTGTTAGTTAAGTATGCAAAATGACGTAACAAAACTAAGATATAAGTTTCACACGGGACACAAACAGCCGTCTCCTGGGTGAAAGTCCTTTATGGACCACCCTGCTCCTTACACAACCTCACTTCCTCTGGCCGTCTATAAATGAGGAAGAGGGGCATTTTGTGGTGCTTCCGGTGGTTTTGTTCGCGCGTTCTGCCGACCCTGATGTTCTGGTACATGACAGTCGGTGCAGATACCGGAGCATGAACTAACTCGCGGTGCCGTTCTACTCTAAAGAATCTGCCTACTCAGCGATCAACGTGGGGCTGTGGTGGTCGCTTCGTGAAATGTCTGAATGCTGAGAAGTCATGCTACCGACAAACTCCTACACAAATAAAGGAAAAGTGTACGGCTGGCACTCGGGGGTGTGACCATTCAATTTCAATTCTTGGGGTCATGATTCTCGACATGGTCACGCTCATTTCAGGATCTGCTCCAGTTCACTTCACCCAGTAAATTCAGTGTGGCAATCTACGGCAGTGATCGGGCGACTCCTGTTTTTCCTCCTTCGGTTCTCCAGAGAACGTGAACATTACAACGGCTACATTCTGATTCCCCACGGTCAACTTTACGTCTGTTTCCCCAAACGCTTCGTCGGTGTCCGGCTACGCTCTTCGGCCGCTCCACGGTTCAATCCCCGACATGTCGACCAATGCGTTCGCTCTAAAATGTTTTTTTGGAACGTCATTCAGGAAGTCAGCAACAGTCTTTCTTGTTCATAAAATCTGCACCAGTATAACGTCTCATATTCATTCAAAGTCATCCAGCTTGGGTTAGGAAAGCCCTCCTGCCTAAAGCCACCAGACAGTGGTTTCTATGGTACTGCCTGCATTATTATTAGCTTCCAAAGGACAATACATGCGTGTGTGTGTGTGTGTGTGTGTGTGTGTGTGGGTCTAACTGGAACGACAGTACTAAACGCTGTGGAATGTAGGAGGTATAATGATCGCTGCTCACTCATGTCTGTTTCACATACTGCTGTGGTTGCCATGGTTACACATCCTTTCTCCTTTTGGTATTATTGTAAGACAACTAGAGACAAGTGAAAGGAAGGGGAAATCTCTCTCTCTCGCTCTCACACTCACACACACACACACACACACACACACACACACACTCACACACACACACACACGCACACACACATTAGACTGCAGATGTGGGGTGTCGTCTCTTTCCCAGCGGATGGTCACACGGTGGCCATGTTTGATTTATGCTGCAGCTGGAGCGGGAAACCCCGAAGACGACAGCAGTCCGTTGGAATGGAGGTTTTTAGTTGCAGCAGCTGGTTGAGCTCCACATCTCACAGAGACGGAGGGAGCATCTAAGGTGTGCTGGGGTTTCAGATATCAGTCAGGACATTTCATGACATTAGGATTGGTGGTCAGGTTATTACACTTTTAGCTTTATTACGTTTAAATCAGGATAAGTGCACATTTCATTACAATTTCAGAAAATGATTATACTATTGTGTTATAATCTCTACAGCAGCTCAGTACGTGGTGACTTTAGATTGAGTTTAACACAACTTTACATTTAACCAAGTACTTTGAAATAGCCTGACTATAAATCTCTGTCACCAATATTGTATTTATACCACGTGACTTTACCAAATTAATATAGAATATAAAAAAAATGATATATTACATTTATATTAAAATGTATGAGTGATTATCAGTAAACAAGAGAGAAGAGATTTGTCTGTCACATTTGCACTACAACTAAAACTGTAAACAGAATAGTCATTATAATAAGGATGTGTGATGACGTCATCTGTGATGACGATGTAAATCAAATATTGCTGCAATGTTGGTAAAGCATGACTCTGTATTGACCAAAGGCTTAACTGTTGACTGGTCAGGGACAAGCACCGGGACACGAGGCGATGAGATGACCGAAGCATCGGAGGTCGCTTTTGGGAAAAAAGTGTCAAACCAGAGGAGAGAGAGAGAGAAAATCAATATATCAAACTAAGATCCCCCTCGGCTCCTTTCAATGGTTTTGCCACAGATCCCATTTTGCATTGATTTTTCTCCGCCTGCACATTGATGTCCGAACAATGAGTGGCCCCCAATAGCAGTCCTCTAAGTGTCGTCGATAACCACAGGCCATTACAGCTGACATTAAGCCAAATCTTGCTCAATTACAGCCTCAGTCACGCGGACATGGGTTCTAATCTGGGCTCTGTGTGGTAATGTCAGTATTTGTATTTTTAAGCTTCTTGTCAGAATTTCTTCAAAACATTTGGAGAAAAGTCGAGGTGTTCTTTCTGCACGCTCTCACTCCCGACTCACGCTTCACGCTGTGACGCTCTGTGTTCCCCTCCAGCAACAGTGTTGGACTTCTCTGGGACGACGTGTCCATTTCCACTCGTTAAAGGCACAGTGTCTTTTTCCAAAATAAACGTTCTGACGGAGATTTTGTTACTTTTTAGGGTTGCAACGGAACTACTTGGCCAGAGTGAGCAAAAATAATGCAGTTAGGGTTCAAATAAGTACGCTTGTTATGGGAGTGGCGTTGGTTAAGGATGTAAAATACGTTAAATGAAATGTAATGTAAATTACGTACCAAAAAAAAAAAAAAGTCATCGTTGCCATGGTTTCACACGGGACACAAACAGCCGTCTCCTGGGTAAAAGTTGGTCTATCTTGCTCGTTATACACCGTCAGTTCCTCGTGCGCCTCACAGTCTCAATCCTCCGAGGGGCCGCTGACCAGCGACTGTATTTGACGTGTTGGGACTGAGAGAGGGTTGTTTTTCTTTTAGGTCATTGAAACTCTTATGTTATTGTCATATAGATGCATTAATACGCAGCACGATAACGTATAGACGCATTGACCGCTGTCGTTGAGTTCAGAGGGGGAAATCAGTTGTGTTGAGTCTGCCGTGTCTCCGTGTCCGGTGTTTGTTTCTGTCTGAGAGCAGAACCCTGTTCATCAGCCAACTGAGCGTTCTCAGATCTCACAGCTTCTCACCAGCACATTAACACACCGTCAGTAGTGGACTTTCAAATGAGCGCTAATTCACTTTCAAATGCATGACCACTCATGGTCGTGCGACTGTGGCTTAGTGGTGAGCAGGGTCGTCCTTCAATCAGAGGATCGGCAAATTTGCCTCAGAGGGCTTTGCAATCTGTACACGTAATCCCTTCTGATAGGTGTAGGTGTCTCAGACGGTTTGATTAACCATGACCTGAGAATGTAGAGGGAAAGTTTGGAATTGGCTGTTACATTGATAGTTTTCTTCTTTCCTTCAATAATGTCTTTTTTTTTTTTTTTTTATATCAGCAATAGAAAACGGTATAATTCAGACACTAAATGTTTTATTTACTTTTGACCCCAAAAGAAGAAGAATCAAAAGATTAAAACTTCCATTTCAAAGTCCCCACAGTGTTACGTGACGGGGAGAATTCTGCCGGAACTTGGATGCTGAATTAATTTTCCCGTCCAGAAAAGCTTCAGTGACCTGCGATCATTATTGAACTCTAAATATTAAGTGAGTCTCTCCGACCGAGGAGGTTTAAGCTGTGCTGAGTTCCAGCAGTGCTGACCGACACTAACCTTCTGTCTCTATTGGGAAGTTTGAAGAAGAGCTCTGCTAAAGCTTGTCATAGGCTGCTTTTATTGTGAAACTCTTGCCACTGAAACAGGAAGCCGTTCCTATTTGACACATTGACGCTAAGCACCCACTGTCTTTTACCAACGAGTGCTGATTTCATCTCTTCTTATTCTTTCTTTGGCTTTTTCAGTCGTCAGTCTGGTGGAATTATTGTAGTTTTCTTTCGTCCTTGTACGAAACCAACCCTCGTAAAGAAGACTGTCTATAACCTAAACGCAGGAAAAGAGCATTCAAACACGCAGTAGCTTCAGGCCGAACAACAGCTGAGCTCAGACAGACTGCCAGGAGCTGCTCTGGGTCAACAGCATCCTGGTAGTCGGTCCTCCGTCTGCACAGATCTATTCATAAAGTCTTCATCGCTGCCGGTATGAATAGCTTATATGGTAAATATTAGCAGTCGAGCATTCACCGGTGTGTCGTGTCTTAATCGTTACGCCCCCGGTGGGTTTAGGTCTTAAGGTGGTCACAATGGGTACCAGACCTCGGGTCTCATCTCAAGGGTTTGTCCCGGCGCACCATTAGTGCCCCCGGAGGTCATGCACACAGTTCTCTGGAAGAAGCTTGAAGCATTAAGATATTGATGAGTCATCATCCTCGTTATCACCTTTCACTGTTCTTCATCTTCTCCGTCATCAGCCGCAGCGTGGCCCCGGTGTGGAAGTAATCCGGCTACACTCAGCGAGTATCCTGTGTGCCTTCGGCGCTGGTATCCGCACTCAGAGGGTGACTCAAAGGCTTTTTGTTCGCCAGCTTCCATTTAGCCGAAAATAACTTGATCTCAGCCCTATTTTCATTTCTCCTTCCGCCTACACACAGCATCAACCCAGCCTGCCTGGCACATATGGCTCTTTGAACACTGCAGCAGGAGGTGGTGGTGATGGACGGGTTGGGTGGGGTTCAGCCGTCACTCTCCTATCTGTTTTTCCATCCCTTCTATATAATCTTGTAGACTTTGTTTCCGTCTGCTGCTTTGCCTCCGTTCCTCCTCTCATACACCTCTCTTTTCTCGCCTCTCCTTCTAGAAATTAACATTCAACCGTCAGTTGTATAAATAGCTCTCCAGTTCTGCTCCTCGTGGAGATGGCTGTGTAACTGATAAGTAAATCTTAGCCCACATTCAGTCAGGAAGCAAAGGAACAGCCATCATGGCAGCGTTATTACGGTCCGGTCCTGTTCTGATTAGTGTTCTGGAGCTCTGTTCTATTCTCCCTCATGACACCATCTCTAACTCCTCGTGAGCTACAGAGGTTCCGTTCAGAACCGACGGAGAAGAAACTCTGTACAACCGCGTCGTAGTTCTGATTCGGGCATCGGACCGAGTCACTTCCAGTCTGGGCCCGTTGACAGTAGGTAGTTGCAATGATAAGGCCCTCTCCCACAGCACCGCGCTGGGGGTTTTCGCTACTTTCAGACCGCCACAGTTGTCATTTTTAATAATGTGTTATTATTGTTGTTGTTATAGTTGCTGGTAGTTAAAATCTCTGGGACAGTGTGATCCTCTTTTTACCCTCTGACAAACCCTCTAAAGGGCTTTAACTGAAATAGATCTTGTTCGTTTAATCTGAAAAAAAAAAAAAACGAAATGTAAAGATGACATTTTGTCATTATGTGCTGAAATGATTTATTGAGTTCATCCATCTGTCTAGTCCTTCTGTGCATGTTCTGTGGCGATCGGGCAGGTTGCCAGGTCTGTGAGCAGGTCTGGGTTTTGGTCTCCATGCAGGTGCAATAGTCCCAACAACGCCGACCTCACTGTGAACACAAGACTCTGATTGGCTGCACCACAAAAAGATTTCAGCACAGAACCATCATTCTCAACGCCAGTCGTTTTGAACATTTCTCCTCAGTTTTCATGCTAAGCTAGGCTAATCATGTCCTGCCCCCGGCTCTGTACTTACAGACGTGAGGTTGTGACCTTGATATCTTTTCACCTCACTGTATCAGTCCCTCTGAAGTGGTGGAAATACCTTCATTCACATTCTTAACGACTCATGTCCAGCTACTCATACTTTATATTTGCTCTTTTGTAATCTGATGTAATCAGATGTATATTAGTGCCGGTAGAATACAAAAAAGCTGCTTGTTTCAGACCCTGTTATTTGAGTCCTTGTACAGTAATGTCTGACTTCACTAACGCATCATTTGAAGTGAATCACTTCCTCCCTCGATTGGGTTGCGTTTTATTTTTAGACACAGTGTGTGAGTACAATGTCTTTGCAGTGAGACAGAGTAATTCAGGACTCCCAACCCATAATTGTCCAAAGAACACACATCCAGTGTTTAATCCAGCGTTCTTTCACATCTAAGGCAGCATCAATGGAAAGAAAAGAAACTAATGATGTTCATTTACACTACTCATTATATAAGTATAGTGAATGAGATATGTCTAAAGCCTATGGCCTCTATATTTCATGTCCCTTTTTCTCTATGAATTAAAAATGTAGTAGTGAGAAGTGGTTCGGTGGGTAATCGTGATATAGATGCTACTGTACTTCCATGTTTCTAGTGTCTAAGGCCATTTGGTCGATTTGCTTTGAGTTGTTAGCGGTAAGGATTCATGAATAAATTGTTAATTTTCCCACACATGAGCCACAAAGGCTGTCAGGGTCTCCATCGTATCTCTTTTGACTGACATTAAGCCGTGTCCTCGACAGCAACAAACATGGACGTACATCACTCTCTCATTCAATCGCCCACCATTTATGATAACAACTCAATAGTGTACTCAATAGGAGGTTGTAAGTTAAGATTTTAATTCCATTGAGGGAATTGTAAGCTATTTTATTGAGTTTCCTTTTATCAAAAGGCTCTGAGCTCTCTCTGGTAAACAGTTCTGCAGTGTGGGCTCTGTATGTCTGAGGCTTTTATTGTGAAAGGTAAGGACGGAAGGAGTGGATCTGGGCTGCGCTGCCTTTGTGAAGGTTGAAATAACAAAATATACTTATCTTTTTGGCAGCACTACGTTCACGTTCTGTGTGAACGTACCCAAGACAAAAAACAACCGTTTGAATATGTTGACATGCGGATTAATCGCACTAAAAAAGAGCCGCCGGTGTGTAGAGGACTTTAACGCTGAGTCATTGAGTCCAGACCAGGGGGACAAGGATACAATGTGGCATTTTGGTTCTGGTGCGGTTCATGTTCACACATGATCATGATCACTTCCTCGACCAGCACATTCTCACTCTCCACTCGTCAAATGCCAACGCTTGGTCTCTAGCTTCAGTTTTTGACTTTGTTCTTCGGTTTACTTGGTAAGGCTTGGGAACAGATCGTGATTTGGGTTAAAATAAGTGCTTTTGCTAAGTAACTTACGTACGCGGTGCAAGTCAGGTGCTTAAGTTACATAACAAATCTAAGGGTAAATAAGGCGTCACACAGGACACGAACAGCGGTCTCCTGGGTTAAAGTCTGGCTTTCTCGTCTCTTTGTACTACGTCAGTTGCTCTGACATCTTATAATGACGATGGTGCGTTTAATGTACCTCCGTATCAGACGCCGAAGGGGCACCGACCAAGCGAGTTGGGAGTGAGAACGGGTTGCCTCAACAGTTCATGACAAACAGATGGATTCAACAGCAGTTCAGCTTTTGAATTCATGCTTCATTGTCATGTCTACCATCAAAGTAATGTTGCTGGTCCCATGAATGAACTGTGCCGGAGCCCACTTGGAGGCGGTCTCGGTTCCCTTAAGTCCTTGCACACCAGCCCAGATGCACCGCACTGACCGAGGAAACGCACCGGGGTTCACTGTCACTCAACCAATCAGTTTGAGTGTAAAAGCACCCTGGTAGTGGGAAGAAGTACATTTTATGGATGGGGTAAATAACGTGCTCGCTAGACAAGAATGTTGGTATTGAAATATGTTCAGTGATAATCCTATGACATTTTTAAACCTGTATTAATTTATTCACAGTATCTGTGCATTGTTAGTACGGCATGATTGAGGATGGGGAAATTGTGGTTTAATTGGTTATTAAACTCTATGAGTTTAATTCTGATGCCTCCATATGACCTACATAAGTAAACAAGACCATCATCGAGAAGAGTGTCTATTTCTATGGTTATTCTTCATGCTTGTCATCGGTGGTCCTCCTCCGGCCGGCAGCAGGTCCCCCCTGGGAGCTGACGCCACGCTGCTGGAGGATCAGGCCCTAATGCTGGGGCCGCTGGAGGGAAGGCAGGCCCGGGACACCCAGAACCAGGACTGAGCGGAGCAGACTCTCAGGCCCTGCTGCTGTAAAATGAGAGGTTTTCTTAAGGGACTCTGGGGCTTAGAAACGCTCAAAATCGACACAAAATGAAAGTTCTCCGTAGTAGCTGTAATCATAAATATATTGTTCAGGGCCTGGGTTAAAGGGAATAGTGTAAATAATACAGCAGGTTTTAATTGTGAGGAAATACGAGCCTGATTAACACTCAGCTCACTATTAACCTCAGTGTGTATGTGTGAGAGTGTGTGTCTTACCCCAGCTCATTGGGACTCGCTGTAGCTTGTTAGCAGCCCTTCGACCAGTGGAGCTGTCAGGTTGTGTTAAGCAGTTGTGTCACGGGCCAAGTAGGACAGAGGAAACTCACACAGACATGCACACGCGCCCACCTTTCCCACAACGCCAGCGCAAACGCAAGCGAGCGAGTGCTCTCGTAGCCGTGCAGCGTACACATCGACACTGTGGCCCTGCATGGCTGTTGATCTGGGATAAAACTGCCCGGCGAGCAGTCTGAACCCCGGAGCCTTTCCCCAGAGCCTAAGATGTGAGCTCACAGTTACATAAGAGCCGGGTGAGGGGACTTCTTACAGAACTCTTACCTGCACTAATAAGTGCCAGCTGATTGGACGGGTTGGCCCCGTCCACTGAGGAGAAAAGAAAAAGGGCTGGAAAAGGACGTCCACGTTTATTACTTATCGTCCCTCAGCTGCCCGTGTTTCTGTTTAGATTTATTGGTTCCAGTTCTTGAATCAACCCCACACTTTTTCAATTTAGTCCAGTGATTCAGAGGTTTGGTGTTGCCCCAAGCAACGGCTTGTTCTTGGTTACCAGCTCTGCCACTCGGAGCCCTTTTGTGTGGGATTTCAGTGGATTACATATGAGATATGGTTACATTACACTTTCGCCCGAGAGAGAAAACTGGAGAAGTTCTTGTTCGAGTGTGTGCCATCACCCTGTTTAGTGCAACGTTACACTACGAGACTACATTCTACTGCATTGTTAAGATTAGATAAGATAAGATAAAATAATCCTTTATTCGTCCTGCAGCGGGGAAATGTACAGGATTACAGCAGCATATAGAAAGTGCAAACAAGAGGCATAGTAAAATAAATCAAAACAAGTATTATAAATAAGTAATAAACAGTAAAGAATATTAACTAAGTAAAAAAGGTAAAAAAGTTCTGGGACTGGTTTAAGTCTGTGATCATAATGTTGAGACTGTCCTCTTCAAAAAACGACCCCATATGTCGTTCGTACAATCAGCTTATTACAACTTATATTTATGTTCATAACCAAGTAGTTTTCTCTTCTGAACATAACCAAGTAGTTTTCTCTTCTAAACATAACCAAGTAGTTTTCTCTTCTAAACCTAACCAAGTAGTTTTCTCTTCTAAACCTAACCAAGTAGTTTTCTCTCCTAAACCTAACCAAGTAGTTTTTCTCCTAAACCTAACCAAGTAGTTTTTTCTCCTAAACATAACAAAGTAATTTTCTCTTCTAAACCTAACCAAGTAGTTTTCTCTCCTAAACATAACCAAGTAGTTTTCTCTTCTAAACCTAACCAAGTAGTTTTCTCTCCTAAACATAACCAAGTAGTTTTCTCTTCTAAACATAACCAAGTAGTTTTCTCTCCTAAACCTAACCAAGTAGTTTTCTCTCCTAAACCTAATCAAGTAGTTTTCTCTCCTAAACCTAACCAAGTAGTTTTCTCTTCTAAACCTAACCAAGTAGTTTTCTCTCCTAAACCTAACCAAGTAGTTTTCTCTCCTAAACCTAACCAAGTAGTTTTCTCTCCTAAACATAACCAAGTAGTTTTCTCCCCTAAACCTAACCCAGTAGTTTTCTCTTCTAAACATAACCAAGTAGTTTTCTCCCCTAAACATAACCAAGTAGTTTTCTCTCCTAAACATAACCAAGTAGTTTTCTCTCCTAAACATAACCAAACCTTTTTACAACCTTACCCACATGTTTAAACCTGTGACCATTACGTTTAGGTATGAGGACGTGTCAATGTCTTGCCACCGGTAGGGGCGCTAAATGCTAATTTAGGAAAAGTTGTTGTGGGTTGTATTAGAGAGCAGGAACAAATAAAGTATATAGGTTGGAGGACTTGTTGGTCATTTCACAATACCTTTTCATCTTCCTCAAGCAACCACTTGTTCTTTATTATCAAACAAGCTAAGCAGAACAGATTGAATGAAGTCAGGCAACAACTTTTTCATGGAAAATAACCATTGTGACTAAAGGTGATGATATAATCAAGACCCGACCCAAGCAACAGCTTGTTCCAGGTTAGGAAAAAAGCCAACCGGGGACTTTGTGGGCGTTAACATGATGATTAACATTCAATATCTACACCTCACGAGTCTTTTACACCGTGCCTAGCTATAGGTTTTGAATGCTTACAAAATAATTGTTGTTTTGTCTTTGTGTTGTGTGGAATTAAGTTTAAGTAAACATGCAAATTAGTTTAAAGAAAGTGAAAAAAAGTTGCCTCACAAACAATATTGGGACAGTTTAAGCTTTTTAAACTTAAGCCACGCATCAGCATTCATCAAACATCAACCTTGTTCTTAAACTGACCAGACCAGCACTCTTACTTTGTCTGAGAAAGAACAGTATAGCTGTACATTTCAAAAGCCAGTCTTAGGGTGTGGGTCCGCGGAGCTTTTTATTCTCGCTGGACACTGGGGAGCAAATTAAAAAAGTGCACCCGCTGCACGTGGGTTTTGAACATTCTAACTGCTGTTGAATGGTACACTGGCATCGCCCCTCTGCATTCTTATCATCTAATTGGGCTACAATCCATTTGTTGTACATTGTTTTTTCTCGTCCTTAAAAGGAGCTCCAGGGACAACGCGAATACCTTTCTGAACAGCTCAGAGATTGGTAATGAAAAGCGCTCGGCGCAGCCGCACCAAAAAACTTGGTGCGCTCTGAAAAAAAGATGCTGGGTACAGCGCTCTTTCTCTAATTGGCTGTATACTCGCTCTCCTCATTAGGAACAATTGAGAAAAGACGCTGCCGCTCAGAAAAAAAACGTGCTATGGACACTCAGCCTGAGCCTGCCAGCCTCCACCACACTAACTGTTACCATGGTGCATTTTCTATTCTGCTGACATCATGCTGCACAGCAGTGTTATTTCAGCTCTTAATAGGGTTAGCACTGGCACAGCATAGGTTTAAATCCCCAAGCTTTTCTCGGTGGAGTTTGCATGTTCTTCATGTGTCGGTGTGGTTTCGCTCCGGTTGCTCTGGTTTCCTCCTGCGGCCCAGAATCCCGGGGGTTAGGTGAAATGCCGGTAGGTGTGAATGTGAATGTTCTTTCACCAATGTGTGACAGACTGGCAACCTGTTTAGGGTTCACCTTCCTCTCACCCTATGCATTCTGGGATCCCACTCACCCGATCCTTCACACAATAAGCGGCGCCATCGGTAGATTGAATGAGAGATTGAATGAATGTGAAATCAAAATTAAGTGATAACTTTAGGTTTTAACAGATCAAATATCACAATACTTTGACCAAATACCTCAATATCCATATTGCCACAATATTACATGTTTGACTATTGGTGCTTTTACAAAATATTTAAACAATGACAATTTTGATAGATAACCATCAGTAATGAGATATAATGACTATGTGGGTGAACAGTTCAGAAAATGACATCACTTTACTGTAATGCAGCCTTTAAAGCTAGGAAAAGACAACACTTATGTCATATTACCATATCCAAAACCTAAGACATTATCTCATCTTGTATCACAAAATCATAAAATGTTATGTCGATATATTGCAGCCATAAAAACAAACAGGTTTGTTCCTTCTAAAAGGGTCTTCTCTTTGGGGCTCGGGTCGTCCTTTCACCACGTGGTTGGCGGATCCGACTGTCCGCATGCTGAAGTGTCCTTGAGTTAGACACTGAACCCCAAGTCGCTCTCAAGGCGCTTTGCTGTAACGCACTGCTCCTAAAATGCAAAGCATGGACTATGAGAACAAAAAGGATCATCAACATCTGAAGGGAGGCATGGGGCAAAACCTTGGTCCCATTAAAACAGGACTGTGGGGCACATGGGGATGCTATAATTAAAGGTCAAAAGTTGAAAGGTCTTAACATCTCCAACACTAATATGATTTAATTAAAGCCACAGGGCTTGTCACTGTCATGGGCTGTGTTTTTGTCGGACTTGTTGCCTTGCATTAACCGTTTCTTGTTGCTCCTCTCTCTTCCTGTCTTCCAGAGTCTGCAGCTCTCCTCTCAGGGACAGTCTTCTGCAGCCCTTCTCTGGTCACAGGCCTGCCTGGCATCTCTCATCCATACCATTCCTCTTTCCATCCACCCATCCTTCCCCCCCTGTCATGAAAGGCCTGTCCAGTAGTCGGAGTCACCATCACGTGGTCTCTTATGAACCATCGTACGATCTACTGGGTCACCATGTTGACCGCAAGCCATATTTAATCAGTCAGAATGACATGCCTGTGCCCATTCCCATGCCGCATCAAGCTGAGCTGTCCTACTACAACGCTCAGCGTACCCCGTACCCCTCTGACAGCAACAGCATCGTCCCATACGGAACCTTCCCAAGGAGGTGCCACTCCACCTCCTCATCCCACCATCCTGAGGTAAAGGATGAGTGTATGGCCATGGTACCATATGTAGGGGGAGGAGGGGGAGGAGGAGGAGGAGGTGGAGGAGGCTATGGGGGCAAAACGCCCACCCGGGTACCAGCAAACTTTGCGGACCCGTTTGAGCGTCAGCCATCGTTCTCCAGAGATGGCTACCACACACTGCAGTACAAACGCGGAGTGCTGGCCCACAGTGGGGGGGCGGGGGCCCAACACAACAACAGTGACAGCCCAGGGAGAATTCGCCACCTGGTCCACTCAGTCCAAAAACTCTTCACCAAGTCACATTCATTGGAGGGGCAGCACCACACACAGCCCTCCAAGGGGGCCAATAACGGGAGCGTTAATGGTGGTGGTGGTGGAGGAGGAGGTGGTGGTGGTGGTTCAAGGGCCAGCCCGGAGGGTGAGACTCCACCGGTGGGAGTGCGCCAGAGGAAGCGCAGCAAGAGCCGCGAGCGCTGTCGATCAGCGGAGCCCAAGCATCGAAGCCACCACCACCACCACCACCAGCTCCACGGCTCAGCGTCTGCTCCAGGCTCCGGCTACTGGAGCTCAGATGACAACCTGGAACGGGAGCTGTGTCTCTACCACCCTCACCACCACCAACCTCCGCCCTCCCCCTCACCCTCCATTTCCCCCTCGCCCATCGCCATGACAATGGGCCGGTACCCCGGCAACAGCCACGACAAGTTCCCCCAGGCTCCCCTCCCCAGTCTCTCCTCCTCGCAGTCCCAGCAATACTTCATGATGGACCCTTACGGCACACTCAACGAGCACACACACACCCACGCCCACACCCACTCCCACTCCCACGCCCACGCCCACGCCCACGGCCACGCCCACTCACACCATGGCCACACGCACCACCACTCTGCACTCAAAGCCTCCCGGAGCAACAACGACGTGAAGTATGCCGCGTCGTCGGCATGTGTGCCAGTTAGTGGTAGCAGCAATAACAGCGGTGGCGGTATCGTTGGAGGAAGTGGCCCCTTGCTGTCTCTGGGCCTTGTGGACGGGCCCCTTGTGAAGAAAGGGGCATGGTCATCAAGCCTAACGGTGAGCAGGGCCAGAGAGGTCTACACCAACAACAGCAGCCACAACCAGCTTCGAGCCAGCGCAGGAGCCGGTAACCTAAACCTAGATAGAGCTCTAGTCAAATCTAAGGGCAGTCAGCAGCAGGAGCGCTCTTGCCATTTCTTACAGGTAACTAATTCCTCCCCGACTCCCATCCAAAACCAACCGATTCACTCCCCTCCCCCCTCTTTTTGCCTCCCTTTTCTCCACAACTTACTTTCCTCACCAATGTTTCCGTTAAGTCAGTGGTGTCCAGTCTTGCGACACTCCAGGTTTTCAGTCCTACCAAACACTACCCTCTCTGACCGAAGAACAGCTTCAGTTGGAGAAGGCACACCGATGGGTGGAATCCATTGCTGGAGTGGACAGGTGGCCATTTGGATGTTTTGGACATTTTGGCCACTGCTGTAGTGGCACATTCAGTTATCACTTTTGGTCATTTCATTGGTCATGAAGTAGTAGTTTAGCAGGGATGACCTGTCACAGTTTTAGGTTCTCCAAAAGCCAAATTTAACTCAGGACACTGAATGTTTGCTTCTTTGAAAGTTCCCAGAATTATTTATTCATTTGTTTAGTTGATAAATGAACTAAAACCAGAAACATTACAAGTGACAGTATACAGATGTGGATCTACGATACACAAGTAGAAAAGATAAACTACATTGCGCTGCAAGTTAAAAGGGATCAGAGTTCTAGTTTGCCTTAAGGAATCGTTTGAGATGGGTCTTAAAAGTGGAATATGTTCTGTAGTGCACAACCCACAGCACAATGTGTCCCACTGTGGTGCGCCTATGTGGCACCTCACAATCCCCTCTAGTGGTGGCCCTGCTGCCAATGCCACTGTCAGCCTCCTGTTAAATGGATTCATTTAACGGGAGGTGGGCCGAGCCCATGCAAAGCCTTGTGCATAAGACAAGCAACAGCCTCAGACCTTATTTCAGAAGGTGAAGCTGTGTACAACCTGCTCTGACGAATTTAGAAAGGCCCTTTGGAGATGCGGCGACGTCCCCAAGATTAGCGCTGTCTGTTACAATGTATTCTGGGAATTTTCGAGGCAGCCGGACATCCAGAGTACTGTAACAATTTAGGTATTGGGACATTCAATTACTATTACAGTTCCTACAGGCAGCAGTGTGTCTCTATGATCCTCTCGGATCACGAGTACATGTTGATCATGAAGGTGACACTATTCTATAACGTACTGTATACAGGCTATAATATGGTATATCATTGAGTAATAATAGTATATAGTTTAGAGAATATTATAAATATATCATTAGTCTAAGCAATAACTGAGAGAAAAAAGCACAATGTCTGCTACTTCAGCACCATGGACAGCGCCCTGCACTCTGTCTGCTGTTATGGGATTGAGAGATGGGGTCAAAGGTCAACAGGGAGGATGCAGAAATAGTCTTTGATGCAGCTTTACATGACAACCCTTCCAAGAGATCAGGGGATGTGGATCCTAGTGTGGTGGGCTGCTCCGGGTCAAAGTCCAGGGTATTCTCTCACAGAGCTGCAGAACTCTATCGCTTTAGTGTTTGGCTGGAATGACAACTGCAGATTTACATGGTAGGAAACCATGACTGGATGTCACTGCTAAGGCTGGGGACACACTAGAACTGGTAATAGGAGGGCTCTCGGCATGACTCCATCCCACATTCATCAACTTACAGGTTCTTTCAATTCCAGCAATGGATCCTTGGATCTTGGAAATATTTAATTAAATGTACCAAAATCATTTAATTAAAATTATAATTCTTATATAAAAAAAGTTATATTAATTAGCATTAGGGCTGCAACTAACAATCATTTTTCTTATTATTAATTAACTAATACGCTGATTGTTTTTTCCATGGATCAATGAAAAAATGTTAGACCACATTGACAAATTACCCTTCACAATTTCCTGAGGCTCAAGGTCATCAAATTGTTTGTTTTGTCCGACATAACTGTCCAAAATCCAAAAATATAAAATTTTACAATCACACAAAAGAAGAATGGCAACAGATACTGGCAGTTCAGAAGCTGGAAACTGAGGATATTTGGCATTTTTGTTTAAAAACAAACAAAACTGAAATGATTAAAGCTAGGGTTGGTAATCTTGAGAAACTGGCAAGATTATGCAAAAATGATCCTAAAAAAATCTGTGTTGTCAACTCTTTTCCAATGAAAGTAGTTAGCAACACTAGCTCCAAAAGTCGCTAAATTATTTTTTAATTCAGGTCAAATGAAATGATTGGACGGGCTTATTACAGTCCTGTGACAGCCACAGATACCAGATATTGTTTGTCCTTTTTTTCAGAGCGTTTGATTTATTGATTGCTCTCGTGATGAAGAGAACCCAATATTTTTGAGGAAGATTACCAACCCTAGATTTAATTATTAAACAAAATTTTGGATCTTTTTTGTTGATCGACTAATCAATGAATCATCTAATCATTTTAGCTCTAATTAGAATATTGTTGGATGATGTGTTTAAAGAGTAACTAAACCCAAAACCCAGAGCCTCTTTCCACCTTGCTTTTAATTAATACTACAATTTGAAGCACAATGAAGCACCGAAAGCAACACATTGGACCCGACGATGGAGACGGATGTTACACAGTAAATGTGTCGCGTTACAAAAGCTGTTGGGAAAGATTCAATAAAACGCAAACAATGTTCTACGCTCCCTTGAGGTAGTTTTTGTTAAAAAAAAGAGTTACATGGATTATGGCAACGCCTTTGCCAAGTAAATTCTGACGTAGCAAATTCAACTCAGATGACTGATCAGCTGTTTCTGTTGTCTTCCTCTCCAGACTGCATTAAACATGGCCGACACTTGCTGACAGGAGAGAGCAATCCAAACTTGAACAACTCAAAGAAGTTGCAGAAGACTTTTATCATTTATACATTTTCTTGCTTGCAGCCTCGACTTCTCCTTTACCTGCAGATCACAGCCATGCGTAAAGCGTGGCCCACACCGCCCCCTTCTGACCAAACTAACCGCGCGTAGCCGCGCTCACACGCGTTTATTCGCTCCAAACCAGTTTGATGAAAACGCGCCTAATTCACGTGTCTTGTTTTGGGTTTCAAAAGTTCCCGGTGGAGTGTCGCTGAGGGGCGCACAGTTACCAGAGGGATTGCAATCAAATCCCTGGCATTCTGTTGAACAGCTAAAGAAATAGTTGGGCTTAAAGTTCGCCGTGATACAAAGCTCCAGAGGAATGTGGCTCCACTCGCACACGCCTCCCCTCACCTGCCGTTAGATCAGGAGGAGGACGAGGGAGCGACGAAAAGCGGTAAACTGCTGGATCTCAACCGGTTCCATCACGTCGTGAACGCCAGAAGCTAAAGACGCTCAGACTTCCACTTCCTCTGGGACTTTAGAATGGAAACACGGCTATTGATGCAAAAAGTCACGCTCAGTGATTTGGAACATTGCCTAGAATCGTCGAGTGTAGCCATATATATATACAGTATATATACATATACTGTATATATATATACAGTATATATGAAAGAGACGGAGACCTTGACAGAAACGGTGTAACATAAAGAACTGCATGACTGATCTCGTGAACCACATAGAGGCCTCTCAGGTGCTTTTGCACATAATAACTAAAGTGAAAACAAGCGTGCACTAATCTCAAGCTCACGTATGTCAGAAGTGTCATTTAGACGCTCCACTGAGAGATGAGCTGCTCGTCACGTCTTCAGAGTGGAGATGTCCTAACGTTGTAGTGCGTCCTCAGCCTGAGAGGGAACATTGCTCCCCACCACCAGTCTACTCTGATCCCCCAAGTAACCCCACCGCCACCTCCTCCCTCTCCTCCACCACCCCCACCCCTCCCGCCTTTCCTCCACTCACCCAACTCACCCCCCTCCCTGCACTTTTTATTCACCCCCCTTTTGCCACCCACCAACCCACCTCCACCCCCCACCCCCCTTTTTTTACTTCCTCTTGGTTTGGGGAGCCTCCCTCTTCCTTCTCCTCTTCCTCCTCTTTCCTCCTTTTGAGTTGAAGAGAGAAGTAAGTGCAGTCAGTAGCAGCCTTACTCTCTGAATGCTAGGTCTATGACATGAACCCATGAAGAACGGCATCCTCTCCTGTTTGTAGACACTTCATTTTTAATTTAGTAGTGCTTCCCTTCCTGCCTCTCTACCAGTTATCTCGCCTTTCCTCGCTGTTTTCTCTTCTTGTTGTTTTCCCCTCTCCGTCGTGCTGTGCTGTCCTTTGAAGTGCTGTGTTGGGCAAAGTGTTGGGGAGGCGTTTAACTGCATACGGGAGGGAGACGGGTTTGGATGTGTTTGGCATTTCAGTGCTAGTTCAACTAAATTTGAATGGGGTTTATTCACCTTCCCTTTAATAGAGGGGCCCAAATTGTGTTGTTCAAATTAAGGAAACTAGTCGTAGTGATGCATGGCTTCCAACAGAACACATTGAGATATGCAAGAAGTAGAAGAAGAAGACTGCAGACAGTATTAAAAAAAAAAAAATGGAAACGTTTTATGAATGTATTTGGAACGGCTCTCTCAATGTGAGTTAGTCCTCAGTGATACGAGCAGAACGTCCGTGAATCATTCAGCGGATCTCATTGCATCTGTTTCAGTAATCCAGACCAAACTCCCAACTAAACTCATCACACAGTACGAGGAAGCTGATTTAATCCAGAACAGCGTTGACTTCCACCGCTCCAGAGAAATAAGACACTTAATTAATCCACATTGTCAAGATGCTCCGTTCATCTCCGCTTCAGATTGTGGACGATAGTTCGGCTGCTCCTCCAAAAACAGAAGGGTTTCCGCCTTCTCAGCAAACAAAATGTTTAAGTGACTTTTGAGTTATTTCTAACTGAAGTACCAAATGTACTCAGTGAGGGGTCTGAAAGGATTCAATACGGGGTTCAGATGTGATGACATGGTATTGAACCAACCCTTCAAATGGAGGGCTGAAAGAAAGAAAAAAGATCTCCCATTTCAAGACTGCACTTAAATGGAGCATTCTGGGAGACGAGCACCATCAGTGGTGGAGCTGCATTTCTATGCTGACTGTAGACAGTGCAGACTAAATCTGCTCCAGTGGCTACTCCAAATACACTCAATAGCTGGGAAACACTGAGAAGTCAAATGGGGGATGTAGTTCAATGTGTAGTAAGTAGTAAATGTTAAACAGCCTCCCCAGCACCTGCTGCTGTTGTTTCTTTGGTACATGTGCTGTGTGGGCTTATCTGTGTGTGTGTGTGTGTGTGTGTGTGTGTGTGTGTGTGTGTGTGTGTGTGTGTGTGTGTGTGTGTGTGTGATTAGGAATTATTGTTCAGCACACACACATTACATACATTAGCATTACCAACACAAGAGTCAACACTTAAATGACCAACTACACGGCTACACTGCCGTCGGTAGGGATGGAGTTATCAGCTCAATGCAGAGCGGCAGCCATTAGCTTAGCTTCATTTTCTGCTCAGATCTACCGCTTTACATAGAGAGTTGTTTGCTGCTATATTAATGCTACGAATATCGAGATTCAGCACCTTTAAGTTGGCTACATTATCTAATCGACATAGTAACGCTACTTTAACTTAAAATAAGTCCATGTTTGGGTTCACGCGGGACACAAACCGAGGTCCCCTGTATTTTTGGACCCAACCATCCACCCCACCTGCTCCTGACGTAGACTTTATGCCACCTTTTTTTTTTTTTTTTTTTTTTAAATCGGCATTAAGTTTCCGGTCAATAAACGTCAAAACATTCTGCGCAGATGTGCCAAATTAAAAGCCTTCCAGCAGCTCAGAGGACATAAAGACGGCGGTTTGTTTTGGGGGTCCATCCTCTGAGCATGAGTAGGTGTGCTGCTTTCTACAGGTATCAGTAGACCCCCAGCCCAGTTTGTGCGTCTCCACCTATTAAAGCTGTAAAAGATAATTCACTGGCAACGTTTGGATGGCCAGAAGGTCACTGAGGACCACTTGTTCTGAAGGTATTTCCAGAACCCTCAAAGACTCAATCTATTGCCGCACAATAAAGATGCTATTTTCAGTTATAGTTTTTAAAACATTGTTGGTGAGTTAATTTTTGTTAAGGACACCGCTGGTGACCACTTTGAGCTGAATGTGTGCTACTGCGTGAGAGGCCCATCCAGCTGAAGGGACGTATCACCAGAAGTGCTGTTTATTTCAGGGCCCAGTAGACCTGAGTGGGCCAGAGACGGAGAGCGTGGCTCAGACTCTCTGTGTCTCTTTGCCTGCTGTCAGTCTCAACAAGCGGCAGTGTGACTCATTTATTAACTGTGATACAGACATTTATTATTCAAAAATACTGCAATCATGCCGGGAGCGGGGACACAAAGTGAAAGCACACACTTTTTCGTTCCGTTTTTGAATTTTTTTTGTTTTTTTGGTCATCGTCCTCAGCTAAAATGAAGAGCTAGAGAATAACCTTTTTATTGTTTTGTTTTTTTCCACAAATATTAAAAAGAAAATCCCATCAATCAAATCAATCCGTCTTCATTTGGAGTGGCCGATATAATCCTCCATCACTGTCAATGTCCGGAGGCACTGATGAACTCTGATGAGGTGGAGACAGACAGGACCACGGGGGGAGTGGACTGCTGGGCTCGGGAGTCCACGGAGTTTAGTGCGAGTACAACACATGACGGTGTTTGAGCTGCGGATGAGACTGATTTCAGTAACCAGTGCTTCCAGAGAGAGAGAGAGAGAGAGAGAGAGAGAGAGGAGGGGGGGGCGGGGGGGGGTTCAGGATGTCTTTGTAGAACCTGGAGCACAAAGACCAGCCTCGGAGTACACGTTCAGAAAGCTCAGCATTAAAGCCACGACCGACGGGGGAAACTGAAACTACGTTTCCCTCATAAACAATATTGCCGTCTTTGATTGTGGCGCACGGACCACGGGGAGCGGAGCCGCTCTATCAGTCGTGCCCCCATCACCCTGCCCCTCATCCTCCATCACCTCTCACCTCCCATCACCCCCTCCCATCACCTCCCCGGCTCTGTTTGTTTTATCTGCTAAATATCTGCATCTCGCCAGCGCTGTTACCCCGCTGTACCTGTTATTTCTGATGCTGCTGCCTGAAGCCATCAAAACAGCCGCGCGTTGCCAGGGAAACGATCCACAGCCTGTAATGTGAAACACACGGTGGATGCTCTGGACGCACTGTGCGCACACCGCCACTGCGGATGTCACGGTGACTTATTTTCTTACAACACGGGCGGACGTCGCCGTACGCCGCAGAACCGTCTGAACCCACGGCGTCAGAAGAGGCGCTGCTCCGGTAGCGGAGCCGTCAGGGAGCTGCAGTGGAAGCGAGGCCCGCGCGTGGGTGAGAGGCTGCTGATGCCACTGCAGCTGGTCCTTTCCCCGCATTCGCTTTTTATAGCCAAACTGCTCATTTGTGTTTCTTTGACGTCACACATGCAGAGGGGCGAGAGAGAGAGAGAAAGAGAAAGAGAGAGAGAGAGAGAGAGAGGCTCAGCTTCTTTCCCCCTCCGTGATTCATATATAATTAGTCAGAATGTCTGTCTCTGTTATTCTCTGTCAATCTCTCACACTGGCCTCTACGGTCTGAGGGTGCTGGATTCTCTCCAGTATCAACTATACGCTACATGCACAGACATCATGTAGCCCGATCACAGCGTAACATACTGTCATTAGTGTCAGTAAAGTGTCAGTTGGCAGCCTGGTTGAGGCCCAGCGGCCTCCAGACAAAAGAGATCACATGCAAAGAAACCATGCACACACTTGTGTAAGGTCGGAGGACACTAGCTGTCAGGGTTTGGGTTTGTGTCTGAGAGACTAGTGGGGACAACGAGTTCTGGTATTGGTCCAGTATTGAGTGAGAGCGCTGCAGCAATGTCAATGAACGTCCACTAAAAGTAATTTAGTCATTTTTAGATTGTTTTTAGAAGTGTCTTACAACATTATGGAAAAAAACCCGACAGAGAAATAAAACCTTTTTCTTTACCTTTCGCTTGATGTGGTCAGTTTTTTTTTCTTGTTTCAAACCAAGTCTCGCTCATGGAGAAGTCTTGTTCTGAAACATCAGGAGGGGTGACTTGTTGTTGGAAGACAATGGAGGAGAAGACAATGGTGGAAACGTGAGTCATAGTTTGTTGTGCTGGAGTACAGAAAGTGTGTTTTTCGTGCCATGGCCTCTCGTGAGATTTCAGAACGAGACTTCTCAGGGCGAGGACACAATGACAATGTTGAGGTAAAGGTAAAGAAAGAGATTTTATTTCTCTGTAGGGTTCTTTCCATAACTTTGTCAAAAGCATTGTCCTGAGCTGCAGCGTCTTCCCTCGATACCAGAGTCTGTATATAAGAAGTGGACGTAGTCATCGTGACGTCACCCATTGGTTTGTGGACTGCCGCTTTGAAGCCTCGAGTTTGGCCAATTCGTCGTCGCCATCTTGGAATCTGGCCGTCGCCATGTTTTTTTTTTACAGCCAATGAACAAAAGTTACCATATTTGGAATGCGGAGGAGTGACATAGAGACTCATAGAAAACAGCAATTATATGAACCTATAGTTATTAGCTAATTGCGACAATTAGCCGTCCTTAATTTATTACGTTTCTTAATTGTTTCCTTCTTCTTGCTGTATTCTCTATGTATCATTTCTGTTTCCTCCTGTAGACAGGGGGAATGTGAGAGATATTCCGTGTGAGAGTTACTGCACTGTTCTCCTATAGTTGTCTAGTTGTTTAATGTAGCATTTCTACATCTAACTATCAACATTTACACACTGAGATTGTTGGGCAGTATTATAACTGCAAGAAAACAGAGAGTAGTTTGGTTGGTGTTTTAAAAAATATATATAATTCCATTCCCCTCCATTGTATTGGGTTAGAGGTAGAAATCTCACAGACGAAATGGAGTAATAAAACCAAAGCTATCCAAATGGATGGATACCTACGGAAGCCCTGGGAGCTAGATAAAACAAAATATGGGTCTGATCGAAATAGTTTTCTCTTCTGTGTTTATGACTTAAGAACAGGTGAGAAAGGGTTTTGCCAGGATAATATTTCTAAGTTCCCTTATTTTTTCACATGTGAACCAGGTCGGGGTAAAAAACGTATAGCTCAGGGGGAAAAGTCTTGTCAGGACCATTTTTATGCATAACACTATTTCAATTTCAGCTGTGAAAACAGGTTTCCCCCAAAAGCTCATTTAGCATTAGACCAATAGCCGATCGGTACATTGTCTGAATTAAAACTCACCCGGAAGAAAACATGAAGGATTTCATCCTTATTTAGAACACGGGTTGCTGGTGCACTTCAGCATCTTGTGGCCAAAATGAGTATTACAACAACACTGATCCTGACCCCCCCCCCACAATTTAGATCACTCTTAAAAAATGGATCATCAAATTTTTTTTTACATTTTCTAAATATTCTTTTTATGATTTGAGTAAACCAAGTTTTTAAGTCACTTCTGATAAACATTAACATCTTGTTTGATCTCTTTACCTCCAATTTTTGTTTAATTTTTCTCCGAGTGTTGGTTCTCTATCTTTATTTTCTCTTGTGAGTCTGTTCACTTCATGTATTTATAACCACTCGGTCGGTATCTGACCCCATATGACAAGTCTTTCTCAATTAACAAACAGACCCTGGGGTCAGATCAGTGCAGACACATACTGTACACACACACATCCATACACATGGATGCTCACACACACACACATTAGGCACCCTCCTGTGCTCATGTATGGACACAGGCCAGGAAAGCAGATGTATGAATTAGCCAGAGAGAAATTTCAGACTCACTTAAAAGCATATACACGTACTGCTCCATGCTAATTAGCCAACCGACTGCACCACAGCAGTGTGAGAGCTGTGAATGGATGTGTGTGTGTGTGTGTGTGTGTGTGTGTGTGTGTAAGAGTGATGGATTAAGAGAAATACCAGCCATCAGTTTAGTCCAGTCTGTGTCTTTGGATGCTCGAGCTCACTGAGTATCCCTATGTTGTTGTGCGGCATGCTGAGCTCTGTATTTGTAGCGTCCATGTACCATCAGGACAGCTTAGTGAGCCAGTTTGGTGGCTGGGACTCGGACAGCAGCGGAGTGGATCCCCCTGACGGTGTCCCTCTGTCCCCTCCGCCCGGCCCGCAGGTGCCTCAGGACGAGTGGAGCGGCTTCTCCCCGCTGGGGAAGGAGGACGACATCCCCTGTCGGCGGATGAGGAGCGGCAGCTACGTCAAAGCCATGGCCGAGGACGACAGCGGGGACTCGGACGGGAGTCCCAAACCCTCCCCCAAGATGCAGGCACGCCGGGCCAGCTACCTGAAGGCCACGCAGCCGTCGCTGACCGAGATGACCACTCTACAGTAAGAGTTCATTTCTGCCCTTTTTGTCCCCGGTACAGTAACCATGGATATCAGACCTGCATCTCGTCCCCTCACAAGTATTTTATTTTCCAGTTTATTCTTGTCTCATGTTTAAAATAAGGCTGAAACGTCGTGATTGAAACCATGTGTGACATTTCATGAAAGTTTTTTACTATGCATGCGTTTATGATACACGTGAACAGGTCTATTAATATTCTGTTCTTTTGCTCAAATATATAATTTTTTTTATTTAAGTGAGCTACATTTTAAAAGGACAACGCTATTAGCATTTTTCTTTTCTCCCTGGATTTTTATTTCATTTTATAGCCCATTCAAGGCCCTTTTGGTTCTGACATATTACGAGCAGGCTTACTTAAAAGGGACACGTTGCTCTATCTGCTAGCATGTAAGTAAGAAACAGACGGGACTCGTTGTGTGTCATGAACCTACACCTGACTCAACGCTAGCCGCTTAATGTACTTGTGATTCCGTTTTTATTTCTCTTTTTCTTCCACTACCTCTGAAGTATACTGTGCCTTTAAAACGAAAGTTACGAAGGTAACTACGGTTCTATGACTCCTGGATGACCGCCAGAGGCAGTGCTTAACACTGGATATCTTCCGTCTCGCGCACGCGCAGGTCGAGTCTTTATATCAACAAAGTCACTTGTGACCTCGGCTGACCCCCAGCCGAGTATAAGTTCCGGCGTCATCCTGAGATCAGTCCTACGGAATCTTCTCGCGAGTTCACGAGATTCCGAGCGACCAGAAACTTTGGCGGTCATCCAGGATTCATAGAACCGTAGTTACCTTTGTAACGTTCGTTCTATTTCATCCTTACTGACCGCCAGAGGCAGTGCTTAACACTGGATGACTTATATCAACAGAGTCGCGAGGAATCCCAAGTACCTAACTCGTACGGCTCAAGCAGAGGAACTCGGCCGAAGAACCACACCCAGTGGGTGAGGGGCGGCAACGTTCACTCTGTAGTGTCTGGTGAATGTGCTCGGTGATGCCCATGTATGCCACATATATCCTCCACAGGCACGCCTCTCAGGGTCGCCCATGATGTGGAGACACTCCTGGTAGAATGGCCCTTCACTCCGGATGGCAGAGCACGGCCGTTCACTTTGTATGCACGGGCAATGGCCTCCACTATCTAGTGGGACAGGCGCTGTTTTGAAAGGGCACAGCCCTTTTTAGATCCACCGTAGCAGTTGAAGAGCTGCTCAGACTGCCGTATGACTGCGGTAGCTTCCACTGTTGTATATTTCAAGCGACAGTGATGATGAAGGAATCTCCGCGGACACTGTTCTTGCTGGTATAATGAAGTTTATTACAAACAAGCAACATATGTCAAGACGGGCGTCATGACAACCCGGAGAGTCCCAAAGTCGAACAGAACTCTACCCGTCGGGGATCTCCCGATCACTTATATATGGTTGTTGTTTACGCCCCAGATTTGAGTATATAATGACGTCATAAAGAGGGCCCCCAATAAAAGACATGTTTCGGACATAGGCACAGCTACTCCTCCAACCTCCAGGTCAAGGAGCATTTCCCAGCGGGGGTACCTAATGATTATCCCATGTGCAACAAACATCAATGGATCCGACATTCCACAGTCACAGGCCCCTTCACATATGTTATCTTCATGCATTACAGAGCAAAATATACTACACCACATAAGCTCTGATGGCCTGCACTGGGCACAGTAGCCTTGACCTCTCCTCACCTGGTGGGGGGTTGAACTGTGCAAGCTGGATAAGCTGGTTGAGATACGAGCGTTACAGCACCTTCGGGAGAAACGCTGCGTTGGGCCACAGTGTGACACCCGAGCCATCTGAGTTCCACCTCAAACACGATTCACTCACTGACAGGGCGTGTAGCTCGTCTACTCGCTTTGCCAAAGTGATGGCCAGGAGAAAAACAGTCTTCGCCGACAGCCATCTCAGCTCTGCCTCTGCCAAAGGTTCAAAGGGAGGTGAGCATAGGGTGTCCACACGTGGCCAGAGAGGACTGGTACTCTCTCAAGGAGAACCAGTGGGGGCAGTGGGTCGACGTCTCCGAGGCAAGAGATCCACCTCTGCCAAGAGACATTACCTTACATTTAGCTGATGCTTTTATCCAAAGCGACTTACAATGAGTGCATTCATCATACACTGATGACAGTGGCTACCACTTAAGTGCCACTTAGGTGCCAAGGTTTAAGTGTCTTGCCCAAGGACACATTGGCATGGACTAGCTGAGCTGGGGATCGAACCACCGATCCTCTACTCTACCACTGAGCCACAGTCGCCCCTAGAGATCCCAGGTGCTGTGCACCACCTCTGGGTGGAGCCTCCACTCCCCCGATGGAGGCTTGTGACGGGAGAGGGAATCTGCGATCTGGTTCCGTTCTCCTGGTAGATACCTTGCCCAAAGGCTGGTCAGGCGAGGGGCCGCCCAAGTCAGAAGGGCACGGGACACCCGTAGCAGCTGGCGCATAAATCAGCCAATCGTCCAGGTATGGGAGTATCTTCATGCCCTGTGATTGAAGGGGGGGAAAGGGCAGCAGCAATGCACCTTGTGAATACTCGTGGGGAGAGGGAGAGTCCGAATGGAAGCACCCTGAACTGAAAGTAACGGCATTGGAAGGCAAAACGAAAGGGACTGTCTGTGGTGAGGCAAAGTGGGAAATATGGAAATAGGCATCCTTCAAGTCGAAAGACGTGAACCAGTCTCCTCTGGAGATGGCACAAAGGACGTCTGCTGTGCTCAGCATGTGAAATGGTAAGACTTTCAGGAACTTAAGTCCCCTCAGATCCAGGACAGGACGCCCAGTCCACCGCCTTTCTTCCTGACGAGGAAGTAGGTTGAGTAGAACCCCCTGGGCTGTGACAGATGCTGGTCATCTTGACCCGACTGAAGGCCGGCGTCGGAATTGAGGCTTGTACCCCTGGGTTAGGGCTCCTTGGAAACCAACCAGGGGTCTGAAGCGTGAGCTGCCCAGTAGCTGATATGCTGCTGGGAGAAATAACCGACAGCCGGCCCGGAGACCTCGGTTCCTGGCCCCCCTGCCTCGAAAGGTTTTGGGGGGGCGAGCTGAACAGCTCCCCAGGTTCAACTGGGACAGTACGGGGGGGTCCTCCGACATGTCTCTTGACAAGGGTGACTGCGCCAGCCAAACCTGGCGGCGAGTCCAAACCAGAGTGGACATCATGCGCCCAAGTTCACTCGATATAAGTGCAAGCGCCTGCAGTGAAGCATCACTGAGGCTGGTGGCAGAAGCATCGAAAGTAGCCTGCTACAGAGAAGCTGAGAGGGCAAGCATGAGATGGGAGAGGGAGTTACTAATACGGCCCATACGCACTGCTGCGTCGTAAAGCCCGGGAAAGCAGGTCGTCTGTGACCCGACATTGGGGTCGAGGGCACCTGGCATCCGGCCACAGAGTCTCCTCAGGGGAAACTATGAGGGACGCGATAGTCGGCTCAATGGCTGGCATACGCTCAAGGCCACATTTCGCTGTGTCCTGCATGGCCGCCAGGGTTCGGACGTCTGATGTAGGACGGGAGAGAGCCCTGGTGTCTCTCCAGCATGCATGCAACAAGGTGGCAGTGACGGGAACGCGCCTGAAGAAAGCACTAGCCGGTGGAGGTTCCACTAGGGTGGAGGGTCAGGAGAAGCGACTGCATCTGAGCTACCTCGGCAGTCAGCAGATCCACTCTAGAAGCCAGCATGCCGGGCTTAGCCCTCTTGGGGGGACCCCTGCAGCTCCTGGGGCCTGCCGTTTAAAAACGGGTAGGTTGGGCTGGATGCGGATGCCCTGACGGGGGGAGGTTAACCTCACCCATCAGGTGTTCCACCTCGGCCAGTCTAGCAGCCCTTACTGCGTGAGGCATAATGCCGCAGTTCATGCACGGGTTCTCCGAGAGGCCCTCCCTCAGATGCTCGAGGCCAAGACAAGAGGGGCAAAGGTCATGGCCGTCTTCAGGCTGGAGAGGAGCCATACAGATCCTACAGCCATCAGAGTTAAACCTAGCCACGACTCTGGAGGGACCCTGCCACACTAATTGATGCAGGCTAAGTCAGTCTGAGCGGAAGCGCTCTGCTGACTGCTAGAGAACAGGCAGGCAGGGAACAGTCAGTGAGAGGGGAGCGAGGACGCTCTCTTCACTAATGGGGTAGCTGTGATTGTTGGTGTCCTAACAGTAAGCTTGAGCGACAGCACTCTGCTACTGTGGCAACAGGTCCTGTGCAAAACAGGTCAGAACAGTCTGTTCAGTGAGAGGTGAGCGAGGACACTCTTCACTAGTAAAGTAACTGGTTATTGTGTCCTACAAGTAGGCTTGAGCGAGAGCACTCTGCTACTGTGTCAGCAGGTCC
Organism: Ophiodon elongatus; assembly: GCA_016806645.1. Lineage (NCBI taxonomy): Eukaryota > Metazoa > Chordata > Actinopteri > Perciformes > Hexagrammidae > Ophiodon > Ophiodon elongatus. The sequence continues at coordinate 119,279 of JACSYO010002106.1, read as the reverse complement.
CGTGGGAAACAGGTCCTAAACAGTCTGTTCAGTGAGAGGAGAGCGAGGACACTCTCTTCACTAGTAAGTTAACTGGTTATTGGTGTCCTACCAGTAAACCTGAGCGAGAGCACTCTGCTACTGTGAAAAAACAGGTCAGAAAACAGTCTTGTCCAGTGAGACGGGAGCGAGGACACTCTCTTCACTATTAGGGTAGCTCTGATTGTAGGTGTACCACCAGTAAGCCTGAGCGAGAGCACTCTGCTACTGTGAGAGAACAGGTCAGAAAACGGTCTTGTCCAGTGAGAGGGGAGTGAGGACACTCTCTTCACTAATAGGGTAGCTGTGGTTGTTGGTGTCCTACCAGTAAGCCTGAGCGAGAGCACTCTGCCACTGTGAAACAACAGGTCCTGTGCAAAACAGGTCAAAAACAGTCCGTTCAGTGAGAGGAGAGCGAGGCCACTCTCTTCACTAGTAAGGTAGCTGCTAGTAAGATAGTTAACTGGTAGCTGTCAGAATCAGCGTGCTCAGCTCACAGAAAGCCGGCCACGACAGTGTAGCGTCTCGCCACACCGAGCGGACATGCTCTCGTTAGCATGCCACTCAATTAGCGAGAGCGAGAGCGCTCCGCCAACCGTGGAATCCTGTTTATAGGAAAACAATGTAAACGATCTCACCCGTTGAGGTTTTCACTGGTGATGAACGAAGATGGGTGCACCGGTCCGGCTCGATGGTCCGAACGGTAGAAGCACACCGTTCCCTCCTAAGAGGGACAGCTTGTCGCAGCCTTTGGAGGGCGAGAGACCCGCAACTCCGACCGATGGTCGCAAGGCTACCAACGACAAACTCCTGAGGTCTAACCTCAGACGAATTTAACTTTAGCTAATTCGACGATAGTACTTAGCCTGCGTAGCGAGAAGATGAAAAAGGACTGATCTCAGGATGACGCCGGAACTTATACCCGGCTGGGGGTCATCCGAGGTCACAGGTGACTTTGTTGATATAAAGACTTGACCTGCGCGTGCGCGAGATGGAAGATATCCAGTGTTAAGCACTGCCTCTGGCGGTCAGTAAGGATGAAATAGAACACTAGTGCAGTGCTCATTCAGGCCGTGGCCGCTTGGAGTGCGCGTGCAGCATTGTGGTTAAGAGTTTGTTTGCAACGTTGGTTCATTCAATGAAGCCCTGCCCCCACTGCTGCTCAGAGCACTACCACTTGTTTATTCAAAGTTTATTCATGTTCAACGTGTCCAAATTGCACCGAATTTGACACTGGTCCCCAGCAGTCCGCCCACCAAGTGTGAAGTAGATCGGGCGGACGGTTTTCGAGGTTTATGAAGGACACACAGACGTATACAGACAGACCTCGCTTTAGAGTTTATTACAGATTGTATTACAGTTTGCAGACATTTTCACACAGTTAACTTAGTTCCTACTGTATTTTTTATTAAATATTAGATGAATATATGAGTATTAGATTGATATAATTTAAAAGGGCCATTTGTAGAAGGTATAATATGCAACAGTTTCCTTAAAAAATCAATGAGTAGACTGATAATTCAAAAAGATGAATCCTCTCAATTATCAGCCCTCTGCCTGTATCTTCTCTTTTCTTCTTCTTCTTGCCAAAACACAGCCCGGCACACCAATGTACACCCAGTGTAGTGCCTCATTTTGCCACCTGAAAAAAAATATTTTCAAAATTGTTATTTGGCAGAGTTTAAACTTAAACCAGGTTTATTTTTTTTGGCTGGCTGAAACTAATGTGTAAAGGTAGGCTGGGGGAGTCTGCCCCTGAGAGGAGTGATCTTCACTCTGATCTACAGCGGGGAGCCAGAAATATCACCATTGCCTAATTAAGCTTTCACAGCTCTCTAAATAGTGAGAGTAATTACAGTAAGTAGTCGAGGGACAGCCGCTCTGCCGTCTCCGTCTCTCTCTCTCTCTCTCTCTCTCTCTCTCTCTCTCTCTCTCTGTCTCTTCATGTATGGACTGGCCTCCTCTGTCTTAAAATCAGCACACATGTAGAGAACGATATAAAAGACACCTGCTCAAAGCACCTCTGCTGTTCTACGGGAGGGCTCGTTTTAAAAAGTGCTATTTAAAACATGGCCTGGTCCCAACCTTGGGTGCAGCCCGAAGTTTACAGCCTACCCTTCAGCCATCCTCTGGCAACATTTGTTCTTCTTCTTTAATCTAATTAAAATGGCGTTAGGTTGATCCCCTTTCAAATCAAAGGTGCACATTTATCAGTAGAGTGCAGATCTAGATGTGTCTGCGCTACCACTGCACTATAATGTGACCATATGAATATAATTACAATACGCCCCCTTCTAGACACTAATGGGCTGTAACACATTGTAAAACACACTTTATTAATCTTTTTAGGAAAAACATAAAAAGAAAGATTTTTTTTTTTATAGGATAAGTTTTCTTACTACGACTTACTTTTATTTATTTTTCTAATCTGTAAAAAACGGTCAATTTAAAATATCTTTGTCCGGCTTTTTCTTTTCTTTTTTTTTTTTTGGATCAGTGTTTATTGTTCTCATACTCATTACAGCCACAAGAGGCTAAATTGCACCTCTACCCGATGTTCTAAATAGGACTAATGGTGCATTCACACCAAAAGCGTTGTGAATATTCGTAACAGTTTTTCACGTGAGTTTACTCGCCGGACTATTTGTGGTTATTTCGCATCATTCGCTTTTTCGCTTCATTCGCGCTAGATGCGCCGGAGAGGGGGCGTGGCTTATCTCCGTGGAAATAGTTAATTTCTGCCATCCACCATGGAAGAAATAACCACTAGTTCTGCTTTGTACACGTTGTGGAAGTCCCACAAACGTGGGAACATCAAACGGCCTCGAGTCTGGGTTCATAATATTATTATATATATATAATATATAATATTATCCGTAGCCGCACACAGCTTCTCCAGGATCTGATTCCAGTCTATCGACTTCTCCTCCATAGTTTCTGATTCAACAATGGCAGGACGTCAGTGATGACGGGCGGAGCTTCTCAACGCTGATTGGCTTTTGCAACTCAGCGTCACGCGAATTTTTCGCCCGAGTTGAAAAATTTCAACACGGGCAAATGAAGCAAGTTATTCTAATTATTTGCGAAAATTTGCGTTATTCGCATCCATTTGCGTCTGTGCATTGACTTTGTATGTAAACTACTCGCGTGAAAAATCCGCAACGCTTTTGGTATGAACGCAGCATAAAAGCTAAAAGGCCAAAATCAGTATTTCAACAACAAACACTTGGAAAAAATATCCTGAGAAAAACACTAATGATTTCGCCTTACATAACTTTTTTTCATCTGTTCATCTGTTCATCAATTTAGTTCAGACTCAGGATAGTTTTTTTTCTCACTTTCCTCTCAGGACTTCCATACTCTCCACTCCCTTTAATTACATACCATCATATTGTTGATGATTCCGGAGACCATGGTAATAGAAACTATGCATAATGTTATGGCCAAAAATGCTGAGTCCTCATTATAGAAGTGTGTGCGTGGGAGAAGTGCTAAATATGCGCTGAGGAGAACTGGTATTCATCATAAATTGCATACACACACAATCAATAATTACATCCCACACATTCTACATGTATATGAGTTTGCTTGAACATGATTCATTTACAAAATGATAAGACTTAAATTGGGCCTATAGTGTGTGTTAATAACTTACCTCTGGAAGACTCAAAGAGATCGTCATCGTTATTTAAGTACATCGTGACCGGTAACTCTCACAGTGTAGCAGAACTATGTGTCATTTAGGAACTTTCAGTTCCATGAATTTAACTTTCATACTGGATGTATTAATAAGTCAGATTCTATCAGCTTGGCTCCACCATCATAGTGCTCAGTGAAATATGAACTCTGAACGAGGCCGTTGTGGGAAAACAAGAGGAAGTCGTCAGAGTGATTTCTGAGATCATTTTAAAAACATATTTCCACTCCAGTATGTTGTTAGCGTGGTTAGCATAGTGCTAACTCGACTGCTGTTAACCTGTGTGTGAGTCCAATGTCTTTACAGTTGGGAGGCTACAACACCTTTTCAAAGATGTTCGGGTATTAGATATTCAAATCAATACCCTTTCAATAACTTTGCATTCCTCGTTTTGTTATTTTTGACACTGTCACATCTAAACCATGTGTTTGATTGACACGTTGTTGCTATTTTGTTCAAAAGAGGCTAAAAGGCACGCTATGATACAAATAAGGTAATATTTTTTGTGTCATATTTCTGCAAAGAAAATGTGAATGTCGTTATAGGGATTTAATAAAAAAAAGTAAACAAACAGGTGACAAATTATACGGACAAAGATGTCACACGAAATCTACACCGTAACATTAACGTAAGAGGTATGAAACCAATGTTATGATTTGAATGTGGTACATATTTTTGGTTGTTTTGTTTAGTCCAGGGTTTGTGTGTGTATGAAAGTGTGTAGAAGTATGGTATATTCCTACTGTGTGTGAAAGGCTGTTACGAGAGGAATAATGCAGTATGCGAGGACAAGAGGGGGAGAAGGAAATAAATAAAGGCCTAAATAAATGGTAATTATAATAAAACTGATCGTGTTAATAATATTAACATTAATATTATTATCATCAACATCATCCCCGATAATAACAAGATAAAATAAAATAATAATAATAAGCGTCGTAGGGTTTTATATTATATATATATTATATATTATATGATGAGAAATGGAGACTCTACGGTTGGTGTTGGTAGCAGCTACAACCTCCTCCACCTCCTCCTTGACAGCCCAAAGCCGTTGCTGAGAGCCGCGACGTCTCTCTCCTCCTCGACACGCCTCCTCACCACCGCTGTTCTGGAGCCGTGTGCACAAGGTGCTCCAGCAAATGTGGAGTGGAGTCCTCCGCTGGCTGACAGCCTCTGAACCTGATCCTCCAGACACCGTGACATTCTCATCACGTCTCGCTGGTTTGAAAACGTAACAAAAAAACTGATACGATTACTTGAATTGCAAACTAACCCGTTACGTTACTCGTCACAACAAAACAACTAACCAGAGTACTGTAACACACTGACTCTGTGATGGGCGACTGTGGCTCAGGGTTCAATCAGAGGATCGGAGGTTCGATCCCCCGGCTCCGCTACATGTGTCCTTGGGAGAGTCACTTAACCCCAAATCGCTCCCTCCAGCTGTTCCTGCGGTCTATGAATGGGTGTGAATGGGTGTGAATGTGTGAAGGTGTGAATGTGTGAATGACGACATGTAGTTGAGGCTCTTTGAGTGGTCGAGAGACTAGAAAAGGGCAAAGTACAAAAAGTACAAGTCCACTTACATCTAATGCGTCAGTCGCAATGCTGCAAATGATGCTCTGCATGCTGATCCCAGAACCCCGTTTGAAGTGTGTCTCTCTCAGTGACCTTGGCTCCTAACAGACTGCTGCCATGTTGACCTTGTGTGTAACTCTACATCCCTGTCGTCCCTCTGGTCAGGATCTCCACGGAGCACTCCCCCAAACTGCAGATCAGGAGCCACAGCTACCTGCGTGCGGTGAGTGAGGTTTCAATCAATAGAAGCCTGGATACCCTGGACCCCAAAACCCTCCTGGACCCCAAAACCCTCCTGGACCCCAAAACCCTCCTGGACCCCAAATCGCTGCTGTCCTCACCCCAATACCGCTCACGCAATGAAAGCTACATGAGGGCCATGAGCACCATCAGTCAGGTTGGTTGCCAACACCGCTGCCTTTATGTTGTCAGGATGCTCCACCCGATCATGTTACCATAGATACACCGAGGCATGGGAGGATGTGGTGGAATATGTGGGGAGTGGTCTAAACCACAAACTTTCATTTAACGCCATTATTTCTCTGTTACGATTTGTTCGTCTGGGAGGTGACTCCTAGCACATGCAGCCTGTTGGCTGTATTTCTTTCTCTCACGGGTTCACTGTTTTACAACACAGACCTTATTCAAATATTTACCATCAAATAAAATGTATTTCTACATAGCTCATTTCTGAGAAACTTTTATTGAGCCGAAGCCCAATCCGATGAAGTCATTTTTCAGCTTCCTTAAAAACCTGGATAGTCGTTGACAAAACAACCTCAACTCAAGGTCCACTCGCTCGTTTGTTCAGGAGCTTTTGACCACATCACATGGTCGTCGTCAGCCACCATTGTGTTTGTTGAGTTGCCAAGGATTTGTAGAAGATCAACCAATCCATGATGGAAACAATGCTTTGTGCTTGAGTACATGAGATTCTCAGGGTCGGAAGGTCTAAAGGATTGAGAGAAGCTTCTTCAGAGGCTTCTAGAGGCTTCTAAAAACTGAGGTGAGTTTCTGGTGTGCCCAGAGGTGCAGCGGTGCAGCGGTGCATGTACAGTACATAAGTATACGGCATATATCCCCCTGTGGACAGGATTTACTCTATACCAACCTAAATATAGCCAGAGATGTGTATCAGTGTACAGCAAGTCTTTCATGTAATCATGGTAGACTTTGCTGTTCCCAGAATTGAGCCTTGTTCTTTGAGGCAATGGGCACCGAGAACCAATCAGATCACAGTGTTTCATTAATAAGCTGTGTGGAGGTGATCAGTCTTTTAATGTGCAGGGCAACATTCTCTTAAATACTGCTTTCCTAACTCTGTAAAACAAACTGCGACAAATAAATACATAGATAAACGTTTGTTCAACAGTTATTCGATATTAAAATAATAAATCAAACACCAGCGACTTGGTTTAATTGTTTTTTCAAAATTAACAAAAGTAAGAAGTGTAAACCCTTTTTAATGCAGCAGAAAATTAGTCCAAAACGTAAGCAGGAATTCCAATTTGAGTATACAATGTCTATGGTGTTTAAACATAGACTTGAATTGAATAGATCAGCCCCATTCTCACCGTACCCGATCTAGCTATTATCCGATATCTGTCTGGGTGCATCCCTCGTCCTAAGCAGGCATTGCTGTTGCATGTTGTCCCCCTCCCCAAGTTAACACAGAGCAACAGGACCGTGTTGTTATGCCTCCGCGCCGTCCGACCGTTCCATTCTCGTGAACGCGATATCGAAAAAGCGGAAGGGAATTTCTTCAAATTGGACGCAAACGTCCAATTTGACTCAAGGATTGAACTGGTTAGAGAATTTCACACAAATGTCTGACGGGGTAAAATGAGGAAGTGATGACAGTGGCAAACTGCAACTTGATTGGTTGTCGAAGGCGAACAAGCGCAAGGCGGTAATTCTAGTTTCCCATGCAGTGCTGGTTCTGTCTGAACCCGACCTGAAACAGCACCAAGCCTGAGGAGAAGCTTCGCCTTGGAGGAACAAGAAGCCCCTTCCCTCTCTGTTGCTCAGAGGGATGGACGTACAGTGTTACACTAACTAACTCTGAAGCCACCACAATGCAGACCTGGTTGAAAAACAGTGCACCCGTCATTGTTAGAATGCTGTCTGAGCCCAGGCCCCTGCACGGTGCACCACCACTTCATGTCTCCAAATCCACACATCCATCCATCACATTACAAGTGCTTACTGAAATGACATGTCTGGTCATATTCTATATTTTTCTTTTTGTCAACAAATCCCCTGTGCAGACCCAAACCAACACTAGTGTTTCCACTGACGTGTATCAAGGCCTGATGTGTCTTCATCCTCTGAGCCATAGAGCTCCATGTTGTCCGGAATCCATTAAAAACACATCAATGAGCCACAACGTAACGTAGCTCGCCATTACCATGGACACACACACACACACACGCTGTAGTTTGTTTTGACATACACACACACACACACACACACACACACACACACACACACACACACACACACACACCGTCCTGCCCCAAATACACAGCAGGGCTACAAACCTGGATTCATGTGGATAGTTCCGGCCACACACACTCCTGTTTGATTAGCGTTTATTAAAAACCACAACGACCAGCTGTTTAGCGGGCCTTTTTAAAAATAATTAAATATTTGGGAGCTGCAACGCATTCAAGATTTAACGGAGCTGGGAGCAGACCGGGACGGGAGGTCAGAGAGCACGGAGACACGTACCAGCAGCACATTGATGGTTCCGGTCTTTTTTATGGGATTTATTGAGAAAAATACAGAATTTTCTTAAATTTACACCTCAGAGGTCCTGACTTATACAATCGGCGCTTGCCCATGATCAAAATATGAATATTGTTCGATCATGTTTTGAGATAAAACTGAAAAACCTGGTGTTGGCACCATTTTGACTTTACTACATAAGCAGTCCACACCTACGAAGAGCTGCCTTCATCTGTCTCTCCTTCACCTTACCTTGAACCTCCACTTGCATTACTCATCCTGAACCTGTTCCTAATTACCATTACCATACTGAACTGCCTCTATTAACAGTTTTAATATCCTCCTCTGCATGGGCCCAACCATAAAACCCCAATTAAACAGTATGCCGCAGTATGCCTATTACCTTGCAGAGTCGAGACCCATTCAATTTGTTTTCAACTCGAGTCAATGTGAGTCAATGTGAGTCAATGTGAGTCACTGTGAGTCAATGTGAGTCAATGTGAGGCAATGTGAGGCAATGTGAGTCACTGTGAGTCAATGTGAGTCAATGTGAGTCACTGTGAGTCAATGTGAGTCAATGTGAGTCACGGTGAGTCAATGTGAGTCAATGTGAAAATTAAGCTCAGTGATTGGAAAGTGAAAAAAAAACAGAGGGATAAAAATGACAATTAAAATCCCAATAATGGGATGTGGCAGTCGGCTTGCTGTTTGTGTACGTGTTACCATACTGAACTGCCTCTATTAACAGTTTTAATATCTTCCTCTGCATGGACCCAACCATAAAACCCCAATTAAACAGTATGCCGCAGTATGCCTATTACCTTGCAGAGTCGAGATCCATTCAATTTGTTTTCAACTCGAGTCAATGTGAGTCAATGTGAGTCACTGTGAGTCAATGTGAGTCAATGTAAGTCAGTGTGAGTCACTGTGAGTCAATGTGAGTCAATGTGAGTCACTGTGAGTCACGGTGAGTCAATGTGAGTCACCGTGAGTCACCGTGAGTCAATGTGAGTCACTGTGAGTCACTGTGAGTCACTGTGAGTCACGGTGAGTCAATCTGAGTCAATGTGAAAATTAAGCTCAGTGATTGGAAAGTGAAAAAAAAACAGAGGGATAAAAATGACAATTAAAATCCCAATAATGGGATGTGGCAGTCGGCTTGCTGTTTGTGTACGTGTTACAAGAATGTGCCTACTTTACAAGAAATATCTGGAGCTGACGATGTTGGCTGGAAGGTAGAACACAACGGCTCTATCTTCCACTTTTATGAGACTCTCCTTGAACTATTTCTTTTTTTGCATCCGCCCCGTGTTCGGTGTTCTCCTGACCCCAGAACCACCCGTTAGCACAGAGGGGGAGCAGAGGGCCAGATGAGGGTGTGTTCATGCTGACCAGGGGGCACGGGGCAGTCGGGGTGCTCCTTTTGGCACCAAACTGGGTTTTGTAATAAAACCTGCTCAGACTACCTCCTAATGCAGCAGACACAGGGCTACTGTCACGGCTTTAGTTGGCACACACACACACCTCTCCAAATTCACAATGTTTCTGTCTGCTTCAAATTTGTATCTACCGCAGATTCGTATGTGCAAATAAGTCAAAATATATTGTTTTGATGTGAGTCTCACCAATAATATAATCCACGTGAGCGTAAGCCGGTGGAAACGTGGACACTGATGTTTGATGAGTTAGTCGCCCACAGCAACTTGTGGAATCTTTTCTGTTGCCGCCATCACACAGCAGTGTGTTCCATGTACAGTCCCGGATTCAACAGCACAGATGGCACAGCAGCCGCAGCCTCGCATATTTTTTAATTTCTAAATATAAATTTAAGAAAGTTCAACATTAAATCATTCAGAGTAAGGCAGCTGTCCTCAGGATGAGTGCAGGCAAAACCTGTCCGGGCTTTGTCACCACACGATATCCTCATACATGTTTTAGAACATGATGAAAAACACATAACAATTTACTGGAACTGTACCAAAAATGATGACATGTTACATATAAAATGCATCGATTGATTGACATGTAAGGTCATTTTTTCAATCTCCCGACCAGATACCTGAACGTGTCCCGTTAGCAAACCCCTACTTGTCCCACACCCGCACAGCTCAACACAAACTTCATTATTTCTAAATCAACCTGCCTGTCATCAAATATTTGCTCCGATCTGCTGCTGGGCGCTGCGGCCATGGTGCCGGATGCTGCGCGAGCAAACTATTGTTTTTTTCTAGTTTCTAATCAGCAAATCTCTGAGCTCCAGGTAGTTTTTTAATTACAGATTTGATTGTTTGTGCAACGTAACTGGTCCAACACGTTTGTTGGGCCACAGAGTGAAGGAGGAGAGGACACACGTTAGCATAATGGAAGGCTTCCCCTGTGACAAAGGCCAATCCCGCCCCCTGTGGCAGCCATCTTTGTTCCTTGTGGTCGACCTAACCCAGAGCTAAGTGGCACAACAAGCGGTGCCCCCTGCATACAAAGTACTACCTGAAAATGTTCCTGTGGTCAAAAAAAGGGTTCTCACAGACCAAGAATTCCCACCAAGGAACCACATAGATGCCAGCAAGCAAACCCTCATTGATGCCTTTGTGACCTGCCTGCCCAAAGTATTTCTTGCAGCCCAAACTTTCTTGAATAAAAATATTCTGGAAGTTTCCCCGATGTCCATCCTCTTCATTGTTCCCTCTGTTCCTCCCCTCCTCTCTCTGTGCCTGTGCCCCCTCTGACGTCCTGCCCCCTGTCCTCCTCCAGCTGAGCGAGGTGGAGGTGAATGGGCAGCTGGAGCAGGTGTGTGAGCAGGTCTACAGTGCGATGCAGGCCCAGGCCATGGAGGCGGCCATGGACAGCCTGGAGACCATGGACACCCTGCCAATGCCAGGGTGCTTCCGGATGCGGAGCCACAGCTACGTGCGGGCGATTGACCAGGGCTGTTCGGGGGACGAGGAAGGAGAAGGAGGGAGGCCGCTGCTCCTGCTGCCATCCTCCCCACCACGCACATCTGCCACCACCGTCAGGACCATCCAGAGCAGCACAGGTAGTCTTTAACACAAGTGTGTCCAAACCTTTCATACACGGGTTCACATGGAGAAACATTCTATAGTTCTGGGTACGCTTGGTGATATGACTAGATTATCGTTCATCACGATATTGGTTGGCCAGGACAATGGTCCTCATCTGTCCACGGTAACATAGCGATATTCAGCTATGCAATGCCTGTTATGCATTTAGCGCTATATTCAGTCCCTTCTTTCTCTTTTCTTCTTGCTTTCTCCATGTCTCACCGCGTTGTTGTAGCGTAGCAAAAAAAAAACCAACATGCTATTATACGTCTGATTTGATGTCATTGCGGTTATATGAATGTCATTAATGGTGCTGTCAGATTGCTGCTAGACCGTCCCGTTAATACAGGTTCGGGAGGGTAAACAGGTTTTTAATCGTAGTAAAAGTCTTGTTTTTGAAAGGCTAAACGCCAAAAATATGGATTGAAGCCGAACATTTTGTTCGATAAAAACATGTTGTAAATTTTGTAAATCATTACGTCTATCTTTTCCCAATAAATGTAGACTATTGTCTAAACCAAGACTCCTACCACAGTGTGCAACCAACCCTCAATCATCGGGTTTTTTGCAAAAGCAGCAAAACATAAACATGACAGTCAACGATGGCGAGACTGTACGAGGGCAGTTACTACCATGTGATTGATCTTATTTATTGATCTCAGCATGCCCTCGTGTGAAATAGCACTTACTGACTGGACATTGGTACTCATGGCTATTGCAACATTTGTGCCTCTAGTCCATAGATATTCATATATATATGTCCGTCTCTCTCTTCAACTTCTTTTGACGATAATGTTGTACATCGTTGTTTTTCTTAAAGCAATATTGTCAGAAGGGTAATTTGAATCCTGTGCAACTTTAGTCCTAATCTCAATGAGTTTTAAGCACTTGAAAATTGTAAGATAATTTTATCAGTAGTAAGTTGAACTCAGTTTAAATATCACTCTTAATGAGAACAGTGATGCTTGGTCTTGGACTGAAGAATTGCTCATTTATAAGTATTTGCTTACATATGTACGACGAGTCTAATAAACTGAGCATCCTTTTGGCGTGGTGCCCCATCTGGGTACATCTGGACTTGTCCAAACCCCTGTTGATAGTGGGAGCTGTTGGTGGACCCCTTGGAGAGTTTCATCACATTGAATTACAATAGGCCCCAACATGCACGTCCCCCGGTACTCCTTCCACATCAACAGAGAAAGGGTTTGACAACAGCTTCATGTCCTTCTCAAAGGCAGCCACATTTAAACATCCTGTGATCAGGGACGTGAGCACAGTGACATATTTACCCATATTTGTCCAGAAATGTTGGCGTTTTATTTCTCATACCTTTTGGAAGCTTTCACTTTCTGCAATGTCTAGTGCACTTTTACAAGATTTTAGTAAAATGCCGGTCTTGAATCAGAGACACCTTCAATAAGTTGATCAAATATCCTGACTCTCTTCATTTTTTGACTTCCTCAATGTTCCCATTTTCTCTTTCGGAGCTCAATTTTAATTCTCACATGTGTGATAACTGTTGAGCTGTTACATCATTGGCCAACCACTACGAGTAACAAGCACACTGCTGCGTTAGTCCGGGAATAGTACTCAGATCTGTGAGAACATGACGAGCCAAATGAATCAGCTCCCCAGTTCTCTCAAGAGAGCTGACAATTATCTGGCCTCCATTTCCATATGACTTCTTCCGGAGGAGTCCCATGAGATGGATTGTTAGTCACAGTTGTCGCCTACAACACTCTAAACATGGTAGTTCTAATATTCAAATATATAATGTGAACACCACTAGCTACTGCAAACTCAAAAGGAGCTGCAAAAACACTTAAAAATATTTCATATTTCTGAACAGAGGATATTTGCCACCTGTACTGTAATCTGAATGTTGTTTCACAATCTGCAAAAGAAATATTGATAAAAAAAATTGTAGGTCTAACCCTGCAGACAGTAATGAAGTACTGCTTTTTTGTACTGGAAGGGACATGGAGGGGAACAAAGAGAAAGAAAAGAAAAGAAAATGTATATAGGGGTATGGGCACAGAATTTGATGAATTAACTATTAATCAGATCACAAATGAGACAAGAATGAGCTAGCTAGCGCAGCTCGTGGTCCCTCCGCCTCACTACCCGGCGCCAGGAGGCTACTTCACCGGGATGAGAGGGAACAGCAGCCCCGGGGACAGACCTTCAGTTAGCAGCCGTAGCGTATCGAATTCAGCTAGCGGGAGACCCACTGCCGGGGGTCTGATCCCAGGGGTCTGATCCCGGGGGTCTGATCCCGGGTGTCTGATCCCGGGTGACCGCCCCGGCTCCCCGCCAGATCCTCAACGCTGGCCACAGCGGGTTTACGCCGGCTGAGTCAGTTTTGCAAAATATAACAGCTCGGAGAATAGCAATATGGGAATCAAATTTGTTGAATTTGAGACACAAATGAGACAAGAATTAGCTTGTTAGCGCACTTTGTGGTCCATCTGCCTCACACCAGAGGCGAAAGAAGTCTCCAACTATATCTTCTTCTTTTTTTTTTTAAACCTTTGATTTAAACTCCCAACCCATCACCCTCCTGGAGCGCGTTCTTTTTTTATATATATATATATATAGCTAACGATTATTTAATACAAAAAAATTCTGCACATTTAATACAAACCTGTAAGACTTTCCCACCAAAAGCAGAGGAGCCCTGGTAGAAAAAGACAAACAGGATTCCTCTTGAAACAATGTAGGCCACTGGTTTAACGGGGATCAGTTCAAACCTCATTATGTTATTTTCTTCTTCTTAATCTGGACGGCAGTTTTGTAGATTACACGACTAGATAACTTCCTGCTGCGGAGATCCCTTTGGGGGAAAAAGCCAGTCAATTGTTTTTAAATCTTACTCCGTGTCTTGTGCCTTCACTGGATCCGCCACAGTGCCGCTCTGTCACACACATAACAGGAGGAAGAATTATAGAAACGCTCCGGGTTGCAGTTACGTGCATAACTGCACTCTGCCGTTGCGCTGTAACAATGAACCAGAAATCTCACAGAGATAATCTTGTAAAAGCCCCCCCCCCCCAAAAAAAAGGCTGTCTTCATGCGTGGTATTCAGATGAGAACATGCCAGAGTGGATGCCACGGGGACTTTGTGTCGGCTGTTTGGTATTAGGGTTGTCTTTATTTTCAAAGTGCTCAACTGGAGGTGACCTACATTCACTGCTCCTCTGGGAATTCTTCTAGAGTTAACCAAGAGGATAAATGGACACACACACACACACACACACACACACACACACACACACACGTAGATAAGCACAAATGTGTGTCGATATTCTATTCAGTCATGCGCACACCCGCACAATCTTCTGCAGTCACACAGTACAGTAGATGGTTAGCTCCGCATCCACATGACTGGAGATTGTGCTGAGAAATGTTTGTCCAATGTTCACTGAACTGAGTTATCCACTCAGGCCTATTGTGCGACTGCATTATTATCACCACAGGACTTTTAACAGCTGCATTTGCCATTTTTCTTTATTTGTCCACTCGTATTCATCTGTGGTATATTTGATCAAACTTGAGTATCAAGCCAGAAGGCAAGACAAACAGGAGAGAGAAGATCACCCAGCAGATGAGTTCAGTTGTTTCAGCGCGTCGTTGCTACCAGGAGGAAATGTCATTGACCAGCCTGCTGCCCAACCATTAACTGTGCATCAACATCATGCCCCTGTTATTACCGGCCGAGGCAACTGGTAGTCTTTCACCTTGCGAGTCTGTGTGTGAGTCATCATGGCACAGTGTGGTCCAGGAGACACCAACTGTAGCAGGAAGTACCACAGAGCAGGTTTGGAGTATTTTTGCCTGCTGTTTCTATTTCTGTCTGTGGACAGCAACTGTTCAGGATGCAGTTAGGAAACTTTAGGTGTTCAGTTCAGATCAAAATGAAGGCCGAGTCCGAAGACCGCCGTGGTCCGAGGAAGGGCGGCGGAAGAAGGGGGGTAGGAAGCGGGGATAGGGACATTGGCACGCCCCTGAATGCCTAGTGCTCACGTTTGATGTGATCTCTCGTTTAAATATTAACAATATAATGATCTTTCGTTAATCTTAACAACAGTGGTGATATTGCCTAAATTCACCAGACATCCTCCTGTGCTTTCACCATCCGCCATGACTACCTCCACATTTCGGGATGTATGTTTTTGCCAAGAGCTTATGTTCGGACTGATGCCACTCTCGTGTGTTCACTAACGGGGCCGTCTGCGACCAAGAAGGACCAAGTCCAATCGGATTGGTCAAGTGTTGCCTGTCTATGACTCATCATAGAATTATGTTCTTTTTTTTAGTTTGCTCATTGATCCCTCTCTGTTTATGCTTTATGTATCAATAGAAAACGAAACAACACCATTAGAGTGAGATGCATGTGTGTAGTGTGTAGCGTGTGTGTGTGTGTGTGTGTGTGTGTGTGTGGGGTGGGTGGGGTGGGGGGTGGGGGTTTAGGTGTGTGTGTGGTGCAGCGCTGTCCAAAGTACTGAAGCTGAGCTGCTTTTCGTGGTTGTAAAAGTATCTTTGGGTCCTAATTCATCTCGGTGTGGTCCAGTAGACACATCACGTTTGTTTTTTGTACAGATTGAAGAAAAAAAATGTTTGAACTCACTAATTAACAAGTTAAATATTGTTTGTTTAATCTGTACAAAAAAACAAAACGTGGAAATGACACTTTGCTGTTTTAAGACAAAAATGTAAATTAACATAGTAAATCAAATTCAATGCAAGGCAGATAAAGATAGATGAATAGAAACTAAATGCGTCTATTTTTGCAATAAGGTTTATCTTGACCGTTACTAACTCGTCAGGATGTCTGAAAGAAATAAGTCGGTTTAAGGAAGAAAACAAAAGGGTTTCTTTCTCAGGCCAAATTTGAAGCAAATTGTCATTTTAAATTGGATAACTTAACTTGGGTGATGACGGAGCAGTTGATTAGAGCTGAATCAGTGGAGCCTGCATGTCTCATCGTGCACTTTAAAGAAAGGTTTCCTGCTCTACTTCTCAGCTGATGTCCTTGACAGCAGAGAGCGCTGCAGCTGAAGCATAATGACGTTTGTGGTTCAAGAGAGAAGGAATAAAGAGTAACGACAGAAAAAGAAGGGCTGTCCAAATGTTGTTGATTGTGTCACGAGCCAAACAATAGTTATTGTGCAGTTTTCAACCAGTTACACTGGAATACAATTAGTGTTTCTAGACCAGAAAACCCCAGAACATTCATTTTTTTATCAAAATAACTACCCAACATTTCAACACTTTTAATACAGTGCATGGCCGAAGGGCCCACTAAAAATACTATGATGGGATGTGTAAATATGTAAATAAGTCAAATTAAAACAGGCAGAAACTGCCAAATATTGGTTTCCGTTCATGGCCTTAGCGCCCACTTAAAAGATTACGATGTAAATGTAAATGTAAGCTGTGAAGTCTAATATTAGAGTGTAACAAACAGAACAGGCAGGAATGGTACAATATTAGTTTATGTGCCAGGAAGTTCAGAATTTTACTAAATTTAGTCGACATCAGGTGATTTATCTAGGATATGAAATATACATACACTGCAATTTATTAGAAATACGCTTAAGCTAATCTCTATTTTATTCAAAAGAATTCCCCATAGTTTGGCCATGGGGGCCAATGCTCAAACACCAGAATAAAAACAAAATACAGGATAAAAAGACAAAACAAAACAGGATGGAGACACATACATGAGATGAAAGATAGAAAGATGAGAGTCCGCCACATGGAAATAAATACTGCATACCAGCGTGACTGAGAAAGGCAGAGTCAGAGGTTTCTACAGAAAAACGAACTTAAATGAGGTCAGTCTGATGAGCTGTGTATAAGCCCAGTTAATCACCTCCTCTCTTTGTGCTTCCTCACAAATCCAACTTTCCCACCAGCCTCTCTGTGCTCTCCATTCAGCTGCTGAGGGCCATAAAACATCCTCCATATTCATATAAAGACAAAAACGTCAGCCTTCATGTAATACACTGTAAAAAGCCTTTTTGGAGCGCTTTCTCTCAGTCTGATGTTTGACCTTTGCTGAATGTAGTTAACACCTCTCCTTCCACTCCCTCTCCATTGTGCCCCATCAGATAAAGGCAACAAGGCCAAGGCAAAAGTATCTCCTGTATAGTTTTAGTGTCTATATTTATACACTCAGTTAACTTTTTTTTTCGTACACCCAATTAAAAATACAGCAGTGTCGTCCAACAGCTCTGCAGTAAATCCTACCTTCATGGAGGCTCAGTGTTTAATTGAAACTGTTTCAGAGAGATGTTGATTCATTTTGGAGGCTCTAGTTTGTGCTGCTGTTCGTCTGTCTGTGTCTGTGTTGTAGAATGCCGGCACTCTACTTTGGGCCATCAGAAACAATACGTATTTATTTAAAATGAATTAACTTGTGTTAAATTCACCACCCTTTGAAAAGGGATTGGTGATAACCAGTTAATTCAGTGTTAATTGTGGAGGTTGCTACAGAGTTCTTTACTCGTAAACACTACTAACAAGTTGAATTCAGCCCCAGCGCCAGGAGTCACAACGTGCTGCTGATCTGGCGGAGCAGTCCCCCGGCATCAGACCCCCGGGTTGGGGCTTAATTCAAGTTGTTCCACAGCCACTAACTGAAGTGTCTCACGCTTTCCTTCTGGCGACGTAGTCTCCTGGTGGCAGAGAGGATGAAACGAAAATACAAGTTGTTTTCTCGTTTCTGCCACTATGGATTAATCCAACAAAAAAATGATCAAAACCTACACGGACCCTGTACCTTCAGTGTGACTGACCAGCCCTTGGGGCAGCTCTACGTATTCGTCCTCTGGTTTTTGAATTCATCAAATGTCTTTAAGTACCATCCTTTACAATCTGTCTAAACTACAGTATATTTAGTCCATGAGCAGTTATTCTCATCCACTTCAATGTATTTCCCTACAGTTGATGTCTTTTGGGGGTTAAAACTGGAGGGCGATGCCCTCTTCTGGTTTGTAAAATCAGCCACTGGTGCAAAGGGCAAAGATAACCCTGCCCAGTTTTGTGACGTCATACTGAGGATTTTAATTTGACCTAAAGCTCAGCTAAGGGTTTCAATGCCAACGCTTCCTTTTTCCGTTTTTGTTTTCAATCCATCCATTATCTTTCCTCTCATCTGGGGCCCGGGCCATGGAGCAAAACTTTACAGCTTTTCCTGGGGAAACCCAAGATATTTCCAGGCCAGACGAGATATATAATCTCTTGAGCTTGTTCTGGTCCAACCTGGGACCTCTTTACCAGTTGGACTGAAAACCTCTAAATGGGGGTGTCCAGGAGGCATCCTGATCAGATACCACATCAGTTGGCCCCTTTTCGACGCGAAGGAGCAGCCGCTCTACCACAAGCTCCCTCTGGATACCTGAGCTCTTCAGGCTGAGCCACCTACAGTCCCCTTTGAATCTCATTATTTCAGTCACTACCCAAAGCGCATCACCATCAGTGAGGGTCGGACCGTAGATGGACTGATAAACCGAGAGCTTTGCCTTCTGGCTCAGCTCCCTCTCCACCACAGCGGTCCAGTACAACACACGCAGCACTGCTGACGCCACACCACACCGCCTGTCATTCACCCGCTCCATTTTACCCTCACTCGTGACCAAGACCCCGAGACTCTTGAACTCCCATTTTTAGGGCAGTGACTCCCTCCCAACCTGGAGGGCACAATCCACCGTTTTCCAGCAGAGAACCAGACCTCAGACTTGGAGGTACTGACTCTCATCCCAACTGCTTCACACTCGACTGCAAACCGCCCTGTGGGTTCTGAAAGTCATGGTCTGATGATTTTGTTTTCCATGCCACATTTTTATTTATAATGCCAGAATCTAAAGTCCCTGTCCAGGCTCCATATGAATAGAGCCCCCAACCCTTAGCAACATTACTCCCATGATCTATATACATCTGCATTCATTTTAAATGGAACCATTAATAGTGTGGTTTTACTGCTGGCTTATGATGACAACTTACCCAAAGATGGAGGTAGCAAACAGCTGACATTGACCTGACATTGATACCAGTGATCATGCAGGCTTGTTGAGCTGATGGCACTTGGCCAAGTTGGAAATAAATGCTCTGAGCAGTGGAGAGGCCAGGAAGTGTAGCTGTTACAGATGTCCACGGTACAAGGTCATGCCCCATACTGGGAGACTCATGCAAGTCAGAAAAAAAAGGTTTTGCATAATTTAATACTAATTAGAGTAGTTTCCCATAAAGGTTATGCTTGTCATATATTTGAAGTCACCAAGTTCACTCCCCCTTGTGTGGGATTCAGGCAAAAGTTTCCAGAGACTGCTGGAGCCTGACGAGAAGAGAAGCAATGTGACTATATGAGCACCCGGGCTTAAGGAAATCAGGACGGTGGAAGAAGCTCCGCTGCAACTCTGAGCTACGTAGACCCCATTTAGTTCAGGGACCAGGTCCCACACAGCTGGCTGCGGCAACACTGCAGTGTTTTATGCTGCCAAATTGAAGCATACATGTGCAGAGCCCGTTGGGAGCTTGTTCCCAATTGGATCGGGCCTATTGCTCGGCAACCGGTATTTGCTTAAGGCGTTTCCGGGTGATATGCCCATTCGGGGGCGTTCCCATTCGGAGTGCATGCCCGTCTGCCCGTTCGGAGCCGACTGATTACTTGGCCCCGAGAAGTGCTGCTTACAGCATTGACGAGAACCGCTCATTGCTCGTTGTAGATGAAGTAGATGAGATGAACGGTTCTCTAGATATGCGATGGACAGGACCCACAAACAAACAGACAGACAGATAATCCTTATTTTAAAGTTAGATTCTCGTTTCAGATAGGATGATTTGACCAAGTTGATATATGAACAGGATCAGTTGGGCTGTGGCGCCCAGTGCATGGACACCTTTGGAGGAGTTCTCAAATTGACAGCCATCCCAATCCTCCGCTATGGTCCTCAACCAACGCTGACTCAAGTGACATCACTTAAGGACATTTATCAGACTTCACACAGCTCCCCTTGGGAAACCAAAAGGCTTTATACAACTGTTTTCACATCCGCAGTCGTACTCCCCAAAACCTTTAATACAGACCAGAACAAACCTGAGCCGATCCTTTGACATGCAGCTGAGCAGTTTCTCAACACATAACATGTCAGTCTTAGAAGCTGACTTCCACCAGCAAGAAGCTCCTTTTTCAAAACGAGGCCCCAGTGAACCTTTAGCAAACTGCTGATGCATCAGAAACCAAGTGATGAGCTGTCCTGACCCTGTCTAAAAGCAACCTGAACATTCTGCTGAAACACTTGAATTACGACAGGCCAGCTCTGTCTGGGGACGAGTGGAGGCAGAGGAGACCGGCTCTCCACTGTGGAACACTGATTTAACAGAGACCAGGAGGAGGAGGCTTTTCTCTCTGCAAATTTAAATTTACAGGGTAAAAACCTCCCTCTTTGAGGATTATGCTCATATTCCTCGTTTGGTCCTTAGGCACCCTTACAGCCAACACACAAAGTTTATCACTAAGTATTACTTAAGTATTACAGGAAGGCTGAAGACAGATGTGGGCAGTGACAACTTTGATTCATGTGAAACAACAGAGAAGAGTTCAGGGTGATTAAAGTACACCAACGCTGCCTCCTAACTTATTTGCAACAGCAAATACATTTTGAAGATATGTGGTGCAAAAGTGAGAGTGCTTTTAACTTGCCGTTTGTCAACTAAAAAGCTGCATTTGAGACTCGTAGTGGCAGATTCAAGCACTTGTAGTTATTGACTTGTGTAGGTGTTAGAAAAATATCCAATAATTTGTTTTTTGTCCATGACTTCACATTCTTTGATAAAGGAGTGTTTTTGGAAAAGAAAGAACCACCAAAATGACTAAAAATATCTATCAAGTACAAATCTTCTCAGGAGAACGTGGCGAGATTATGTAATGAATCAAGCTCCCAGTACCTCTGATTCATCGTGGCATTTCATGGCTGCTTCCCACCATGAGATGACATTTGTGTTTTTCTTCCTTTTTTTAAAGAGTTTGGGAAACTTGCCTATTGCTCTCTGTGATGCTTAGATATATATGAATCTCATATCTGTGTGTTAAGCATAGAACTGAATCCATCCTTTTTTGTTTGATTGTTAATTAAACATAAATGTTCTACCGACAATTTGTGTACAATCGATCTGCAGCCCTCCTGTCTCTGGCTGTAGCGCTGTTGGTTCTGGTCTCTGTAAAGGCACAATGGTACCAAACCTGAAAACCTCACCGTGATGACGATACTTCAGAAAGCTGTGCACAGTTACTGCACATGAGATGAATGTGTATACCAAGTTTTATGGCATTCCATCCAATAGTTGCTGAGAGATTTCAGTCTGGACCAAAGTGGTGGACTGACCGACTTTGCCATCCTTGGACCCGTAGCATGAGGCCACGAGAAAATCTGGTAGCACAGTGTAGCGCTGTAGTTATGAAACTCTGAGATCAGAGAGTTTTAACATTTGCTCTTTTCAGTAGTGACTTTTCAGGGGTTAATATTTGTGTATGAGAGAGGGAGCGAGAGACAGTGTTTTGTTGCCGTATGTTGCTGCGTATTGTTTTTCCCGCTGTTTTCTTGCCAGCTGGACATTGATATTTAGATATATCAGCAGCTAGATGCGTAGCTAACACGTGCTGTATTCCCCCCTCAGGCTGCATGTTATTTATGAACACACAGGCGTGAATAAATGCCATTTCACGTCTATATTTGGATCTCCTGGAGCTAAATAAGAAGCATGACCACGGATAAGAATGCAGAGATGGAAAAAATGAAATTGCTGCGTTCCACTGCAGCATGGAAGAAGAAAGAAACGGGTGTATTGTAGGTGGTGTGCATGCGTATAATGACAGCTCCACCAGTGGACCTGCAGAAGACCGACTACAGTTTCAAAGCAACAGTAGTCCAACATGTCTGTTTCACAGCTTTTTACAGAGCTTCCAAACCACATCTCAGGGACTTCCTCTGCAAATGGAGTGAGCTTAGTTATCATCACATGCAGCAGCGCCAGATTCATTTCAGAAGTGGTTTATGTGTGTGTGTGTGTGTGTGTGTTTGTGTGTGTGTGTGTGTGTGTGTGTGTGCGTGTGCGTGTGCGTGTGTATGTGTGCAGTTTAGTTGTTGATGAATAAAATCTACAACTCCTCAAGACCAAAAACAAGTACCTGTGTCTAGCTTGCTACATGCTGATTAAAGTGAAGGGGTTCCTCCTGAAGTTAGCAATAGCTCAGGCACAGGCAGGCTAACCCTAAAGGTGGACCAGCTATGGTCCTTTAAGTGACCAGCTGTTCCTCTGAGTTTTGCTAAGCTTTTAAAAAAAAAAATGAAAATATATTTTAACTGTTTACATAATAGCACGGTTAACAGGTGTATTATTATTAAAAAGAACAATGCTTTTTTGTACCAGGAAAACACAATGTTGAATGTTAAAGCAACAGCATCATGTGGTATATTTCATTTATTTCATTGTTAAAACTGTAATGGTATTATCAAGTACTCATATTGGTACTCGGCAAGTACTCACATGTAAGTACTTGGTCTGAAAATTGGGCAAGACACCCAAATGACTCTGTATGTCTGGGTGTGAATGATTAGTCTGAGGTGGCCCCGTGCATGGGAGCCCCTGCCATCAGGTGTATAAATGAGTGGGGATGGATGAAAGACATGTAGCGTAAAAGCACTTCAAGTGGTCGGAAGACTAGACAGGCGCTATACAAGTACAAGTCCATTTACCATTTACCAACAAAAAGTGGTTTCACAACCATTCAACCGTTCTTTTATTTAATGCGATGTGTGATTGGCCCTCTACCGCAGCAGCTCCAACCCATGCAGCCGGGATAGCCTGCACACGGCCCGGAACACGGAGGTGTCTGAGCCGGCGGCTAGCAGCTAACGGTGCTAACAGCGCAAACAGTGTTAACAACGGCAACAGAGCTGACAGAGCTAACAGTTTTGACCTTGGGGGGTGGGGGGGCGGGGGGGGAATCACATTCACAGCACATCAGTTCACTGGATCTCGTTTTATTAAGTCATGAAAAACTTCTGGTATCACTTAGAGATTGTAGTCCATTTTAATCTAGTTCCACTGAGACCTCTGGCAGAAGACATTGGCATCGTTCAGAAGACTTACTCTATGCACTTATCTTAGGGCACAGCTCTGTAGTCCACTAGCTTACTGTTTGGGTTGCGTGAATATTGTGGGTAACAGAAGGCAGTTCAAATTAGATGATCACAATCAGAGTTGTCATTAATTAAATCCTCCCAATGATTCAGTTGTTACAGGAACCCTTTCTTAAATGTGTAGTGTGAAAGGAGTTAAAAATAAGAGCTGAGCAGGAAGCAAGCGAGAAGAGCGTCTGCGTTGTAGCAACGCAGAAAGTCAGGGTTACAGAGGTCTGCTAAACTCACTGCTTTCCAACTCCACACCCACAGATTCTTTTTTCCTTTTCAAACTTGTAGTCTTCAGCCCACACAGCTGACTCTGGAGACACAAAAGGCTTATACAACTTTTTCACATACGCAGTAGTACTCCCTGACACCTGGAAAGACACTTTGATGTGTAAAATCAGTGGAGTTCCCTTCAGAGCATAAACTTTATCCTAAAATGCATAGTTTTGCAGTTTGTGTGTAAAAAAACAAAACAAAACTTTTTATCTGTCAGGAATGATTTCAATAAATAAACTTCCAGCTGAACCATCAAATTCTCCAACCAAAACAACTACACTGTCACTGCCATCCCAAAACCATCTATATAGGCGCAACTCCAGGGCATCAGCTATGTTTTAGAGTCAGCAGGTCTGCTCCTTTTTATGAAACGGAATGCAGCTTTGGCCGAGGAAGATCCCATCACATTTTGGAGCGGATCAGAATACCACGGCGGTTACACACATTTGTTTAAAGTAAGATAATATAAGAGATATAAGAGATATAAGAGATAGGAGGTCTGCGCTCTCCACGTGCTCTAGTAGTTTATTATTGCCTTCCAAGACACATATTATTGTTACAAAAATTATTCATAGAAGCATTTTCTGATTTTTTTATTTTACATTTAGAGCATCAACATAGCAGCCAGCAACTTTTTGCTGTTTTTAGATCAAAGTGATGTCTAGTCAGTGTTTGGTTGGTCCATTCTGGGCTACTGTGGAAACATGGCGGTGCAACATGGCAGACTCCATGAAGAGGACTTATTCCCCATCTAGATATGAAGGGTTCATTTTAAGCTTACGACACTTTAAAAACACTACGATTCTTAGTTTCAGGTGAGTATACACTAATGAAAACATAGCTATTCACATAGTTAAAGAAACAAACCAGCCACCCGACTAACAACATCACACCAGTGCAAAGGGTTTGGGAACAACTGCACTATACATATGAGTCATTATTCACACAACCACCCTTGCAATGAAAACATAAACATTGGTTGTTTTTAAGTGTGTGAACAAATGTTCCAGAGCAGCACATTAGAGTCACACCATCAGAGTAGCAACCTTGTTCCCCCTTGTTTAGTTCAGTGCTCCTGAACACATGACTTTATCAACTCATGGTCGCTACGATCGGAGCCATCAAGGTCATCATTCATCATTTATACCATATATGGACATATATGGACATGACCTCAATCATTTTTATGTTGGCAACTTATCGCACAATATATGGACATGACCTTGATCATATGCCAGATGCCTTTGATCATATGCCAGAATAAACAGCAGGGTTTTTGCCTGACTTGGCAATTGCAAAGATATATAGAATCTTTTAATATTTTTTCACATGCCAATTCCCATATATTATATTCTTATATATATTCTTAGGAATTTAAAGTTATTTTTTCAGTTTGTTTGCATTATTATGCTATTATATTATATTATGATTTCATCAGTGGCATAACATGGTTTTAAAATGACAATAATATTGTTTATCGTAACTTTCCGGGACAATATCGTACAACAAAAGTAGTTGTCGTGACAGGCCTAATCACAGTGTTTCTGGATTCAGATCCAATATTCTGTGTAAAACTAACAGAATGTCACCGCAGTACATTTGCAGTTTAAATTGTTTGCGAGTAAAATGAAAATTGAGCCTGTATAGAAAACCAGATCTCATGGTCATAGGAGCAGTTCGAGCTGGACTTGTTTGTTGACCAGCTGGGTCAATGTCTGCAACATATACAGTATAGAATTTTACCACCTCCCCCTTTCTCATTTTCTTGTAGTTTCATCTTGCATCACCACCTATAAGAAAACCCCTCCTCCAGTGCCGCCCCGAACTTCCACCTGCTCCACAGCCTCCAAGCCCTACATCTCCATCACAGCCCAGAGCAGCACAGAGTCTGCACAGGTACTGCACACGTCTATTACATCACTTCTTCCCTCATGTAGTCACACAACATCAACGTTTCCCTCTGTAGTTCAGGTTGTTTTGACTGGAAAGAAGAACGTCCCTTCAACTCTGGAGGTACAGGCACCAGGATCAAGATCTCCTTCCTTTTCCCAAGAAAACGTACCTACTCGTGTCCACTGTTCAGCAAACAGAGGACACGTCTTGTCTCACTCTAAATTGGCTGGACCTGTTATCCGAAATGTTTTGATCCCCATTCCTGTTGATGGACAACACATTCTCACTCCCAACTGGTCAAATACCGACGCTTGGTCAGCGGCCCTACGCTTGAAATTTGACGCTCTACGCTCCCCTCTAACCTTTTGGACGTATCGGGGACAGCGTGTCAGTTTCCGCTCATTACACGCTTAGTGTATTTTCTAAATAAACTTCCAGGGTAGTTTTGCCTCAGCTTTTAGGTTACACACAAAAATACGAGGTTAGGTTTAAGAAAAATATTGTGGTTTGGGTTAAAATAAGTACGTTTTTTACATAAAATAGTCTGTTTGTTACATCACTAGTGTTGGTTAAGTAGATCATTCAAGTAACAAAACTACAGGAAAATAAGTCAACGCTGACTTGCTTTCACACGAAACACGAACAGTGGTGCCCTGGGTGAAAGTATTTTTGTTTGGCCCATCTTATCTCACCCCCACCCGCCCTTTGAGGACTCTGTAGCACTTTATACAACGTTAGTTGCTCTGACTGTTTAATAATGACACAGATGAGTTAGTTGAAAGCCTAGTGCGTCTCATAAAGATGATGAACAGTACCTACAAATGTTCCACTCTGAAGGAAACTAGAGCAATCCATAGCGCCATGTTCAGCGGCTAAGGCTGAAATGTCAAGACGGAATATGTGACAACAAGACAAGGTGGCTTCCAATGGTTCTTCCAGCAGAGGTCAGTTTTCAAATCCACTGTGCATCACTCACTTACTTCAAGGAATACCCACAAAGTGACCATTTATATATCAGTTACCCACCCCGCGTTACCTTGGATTCTTGAAGAAAAACATACTTTTTCTCTCATGCCTCCATTGTGTATCAAATAACGGAGAAATAAAATAAAAAAATTAATTGTGTAAATGGTGGCCTTGTTTAACAAAAGCAATTTTTAAAACTTAAATTATACTGGACGAGTTGTGTGAGAGTTTGTAATAAGCGATAAAGATAAAGACAATAAAAGATGGAGATGGAGTTTTTATGTTTTCTATTTATTCAATATTTTTATTGGCCATAGTCTGAACAGATGAGTTTTCAGTCTGCAACGGAAGGTGTTTCAAAGAGTCATGACTTTGTGCAGCTCCGGCTTTTTCTCATAAAATGTTATGTGATATTTAATGGTCAATTCAAGCCTTTGTCTTGAGAGCAACGTTCCATGTTTTCTAAAACCACCCAGGATGCATACATGGAAGAGGAGGGACCCAGAGGTGACATGACCATCCAATCAGGGCTCAGTAACTCAACAGAAAGCATCGACAGCATGAAGGCCCTGACAGCCGCCATAGAAGCTGCTAATGCACAGGTTAGTGCTTTGTACTGATACAAATCTTTGCATCTTTGTGCAGTTAACAGATTGTTACTTTTTAAAAGCCACCCAAAAAAATGTTTCCCAATTTTGGGAAGTGACTTTTTATAAAACATATTTTTTTCAATGCTTTTGTAAATAGAGTATTCACAATGCACTTTATGCCTCTTCTCATTATTCCCATGTAGGTCCATGGACCAGCAAGTCAGCACGTCAGTAACAGCACCATGACAGTCAGCACCCCCACCCCCTCAGTCCTGAGCAGGGGGCCAGTTGTTGAAGACCACCGGGACCTATATAGGAAAGAAGCACTCAGGAAGGGCAAATGTCTCTCCATAGGCATCCAGGTACGTGTGAGACAGCAGTGGAGGCGGAGAGACGGAATAGATGGGCTTCATTGTTGGTGATTATAAGGGACTCATCCTGCCTGTCTCCTGTAGGTGGATGGACCGGAGGAGGTTCCAGATCCAGAGGACCCCTCCAAGTTTACCTCTGTAGGGGTGCAAGTGGAGGATGACAGAGGGTAATTTTATTTTTCTTTGTTGACCTTTAAGTCAAAATGTACTTGACCATTTAACATTCACGAGACACATGAGCAAGACTGGACATTTGGTTTAAGAGCAAGTAAGGAAAATACATTTATCGATGAATATAGTCTATCTGAAATCAATAGTTAAGTGTCCATATAAACTCCCAAAGAGGTTTCACACATTAGCCGTGTTTCCATTCACGTAATGCTTTCAAGCAATTTGAAGTATCGCATTAGCAAAGCTCTTTGGAAACGGCAAAATTAGAAAAAAACTCCTCAATTGCGTAAAGAGTTTTTACGAGGTGTTTTTTTAATTTGTCGAAAAACAGTTGATGTGATATATTGGATATGGAATCACCGTTGCTGAATAAGTTCTGACGTTGCAAACATTTACCTCACATGATCAACTGTTTCTTCTGTTGGTGTCTTCTCGGATATTCCCATAGCGTGCAAAGGCCTGTCTTCGGACAGCATGGGGCATGTCCAATATTAGCTGACATGAAAGAACAATTAAAACGTGCACCGTTGAAACAATTTCCTGAAGTTCTCTTTCCAAGGGGTGGTATTTGAAGAGTTGGGAGTAAGTATATGAACTATACGCAGGAGTGTGTATTAGTACAACCAAACACTGAACATTACAGTGGTAGCAACGCAGTGGTAGCAACGCAGGGGTAGCAACGCAGTGGTAGCAACGCAGTGGTAGCAACGCAGTGGTAGCAACTTGTCGTCCACAAGGTAGCCCCGCCCTAAAGCATACGCTACTTTAAGGTCTATTTTACCCTAAATGGGACCATAATTTACAAAATAAACATCATGCTGTATTGAAGAAGACTTGAAACTAGAGATTGAGACCATAAACTCATGTTGCATAAGTAAACATGAGTTTTTTAATGCAAATGGCTCATTTTCTCATAGACTTCCCTAAAGTTAGACTTCTTTTGGTAACCAGAGGGCCCCTGCTGGCCATTAAAACTATTGCATGTTCAAGGACTCTAACTCCTGAAACATCTGCTCTTTTGTTGGCAGCTTTGTCAAGTGTTTCTATTGGTGATATTAACATAAGCTTACTCTAATAGTAAAGACTTGTGGTAGCCAGCTGACAGTGTAAAACATCACTGACTTATATCTAAGTTTTTTAGTTAGTCACAAGTTTTTGGTACGGCAATTGATTGACAATGATGTGTTCAGTTATTGAAGTTATGCTACATGAGGTGTATTTTCCCTCCGACTGGCTGAGTCTAGCTGAGTCATATCCGGCTGTCGTTTAATTATGTCTCTCTCTCTGGTCACAAACAAACACCCACAGACTCATCTGCTAAGGTTATCCTCTGCAATAAACTCTAATAACTGTGGCTGAGAACCAGTTTTACCCACTTCTAAACTCAATGCAGTTTT
Organism: Ophiodon elongatus; assembly: GCA_016806645.1. Classification (NCBI taxonomy): domain Eukaryota; kingdom Metazoa; phylum Chordata; class Actinopteri; order Perciformes; family Hexagrammidae; genus Ophiodon; species Ophiodon elongatus. The sequence goes on along the minus strand of JACSYO010002106.1, from coordinate 90,339 downwards.
CGTCAGACCCTTGTCTGTTTGAACGACTACGATTATGTTAAAGAACGGAACTAAAACATATTTGAAAAGATAATGGTGGTGTAGTCTTGCTGATACACTGTACTCACTCTCTGAAACTACATTCCTCTGAAGCCAGACAGCGACCAGTACAATTTACCTCAAACTGAGCAAGAAAAATAAAGATGTAAGAATTTAACAGCACCGGTTCAACCGGTTCAACCGGTTCAACTGACTCTGTCCAACTTGGAGGAACAGCACTTTTAGTCCGAGCCATTTTTGTGGATTCAAAGCTTGTAACTATGAGTTTTGGTATTTTGATAGTTAGTTGGTTGTATACACCTAGTTGGGCTGATGTCTGGTCCAGAAGCCCTGCAGTACACCCAACCCCTTTGACTGAGGTGTATGGTGTGATGAAGGACCAAATATTAACACCCCCCTTACTATCAAACCACAGGCCACAGCCTCCAGGATGGCCATGTGTATGCTTCATGTATTGAAAAAGCTGTATTGTTACATAACTGTAATTTAATGTATTATAAAAGACACTACTTACCAACAGATTCAAATAATCATGTTAAGATAAAGGTTGATTCAGTAATGAGGAAAGCGCTGACAGTAAATATTCCAAATCGGATGCTTGGACGCGTGAACTGTGATGGTGAATCTGATGACTTAAGGATTTTATTGATCAATCCCCCTTATGCATATGTGAATCAACAGCACATAAGTGCTTCAATGTGCTGAAAAGGCTTAAAGCTGCAGTAGGTAAAATCTATAAATAATTAAAACTTTAGTCTTTAATGCAGCTGTCAATCACTGCTCGTGAACTTCTACCAACTACAGCTTTAAGGACATTGGGGTTGGATGGACTAAGTCTGTTTCCTGGGTTGAGTATACCCATTGGCTTGTTTATTTGAAATACACTATAAAGTAATTTGACAAAATAATCAAATTGTATCCAACCAGCAATATGAGTATAGTATCTTTCAGATCTTGACAGTGAGGTTTATTTAAAACATCGAGTCCATCCATCAGTTGTCTGCTTCTTATCCATAGCCTGGTAGCGATGGCAGCAGGCTTAGCAAGGTGGTCCAAGCATCCCTCTTCCCAGCAATGTCTTCCTGCTCCTTCCGGGAGATTCCAAGATATTCACTAACCGGATTATATATATAACCTCATTCTCTGGGTCTACACCGGGGTCCTTTCCAGGACCCTTTCCAGATCTTCCAGGAAGGCTGAATATAGTCCAGCCCCTCTCCTGTAGCTTGGTCCCAAACCCAGCCCAACTCTATCTATATGTTTGCACTAGTGAACTCACTGTGTAAAAGATCCCTCTCCGGCCCTGGTTCCTTCCTCGTCAGAGAGGTGATGTTCCACGTTTCTAGATCCAGTCTACGTTGACGAGAGCTGACAATAACCTCGACCCCAATGCCTGTCCCTGCTGGTAGTGAGCTCACGGGGTGGCAGCTTCATGCAGTTCTCTCAGCCTGTGCCTGACCTGCATTAGGGGTGCCCCAATTTGCATGTCCATTTAGGGTCTGTGAATTGACCCTTCACTAAGTCCCGCTCTCAAAAAAGCAGACTGCCAATCATAGAGTTGCAGTGATCAGCTATGAGCAGGGTCCAAGAACTTTCCTGCTCTTCTCCACAGACTCATCAGTGGTTTCAGAGTTTCTCCATCTTCAGGCTGGTTGAGTGGATTTGGAGCTCGTTGTGGTTAAACGTTGTGAGATAGTGATGCTTGTTACCCGGAGAGGTTGGAAGGAGATATACGTTCATAAAATGTTACGTTTCTACATTAAAAAGCTGTGGAGCTAACGTTAGCAAATCATTATCTAGCGTTAGTATTTATATGATATGCTAGCTACTGAAGGTATACTCTGACTATATACACATGCTGCTTCTGCTTTTTAATGGTTGTAACGGTGAATTAAGAGGAACAGTGATGTTCCTTAACTTCATTGTCTTCAGTCTACATCTCCAGGTGATGTGATGGTTCACTTCCACACTGATCTGTAGCTTCAGCTTCTATCTTTATCTTTTTAACCTGTTTTCACAGCTGAATCAGTTTGATAGCCTGGAAATATCCATAAAAACACATAGTGTAGACCCTTCTGTCTGCTTATCTCTGAAATTACTTTTCAGGTTGTTTTTGTTTAAGAATTTTATCATATTTCTTCAGGGAGTGCAGATAGTGACAGTGTGGGCTCCATGGTAACTGGCAGTTTGATGGAGTTGCAGCAGGGGCAAGGCCTAGCAAAGGGTAAATTGGGACCTGTAACCAATAAAAGAAAAATGGAAGCCTTATTTTATCAACACCACTTGAATCATGAAACTGTCTCAGAGCAGACATGGAAAAATCTTGGTGTGAAATGTTTTCTGTCTCTCTCTGTGTTCAGGTATCGTCGGTTCCAGCGTTCCAACAGTGTGACAGCAGCTGTACAGGTAAGCTTCCAGTACTGCTGTTTTGTTATCGGGTTACCCCACTCAAATCATTACCTCCTCCACAGCACTTGTGTTTTTTGTGTCCGTCAACTGTCTGTTTATTAGTTGGCAAAATATCTATAGTTAGACAGCGTTAACAACTGTGTGGGTCCTCTCAGATCATTTAGTGTTTGTTTCATTTAAGTACCTGATAGTAGATATGTGAACAAAGATGACATTTTCTTTCTCAGCCGACATTACATATTTCCATTTCTAGTGACATGCCTTAAAACAGCACTTAACTGTCCACTGAACCCAGGGATGGGCACATTTTCCTCATAAAGCTTTCTGGCTGTGGTTATGAAGCTGCGGGCAGTAAGGGACCAAAATTGAGACTCCATCTGAAATTAATCTTTACCAGAACGGGATGCACACAAAAACTTTTCTCAAACAAGAGAAGACACTTAGATATATACCCGGAGATATTCAACCCTATCCAAAATGGTGCCGCATTACAAAAGTTCTACCCAGCCAAGTAGACTGAATATAATTTGGAAGCGAGTAGACCTCTAGTGGTCAGACAAAGACTTAACAGACCTTCACCACTCCAACAACTATTGACTGGTTCAGTCGGTCATTGAGATTTATCCATTATTCCATCCAGGCAGATATGGACCTACCGGACCTGCCGGACCTGCTGGACACCCCTCTAGACTCCTCAGACACCGACATGGAAGTCCTGTCATCCGGTGCCCTCTCTCGACAATACTCCCGCGATGCTGCCACCTCTACCGTCAGCATCCAGGGCTCAGGGAACCACTACCACGCCTGTGCCTCCGATGACTATGATGATGTGGGCTTTGACCCGTCCATCCTCCCCCCTCCAGACCCGTGGATAGACAGTGTAACGGATGACTCACTGGACGTCAACTTCAACAGCTCTGCTATTCTGGAGGTATGTGGGAGCGTATTCAACCCACGGAAAATGGGAAAACCGTCAATATGTGGATCAATTACAAAAGAATTGCTTGGGAGTTTTCTTTACTAATTTACTCATGATTACATGTTAGTATGTGGATTAGCAATTTTAATAATTGAACTTTGTCTATCCATGCATCCATCTCCATATCTCTCCAAGACACAGACATCTGGAATTTATCTTGATATGAGACAACTGACATGACTAGTGTAAATGTTTTTTACATTATTTCTTCTCTATACTCAGTTCTTCACACCAGCTATAAACGTATCCTTACACCTCAACAGTTCCTATGATATCTTACGAAAAGTTACTCCTCATTTTTCATACTTTTTCCTACAAAAACCAGCAATACGCTTCAATTTCTGCTTTTTACATGCAAACGTTTTTTTTTTTCAAAATAAACTTCTGGCTTCTACTTGGTTAGGTTTATGAAAAGTCGTGGAATACATTGTGACGTTAATGCAACAAACCCACTTAGTTGGGTTTAGGAAAATATCGTCGTTTGGGTTCAAATAACCACAGAAGTGCCATGACCACATTTCTCAAGTTACGTGACAAATAAATCAACATTAACTTCTCGTTTCACACGAGGAACAAACATCGGTCTCCCGGCAGAAAGATCGCTGTTTGTTGGACCCATCGATAAAAAATTAAAAATAATTTCATAGGATATCTACGAATTACGGTTAATTTTTTTTCGGAGGCATAGCTTTGAATGCGGGATGAGACCAGCATGGCTATATAAGTGCATTAAATTAATGATGCTAAGTAATCAAAACATAAAGAATCATAAAATAGCATCAAATTAACAACAACAACAACAACAGCAGTTTGCTCTGTGTTTAAGATGTCTAGTCGCTAGATTCTACCTAGAGACAAGGTCAGTTTTTTCTAAACAATATTTACTCTAAATTATGAATCAAATAATCAAAAAGATAGAAGATGGAATAATGAATGAAAAAAAAAATCAATCTGTAGTTATTTCACAGTAAGATTCAAGTATCTCTGCTGTCCAACAGGGATTCAACTCTCCATGCTCATTAATGGCTTCTGCTGTGTGTGTGTGTGTGTGTGTGTGTGTGTGTGTGTGTGTGTGTGTGTGTGTGTGTGTGTGTGTGTGTGTGAGGGGGTCAGCTGCCCCGGGTGGTCCAAATGTTTGCATATTTTCAGCGATGTTATTCCTATTAAAAGTGTAGCTTGTTTTCATCACCAACATTTATTTTCATGATGAGAATATTTAATTGCTCCTTTAGATCCCACGATCACAGCATCAACAAAAAAATATGAATCTAAGTTTTATAAAAGACATATCGATTCAGTGATTAGTATATCAATAGGTCTGTGTTCTGAAATGAACACACAAAAGATCACTAAGGCTACATATAAATACTGCATATAATTTACCAATTTCACTTCATTAAATCTTTTAACCAACTTCAGTCCTGATCATAACTACAAATATGAATTAATTGGCATATTTTAACTCTTTAATAGTTTGTTTAAAAAATGCCACTGTTGTTTTTATGAAGAAAGAAAATCCCCACAAAATTTTTATTTTTTATTGTGTACTTATAACTAGGGGGATTTCTTTTCACCGACTTGGATATGTTAATGATTAGCATCAACTTTGATTTTGATGTATTACATCAACCACTGCAGAGCTCCATAATACAGCAGCACTGCCCCTAGTGGGAACCAGGAAAATAGCATGTATCTGCCTCATAGACAAAAATGGGAAAATGACTCAATCTGATAGAAAATAGTCAAATCTACAATCTTGAAGCCAGGTCTCTAGATTGAACACCTGATATAATATAATCTATGTTTTCATGCTGTGATAGCTATGGGATCAAACATTGTGTTTTAATGTTTCAATGGGGACATTTTGTCCTTAAGGATCTCAGTATATTAGTGTACAGTGTTTATTATAGACCTGTTACAGGACTTTAGGTAGAATCTCCAAAAGTCAAGAATGTCCCTGGTGATGCATGAGGGGTTAACTCTTAAGCCATACGGATAAGATCTTTATGATTTCGTTACGTCATAATGAATATACAGGAGTGTCTCTACATGCTGTGAATGTCTGAATGCTTGAATGGCAGGTGGTTCAGCGGTCAGTGTGTCACCGAGATGGACGCTGGTTTCTGAAGCTGCTGCAGGCCGAGACCGACCGCATGGAGAGCTGGTGTCGACAGATGGAGCTGGACCAACGGGACGGGGACCTCCCTGAGGATGGTACGTCTTAGTGCCTGTTGTTGGTCGTGTCTAGGGTCCAAGGATGTACCTTACGACATAGGAGAGGCCTCATTTCATTTGCCCTAAAATCTGACCATAGTACATTATTATATGCTGACAGAAAACTAAACTAAAAGTGAAATTAATTATGAAAAAGTAAGCATAGAGCAGTAGTTCCCAACCTTTGGTAGAAAGAAAATAGTGCCTCTGTGGAGTATCTTGAGTTTTTCGAATATATTTTTTGAGACTTTGAGCACCAGAGTATCATCTAGTTCCGTTATACGGGAGAGAAGACCGACATCTCTACTGCCGATGTCTCCAACACGCTGCGGCTAACACCAAAACCAGAAGAAGCTCCCTCGGTCAAAGACGGCTGCATGTGACATCACCTTTATTTATCACTTGCCTAGCAACAGTGTTGTCAAAAACAAATAACTGCACCAAAGGAATCCTTAGTTCCCGAGCTGCTCACCAGCTCGTGGAGGAGCTGAAACCCGTTCAGTCCGGTGTACGTTTCTTGGAGCACAGGTGATGTCCTGCAGGTTGGTCTCGTTCTAAACGCCATGTCTTTGCTCGCAGTCCACGGGAAGATGCGGAGTGCTGTAGGAAGTGCTCAGCTGCTGATGTCCCAGAAGTTCCAACAGTTCAGGGAGCTGTGTGAGGAGAATCTGGTGAGTCTGAGACACTCACACTGAGAACAGCCAGTCACTTACACTAATGTCACATTTCTCACTTTTTGTGTGGGAGACTTTTGCACAAACTAAGGTTTGATTTATAAACGCATGTTCTTGGTTTCTTGAATCACTTTTGATGTCCTTTACCCATTTACCTTTTTTTCCTGCTTTCTCCTGCAAGTTGTCTCTTGTCACTCCCTTTTTATTTCCTCAACCTTATTATCTTCTCAATGACCTCATACCTATTGATGCTATTGTGTAAAACAGTTTTTATCCCTTTTTATCCTCCCTGGGGTCCGTCTTTGATACTTCTTCTTCCCCACCTGCTCCTCCTTCTCCACTGTCATAGAACCCCAACGCCCACCCTCGTCCCGTGGCCTCAGACCTGGCTGGTTTTTGGGATATGCTCCAGCTATCGATCGAGAACATAAGCCTCAAGTTTGATGAGCTTCACCAGCTCAGAGCCAACAACTGGAGACCCCTGGATCCCCCTGAACGAAAGGTACCCCTCTACACTATGAGATGTGGTGTCTTAAGCCCATTTCAGACATACACTTGTTTACGTTAATCTGATTTAAGAGTTTATTGGCAAATCTGAACAAGCACCCAGGGCACAGGTCAGTCGCTTTACAATCCCAATTTAACGTTGTGTCATTCAACAACCGAGTCACGTAAAAACGACGTTCCTGTACAATTAAACTGCATCGTCAAAGACACTTTGAGGGAAACGTATGTCCTCCTGAAGGATGTTGGGATGGATGGATGGGTCAAACACAAAGCTGTCCCCCAGGAGACAGCTGTTCATGTCCCATGTGAAACTAAAAGCCAATGTTGACTCATTTCAGTGTGCTCAAACGTTAATGGAAAATGGACTAGTGCTTTTCTAGTCTTCCGACAACTCAACGAGCTTTAACACGACATGTCATCATTCACCCGTTCACACACTGATGGCATAGCCCGTAATTTGTTGTTTGCGATGTTTTACGAAACCAATCCGAGAGGCTTTGTTGCCTAAACCTGACCTTTGGTTGCGTTTGGTTTCAACTCACAACATTAACCACGTGTTCAAAACTGTGACCATAAAACGATTCCCCCAAAACGCAGTTGAGAATGCAGTTTGATTGCAAGGGAACGTCATTTATAGGAGTCCGGATTGCGTTCAATGCTTGTGTACTGTCGGACATCATGAAGCGAGCAGCATGATCTACTCTCCGATGATGTTACGTAAGGAAATTATGTGAAAATGTATCAGTGGGTTCTCTATGAGAAGAGGGGTGAGCTCGCGATGGTCATTAAAGCTTCAACAGGAAAATCAGCTTTCAAGTTCTTCCGTCTGCAGCCTGCAGGAGAACAGCGAAGGCTCTTGATCCTCCTCATCATCACATTTTATCTCACCTCTGTCCCTCTTCGGTTCTCTCGCTCTCTCACACAGGTGCTAAATATCGCACCAGCATTGTGGCTCTTTCTGTAAATGTCCTCTAATGTCTGATTGAAGCCATTAGGGACATTAAAGTGAAGAACACCTTTGTCTGAATGACAAACAGCCACCGCGTAGACGAAGCCAACGGGGTTACATGTTACTGCTGTCAGACCGAAGTTAACCCCGAGGGAAATCTTTGGTCGTCGGTAACTTTTGTCCTTTAACTGCTTCAGATTTAGAGCTTTTGAGACGTTTCAGACAGAACACACTGACCTGGTGCCACGTCGTAATAAACTCTACCGTTCATGTCGCTTGCTCTTTGTTGTGTTTTGCAAAACCTGCGATAATGCGAGTTGATGACGTGTCTCTGCTTCCCTCCGTTAATTTATTTCATTTTCATTGTTGATGGTTGATTACCTGTGTTGCACTATATAGCAAGCCTCTAAATAGAGATCAGAGAGTGACAGGACATGAACCTGTAAGACGGCTATTATAGTGTGTCATAGTGTGTAGGGGCCTTTACATTTATATATATATATATATATATATATATATATTAATATGCCCACTTTACAAGCTCCAGTTGTTTTATCTGAAACACTCATCCTTTTCACCCTAAAGCTCTTTAGGTGTAGACACACCTGAGCTTCCTGGATGGAAGCCTTCCATGTTGGTTTGACACTGGTGGTAAAGCCCAGTGTCAAAGAGAAACTTGGTTGGTCCAGCATTGAGCGAGAGCTCAGCAGCCGTGAAACGGGCTGCAATGTGATCCTTTGGTGCAGAAATCAGCTAAATATTCAGCCATGACATTGAAGCTCTTTTAGATAACACTAAGCTACACTTTCTGTACTCCAACTCAACAAACTCCAACAACACCACCTCTCCTCTCTCCAACTCTCACTCCACCGTTTCCACCGTTGTCTTCCGGCAACAAGGAACATCTTGCGAGATTTCAGAACGGGACTTCTCCTTGAGTGAGACTTAGTTAGACAAGGCAGCAACCTCTAGTTCTGAAAAGTGAAGCCAATGCTGAATTACCTGCTTTCTCTCTCCTGACCACCAGGGGGCGACTCCTCTGGTTGTATAGAAGTCTATAGAAAATTACTCTACTTCTTTCTTGATTTATTCCCTCAGTAAACATTGTAAACATGAGTTTATGTCTCAATCTCTAGTTTCAAGTCTTCTTCAATACAGCATGATGTTCATTTAGTACATTATGGTCCATTTAGAGTCAAACAGACCATAAAGCAGGGGATGCTTCAGGGCATTCAAGGATTACATTGCAGCCCGTTTCACAGCCTTCTCGCTCAACACCGGACCAACTTCAAAAGTTGTTGTCCACGTTATTCACTTCGACACAAAAACATGGGAGAATTTAAAGTAGTGACAGCAGTCCTTCTGAATTACAAAATCTTTCATTCATGTTGCAAACGAACAAGCAATTAAGAGGCCGCTTGGGTTTGCATGGCATCACTTTAAAACAGCGTGTATCGTGGGTAATAACCATCTCTACATACATTCCCATGACAGTCCCAAAGAAAGCCTGGTGGTTAATCCCGCGCTGCATGCTTGTCTGCCTTGGTCTCTGTGCTGATACAGATACTCTGCATATCTTCAAGTGTATCTGTAGATCTCTTGCAGCTGTCCTGTGCCTGCTCCGCTGCTCTCTTCCAGCGGTGTCTGCTGTGGCTTTGCATCGTTGTGAATACTGACTGCCGGCTTCCTCATCCGCTCTCATTCTTGTCTTTTTCTTTCTTTGTGCTTTTTTTTTTGTGTCGACAGTGAAGGCGCTCGCAAACAGCCACGCATCTATCCGCATAACTGCAATGCCAACAACACCACGGGGCCTTGACACCTCTGGGCCTCCGTAGCTCCATCATGTCTGTCTTGTCCATCCATCTGCCCATGCTTCCTCCTGCCCTTCCTCCCCTCTGCCGCCTGCAGCCGCCTCACCGTGTGGCTTTTTCGTTGTGTGTGTTGGACGGGAGAGAGCGTAGCTAAGATTCTTGGATCAAATTAGAGACGAGCATAAACACTGAAACACCAACAAAGACAACAACAGGGATTTAGGAGGCAAATAAAACTAAATGTGTTAAAATACCAGTAAAAAGGCAAGTTCACTCCTGACAAAATACATTTGCTGTTGTTTAGTTTCAGTAGAAAGACACAAGAAAAGATGTGTTGTGCTTAGTAGAGAAATGGGTCCCATGTACAGCGGATGAAAACATGAAATAGGTGCAGAAACAGACCTTTGCCACAGGAAACTCTTGCCAACAATGCAGTATATTTATGTTTTATTATACTAGAGTACCTACCTTGCATGCATATGAAAGACCACACAAAGTCCACTCGGTTGGATTCCATCCGTCCCCATGCACATAGATTGTTGTACAGCAAAGTTAATATAATGGTGGAAATGGAACCAATGTGCGACTCGGCGCGTACAGGGAACGAGTTAAGATTCCAGAGTAGCTGCACTCACAGTGATGAGGAGGAAAAACAATAAACACACACGAGTTATGCAGAGCGTCTGATTCATCTCACCTCGTCTTCACTTCCACACACGTACAAATGCAGAGGCTTCTATAAGCCACTGCAGATGCATTAGCGATGGCAGCTACACTGTGCATCACAGGCACACACACACACACTCACACACACACACACACACACACACACACACACACACGTCTGTCTTTTTCCTGAAATGTTCTCCCCCTCCCTCCCTCCCTACCGTCCTCTCCCCACCAGGAGAGGAGGCCCCCACCTCCGGTGCCAAAAAAGCCACCCAAGGGCCCCCACCACCACCCCCCTCTGGCCAGAGACCGCTCGCTGGAGAGCTCGGAGAAACAGCGACAGGAGGCCAGGAGGCGCCTCATGGCCGCCAAGAGGGCGGCGTCCGTGCGGCAAAACTCGGCCACGGAGAGCGCCGACAGCATCGAGATCTACATCCCCGAGGCTCAGACGAGGCTATGAGGACGGGACCGGGGGACACGCAGCACACGGGGGACACACTGGGGACACACGGGGGACACACGGGGGACGCACGGGGGACACACGGGGGACGCACGGGGGACACACGGGGGACGCACGGGGGACGCACGGGTGTACGGTCGTCCACACCGAGGTGTAGGGGTGTAACCAAATACCAATACGTTGAGCTTTTGGAGTGATTTTCTTCCAGGTCATAACTCATCAACACACAGACGTCACACACATGTCACGGCCAGCTGACTTCACCCTCCACAGCTGTGTCTCTAGCTCCAATATTAAGAAGGCGCTCCATATTAGGTCATCAGATCTTGTCTCATAATCATCAGATCTAGACGTTTTATTTATGATCAGTTTTAAGCATATTAGTTGCGCAGTGCAGAATCAAGTCTGACTGATGTTCCACAGAGGTTATTATTACTTCATAATCAGATATCAATGAATAGTAAGGACACTGAGAAGCGTCTCAAATGTGTGTCTCAATTTTAACAGACATTTCAAATATAATTTATTTTAATCTGGACCTCTTCTTATTGCACGCACAATCCCTTTTAAAAAAATTGAATGGGGCCCCATGAGGTTTGTTTTGTCACCTCCTGTTGTAAACACATCCACCAGTTTATTATTATTAATTGTTTTCTGGAGTGTATAATCCGCTGAAACTAAGAATCTTTGTGTTTTTGTCATCTTCGAATGGGCCCTTTTTATCTTCATAGAGAGAGAGGGTCCTCTTCCCCCAGGTCCTACGGTAGCCCAGAAGGGACAAACCAAACACTGGCTCTAGAAGGTTCTAGTCCTCCTACACGTTTGGCACACTGGAGAACTTTCAGTTGGTTGCAATCTGCAAACTCACCATTAGATGGAGCCAAATATTACACACTGGACCTTTCAAGTTTTAAAGGCTTGCAAAAATAATTTTCATATTCATCACCCCTGCCAATAGTGAAATGAAATACCCGCCCTCAGCTGGCAGCTAAACTTCATACTTTGGTTGAAGGTGTTTCCACTCAGATCCCACCCGGCATCCCTGATGGCTGTGGTTGGGTGGAGTCAGAAGTGTGCTCTGTTACACCTGTAACCACACCCAACAGGGATTTCACGAGGTCACGAGTTGACATTTTGTCAGCAGAACTAATGCTCGTATGGAAGACAAATCATTTGTAATAATACAACAAAAAACATCTAAAGATGAGAAAAAAACATGACCTACAAGCACATGACAAATAAAAAATCCAGACATGGACTCCTCCCTCGATACGGACATTGGCTTTGCGTTACACCCCTACCAACCCATGTGCATTTGACTTTCCAGAACCCACAAGACCCTAAATACTGCACCCGTTAGTGGGCAGCATCAGTTGACCATGACCTGTAAGAGCTGTCCAAACCTGGAATACACCAAGGCTTTACAGAGTAGACCCGTTATTCAGACACATGCAGCACACCTGTCATGTTAGAACACTGCCTTCAGAGACATTGTGTCCAACTTCTAATAACTGGGGCTTTTTATAAAGCCGCAACTACAAAATCTCCCCCTCGATTGAGCTGAATTATTTTATTTATTATTAATTGTTCTGATTACTAAGGCTTAAGTACTCCTTTTCCATCTGCTGAGGAAGATCGTGTGATTATTAATTGTGTTTGGAGTACGAGGACAAAGGATACAGAGTTGTTGGGGGGAGATCAGGGAGGAGGAGGCTGTGATGTCAGGCAGCTAGAAGCACTTTAACTCTTTAAAGAAGTAGGATAAGCTCAGAGTTTGACCATTGGTAGGAGGCCACGGTGTCAAAGTTCAACCAACAACTCACTTTTAGATGCTGTATGGGATATGCCAACAAGTTCTCACTCCCTGCCCGTTAATTACCGACCCTTGGTCAGTGGTCCTCGGCTCCTGATGCCGACACAGCGGGGCAACCTTTAGCTTCCAGCTAACGCCAAGGTAAACCCATCCGCCTCGTTATTGGACGGTCAGAGCAACTGATGTTACGTAAAGAGCGAGAGAGTCGGCGTAGGGTGGGTCGGAGATGTTCGTTGGGTCAAACAAACACAGGACTTTCACCCAGAAGACCACTGCTCGTGTCAACGTTGACCTAATCGTACGTGAGGTTTGTTTCATAACTTGCGTACTTGCGTACAAGCTACGTAACAAACTCACTTATTTTAACCCAGACCACAATCTTTTCCTAAACCTAACCAAGTAAACCTAAAAGCTAAGTGAACCTACGTTGGAAGTTTATTTTGAAAAGACACGGCATGTAACGAGCATAAGCTGACGTGAGAGGCTGACTGCCCAAGCGGAGTGAGACCGAAGGGCCACAGGGGAGTGAGGCCGAAGGGCCACAGGGGAGTGAGGACGAAGGGCCACAGGGGAGTGAGGCCGAAGGGCCACAGCGGAGTGAGGCCGAAGGGCCACAGGGGAGTGAGGACGAAGGGCCACAGCGGAGTGAGGCCGAAGGGCCACAGCGGAGTGAGGACGAAGGGCCACAGCGGAGTGAGGACGAAGGGCCACAGTGTGTTCAGCTCACAGCCTGGTCAGATCATACAGGAAGTGGTTGGACTTATGGGTCTTTGGGTAATATTACACAAATGCAGAGGTGATGGACAATCTTACACCCATACACACACAGTAAACACACCATCATCAACTTGTGTCATATGACAACACTTGAAATGCACACCGGCGTACACTCACAGGTAATTCTTTCAGGTCCCGTGGCCGTCTGAACACTGCAGGCTGTTGTAATATAGAAACAGTGTCTCTCTCTTCCCTCTGGAGAAAAGGCCGCCATGATCACTGTTGATCTTTCATCCTTCGCCCCGTCTCCACGCCACATCACTTCTTTATTGGACTTCATGTAACGCTCAGCTGGTGTTTTCTTCCACTATGGTGAACCCTCTTAATAACAGGGACAATATTTTAAAGGAGAATTCTGTTATTTTACAAACTTAGGTGTATTTTCATACGTTTTGGATTCTTTTCAGTTGTGATCCTTTTTCTTTTTTTTTACTCACGAGTCGAGTCAGAGGGCAGCACATGTCCCCTCAAACAGGAGCCACCAGCCAGGTATTAACACAGTTTTCTAAAGCGCCTATTCAAAGATTTGTTTCCAAATGGCTGGTGAGGTTGGTGAGGTTGCTGGTGAGGTTGGTGAGGTTGCTGGTGAGGTTGGTGAGGTTGCTGGTGAGGTTGCCGTGTTTTAGCAATTCAGCTTTTGATGACCAAAACTACAAAAACTAAGTTGTAAATAACGTAATTTTCTTTTAACTCTGTAACATGGAAAGCCATCAAGTGAATTATGAAGTGCTGAAACTGTCAAAGACACGATGTTACAGGGAAAACAACGCCTAATAATGTTGGGAAATGTATTGGTTTGGGTCTGTGTACGATCACCACCATAGGTCACTTATTTCCTCCCTCCACGGTGTGATCTTCAACTCCGTTCTCCTTCTTGGATTTTTATGGTGATTTGTATTTTACAGGGTACATTTACAAGCAATATTTAGTGTGGAGATAGTTTATGGAAGTGCTCAAAGATTTACTATGTAACACAGGACCCTATAATTAATGCGATGGAATGAGCCTCAATCTAAGTGCAGTGCAGTATTATTCTCTTAAGTAGATTCTCTAGTTGTGCGATTAAAACATTGAATTTAACTTTATTAATCTAAGATCTTCAAATGCATTGTTTTCTTCATTAGATAGATAGTTGTTTAGGCCATAGCTGTAAAAGTAACTCCACCGAAACGGTCCGTGCAATTTTAGAATGACCGGAACAGAAATGACAATATGGCTGGACGTGAAATATTCTTGTTTTGTTTATACTCACCAAACTGAAATCCGACTTTTGTTTTTTGCCTTTGGAAGATGTCTGTTAGGCCGACAAGAGTAGCGAAGATGAAAGGTAGACTTTTCATTTGAAAACACAAATTTAACAAATTCATTCAAACTGTTACAAGCAGTGGGTCGGCAATATATTTAGCATCAAAATGCTCTTTGGCCCTCCTCATGAATTCCACTGTATTTAGATTGTGTTTACCTCTCTGCTTAAATCACAGAGAGGAAATATACTCTTATATATATATATACTCTTAAACCCAAAGATACCACTGCTCTATAGGTTGTTTTTATATTGCCATGGCTAGCATAGCTAACTTAACATAGCTTAATATCAGAGCATTGCTTTTATTACTATAAATCTAACAACATATACGTAATGTGTATTCTTGATACTGCAACTTAAAAAAAATCCAGCCTCATCATCATTTCTGTTCCTGTCACTTTAAAGGGGCACAGTGACTACACGTTAGTCAGTTTCTTTTTGAGCCCTAATCAACCAGTGAAAACAGTTGCACGTTGTTTTCTGTGTCTTCATCTTTGTCAAGTCTCAGGAAATAACCCCGATTATGTCACAGTGATGTCACTATCTCAGTTTGGGCTTGGAGAGTTCACATTTAGAACAGAAAGTGTTACAAACTGGAGGTGTGGAGTAAGAAAGTTGAGGGGGTTTATAAGACAGAAAGGGTATAACAAAGAGGCACTTTCCAGTTGCATTATGGGAAATGTAGGATCCAGCATTTTGAAGCTTGACCCCCTCCCCCCAAGGACTAAAGGTTTGGATACCTCAGCCTCTGCTGCTTCTATTTTGACTCTTTTTCAATCCGTCTCCTGAGAATCCCCCAACTTAATGCAACAAAAAACTCAAAACAAAAAGAAGAAACTATTAAAAAGCATACCAAATGTATGTTTAACTTTGGACTTATCAGAGACAACTCCCAGTGGACACACCAACAACAGATTGAATTTAGTCACAGATACTTCTTCTAGTTCTAAAGTGCCATAAGACGACATTCCAGATCCATATTTCATACTCCACAGCTGAAACAGACTTGGTTTGTGACAGTGACAAAGAAAAACAAGATGATGTTTTTTGGGCCACTTCATGTTGTTTATCTGTGATAATGCCATTTATACTACTACTTATGCCAACATTTATTGTGACAACCTCTTATATAACTGCCATTCATCTCTCCAGAGCAACACTGGGAATCAGAAGTAGGACTCACAGGGTTCTATTCTACGCTGACGATGACGTGTTGTTGATGAAAGTATTCAGTATTTATTTTCTTCTTTTGTAAAGATCAGTTGTGAGTGTGTGTGTGTGTGTGTGTGTGTGTGTGTGTGTGTGTGTGTGTGTGTGTGTGAGTGTGAGTGTGTGTGTGTGGGGGGAGGGTGTGTAATTTTGTACAGGATCTAATTACCTCTGTGTTTAAATGATGACAGTGACAATGACAGTGAGCCATATTCAATGTGAAATACCCTTCTTATCGAGAGGAAAGGGCCATACAAATGCTGAAAGAGTTCTTTTTCTTTTTCTTTGAGCATTTACTGAATCATTTCTTTAGTGTTCCAGTAGCAAGCTTACTGTCTGTGTGTTTGGGAGGAACAGTAGAGCAGGAACAACATCACACCAAGTGAGGGAAACAGGAAGATATGCACATTGGGAATCTTTAGTGTATCTTAGAAGCTTCTCAGATAAAAGCCTTGATGACTTTCAGACACGATGACTCTCATTAGAGTAGAGGCACTGGCCTCGTGGTTGGAGATGCAAAATGTCTGCCAGACAATGTCCAGACTCGAAGCTGTGGTGTCAAAACTGACAAATGTGAAACATGAAAACAAAGGATGAACGCTATGGAAGATCAGGGATGCCAATATTGAAACAGACTTGTTATCACATTTAATTTTGTATTTGTTTGCATGTTATCAAAAACAAAATTAGAACTGCAATTAAGTAATTTAAATGTTATGTTATGTGCACAATAATTGACAAAAATAATTCTGTGTTCTCCAAACGTTAACGCAACTGTCATGAAAATGGAATGAAATGTAAAACGGACTTAGCATTTTCAAACTGGACTTTAGTTTGCTTTAGTTAAGTCTTCTTTGCTTTTTAGATATAAAAAAGAAAGAGAAGTAGAATAAAATAAAATAAAATACATAAAAAAATTAACATGAAACACATAAATAAAGGAAAATTGAAGACAAACAAGATAAATGTGGCACCAATCAGCAGAAAATTATGAGATAAAAAAATAAGAATCAACATTAAATTTCTCATCATTGAAAATATGTGGGTGAAATTCCATTTACTAACACAGAAACATCACCATAGACGTTTGCTTTTTCCTGCATCAGGAGTTTGCTATGTCATGACATTTGACTTTTTAATACAATGAAACCATCTTGCAACTCCATTTCTTCAATGAAGTCTGTATGGGAGAAAATCATATTGATATAATCAGCAACCAAAACTTAATTGGATGCCAGTTTTACGCTTGACAGAATTAAACATTTCTATTTTAAATGATACATTTATACATGATTTTAAAAGTTATATTTAAATTTGGTCATACATGATGCACACACAAATTGAAAATCAAATTACATTTTTTTTTTTTTTTTTTTTTTTTTTAAATTGGCAGTCTTGGACTTTCATAGCGGCCAACCTTGGATGTAATGCTGCTGCTTTTCCTCAGGAAGAGATGGGAAATGTGGTCTAAAAAATCAGGGTCTCCCAGACATGTTAGTCTGTTACTCAAACTGTGTGTGTGTGTGTGTGTGTGTGTGTGTGTGTGTGTGCGCGCGTGCACGCGAGAGTCTATGTGTTATAACGTTTGTATGCAGTCCATTTGTATACATAACCATTATGGAAGATGCAGTGTGTGTGTGTGTGTGTGTGTGTGTGTCTGTGTGTGTGTGTGTGTGTGCGCGCGCACGCGAGAGTCTATGTGTTATAACGTTTGTATGCAGTCCATTTGTATACATAACCATTATGGAAGATGCAGTGTGTGTGTGTGTGTGTGTGTGTTTCTGTGTGTGTGTGTGTGTGTGTGTGTGTGTGTGTGTGTGTGTGTGTGAGGTCTCTTTAAAGTGCTTCCTGAGTCCCTTGTTTTCTATGTCGGGCCTTTCCTCAGTATGGTCTAGTAGCCTCATCGAGTCATTCTGTACATTAACTCTCCGCTCGTGTTTGTACAGAAAACGTTTGAGGGTGTTTCATGACGCATGCAGACACAATATTAGTACTTATAAATCTATATCTAAGTTGAGAACATGTATTTGATTTATTTATGCTCTTATTTATTTATTTATTTATTTTTTAACTATGACATTCTGTTGAAGTGGTCTGTCATGCTCTTCTGATCTTTTGTTGTATTGTAAAGAGATGATTATACGTCCATAACTATTGATGAACCCATAATAAAATTAAATATCAACTCTTCTTCCGTGACTGATCTTTATTCCCATTTGAAACATCAAGAAAGGGCAGTTTTATTTGTGTGGTACCTTTCAAACACGGAGGCAGGTCAGCCTGCTTTATATAAGTCAAAGAAATACACTAGAACGAAAAGGGTCATAAATAAAATATGATAAGACAAAATAACAGTTTAAAGGTTTATGTGTAGCAACACACTTAAAGTAATTAAACCGGAAACAAAAAATGTCCCAATCAGCTTCAGTTTTTGGAACAGCAGCCTATTTTGTAATAAAAAAAATCTGACGCACCGCTTTTGCATCATGTTTTTGTTCAGTAAAATGGATGTATGAACTATATCAAAATCCAAATTCAAATAAAAAAGCACACCAGGCATCTTTTGTTTCAATGAATCGTCTTATGATGTGAAAATACAACGTCCATTCAAAATGTGATGATAATTATTCAGTTTACGAGAGAATTTGTCAGTTGGGTTTTTGAAGTCTGACCCATGCATTATGTTTCAGATTTAAAGGCAAAAGTGGTAAATAAAACTTATATTGGTAAGCCTTGACTTCCATTTCATCTCCTGCTCCCTTAGGTGAATTAGTCAACTTTTGACATCATCATATGTCATAATCTCAAAGGCAGATTGTCATGGGATCAAATGTTGCAATAACAGTAAATCAGTGGATATTGTGGGAACCTTGCTCTTGTATAAATTATCATAGTTTTTCCTCTCATAACGGCCATAAAGTTTCCTTTCATAATTAATGTCTTTTATATTTTTGTTAGCGAGACAAAGGGTTAAGAAGCGTGGATCCTGAACCTGAGTGTGTTCTCCTCTGTGGACACATGGTGGCGGTAGTGCACCGAGGATTACAGGACCCACGTCTGCTGCAGGGTTTCACGAGGATTTTACACTGTCCTAAAGAGGGATCCGCGCATGCGCCAACAAAAGCAGACACGTACAACGTGCATGGCCTGTCGCCTCGCCAGTCGTTATTTATACTCCTCAGACATGTTTCATCTGTGTGTTTGTTTTGCAGGACACATTCTTATTATCTTTCTTATATTTCTATTCATGAGATGCAATTTTAACTCGCTTTATTGCAGACAATTAACCCTTTTAGTACTGGATGAATATTCTCGGAGCATGTGAGGGATTCAACTTGTTTTCATTTATAACAATGTGATATTTCTACATACACACGTATACCACATCTTTTTAACTCAAACAATTAACCCAATATTTATGATATCAACCTTTGTGACTGGTAGCCTGTATTAATTTTTTATATTGCCATTCCAGCCTCGGTAATTAAGTAATATTTTCCCCTGGTGTCCACATTAAGGATGAGATAATAATCTTTTATTAATCCCCGGCAGTGAAATGCGTTACAGCCAAAGGGGAGAGAGCAATAACAAGAAGCATCAGTTAATAAAAGCAAGCTCGGCCTTTAATAAATAATAAAGCTGTAACCTGTCCCTCCACTCAGTGTATTTGATCTGCTGCCCCCCCCCCCCCTCCCTTATCTGAGCCAGTCCCTCTTATATGTTTCAGCCACCAACTGTATATAATAAAGGTTGTAGTCACTGTGATGTCACCCATTGCTTTGTGGCCCAGGATGAAAATAAAAATTTAATACAATTCATTTGATATTTAAGATACATGTACAATTATTGAAATCTGTATTTGTCTTGATACAAAGTTTACTATGAGCAACATGAATAAAGATATCTGATGATTGAAAAGTTATTATTCTTATTTCCAATAATTGCTGATTAATATTTCATGTATATACAGGTCATGGTGTATATGACATGAAGATGTGCATAGTTTCTATTTCTACAGAAAGTAACAGGGTATTAAGCATTGATTTAAACACATTCAAGGTGAATTCAAATGTTTTGACTTGCAGTCTTCTGTATTTGCAGACTGTAAAATGATTTCTTTCTCTCTTTTTTTAATATAGATTTTCCACATGTGTTTTATACCCTATAGCTGATGATTATTTTCAATGTGGAGGGACACCTTGTTCTGGGCTAAATTAAATCTGCTTATATTTACAATGTCGCTTGTTCACTCATTTGGTTGAATGAAATAAAACAGTAGTAGAATTATGAGATTTTCATAAATGAGTGAGATATGGAATTTGGCAAAAATTAATATGTGAGGAATATTTAGAAGATGTAAGTATGAGAAAGGTGAGTGGCACAGGGACAGCTGCTCTTTAACTGGCTGTTTTCAACAGTGATGTAATACAGGATTTCAATTACAAAATGAAAATATTTCTTATTTATAGTATTTAGTAAACAATATTTTCATTATTTTACAAAGCATTATGTCTTAACCAATAAATAAACACTTCAACAAAGAAACCAGCATTGTTTTTTTTATTTTTTATTATTCATATCCACTCGTGACTACTGAACATGCAGCTCTTGACTTAACTCTGAACTTTCCTCCTCGCCCTCCGTGTGTCCACGCTGCCTCCCGCCTCTAGGTGGCGTTAACTCTCAAACGGGGATCAACTGGCTCTTGTCTTTTAGGAAGATGATAACAATATCTAATCCAGTCAAAGACCACCAGCCTCCAGTCAAGAAGCAATAGAACCCTGTGATGTACCTCCAAGGACCCTGATCCCACTTAAGGGCCACAGACCCAAGTCAATGACCCCTACAACCCCTGTCAAGGGCTTTTAAATCCCCTTTGTACCCAGTCCAAGATCTCTAGTACCCACTTTGGCAATTTAGGACTCAAGACCTGCAGGTCTACCTGGGAGCCATTCTTTGGCCCCCCATGCTCCCTAAAACTCTTTCAAGTTGTGGCCACATTTGCATGCAGGACTTTCCCCAGACCCTGACCCCGTCCCGTTGGCTCCGAAGGACAAGCGGATAAACAGTTGTGCTGAGTTGGTCCTGCAGGACCGAGGACGCTCGGAGATCTCTGTTAATCTCCTCCAATCCTCAACAGCCCCTCAGGGCAGAGCTGGACTCTCTCCCCGGTCTCCTCACATATTAGCCCAGCTCTTAGTCTGGAGCCCCCCAGATTAACGCCCAAACCAATTAGAGGCTGCAGCGGACGAGTCAATTACGCCCCCCCCACCCCCCCTTAAAATACAGACTCCAGCGGTGTTTATGCTTGACATCTTGTAGGGGAAAGGAAATGGGAGGGGTGGTCTCTCCATGAGGGTGGTGTTTGTTTAGAGGTTAAAGAGGCAGCATATTGACCCCCCCCCCTTTCCCCCCCTCCCCCCCTTCCTCCAACAGCTACTGTCAAGGTGTCCTTGAGCAAGGCAACAGACCTCCAGCTGGGCCAGGAGACATATTTAATATCTAGAAACATAAGCATGTTGCCAGCCAAGTGTTAGTTCCGTCTTTAGGTAACGTTTAGCCATGAAGGAACTTCCTGCTGAGGTGCAGATGTCTTCTCATGCGGTGGGAAATGTTTGTGAGAGCTGTGAAGCTGTTGAGTGATCTGCAAAGGAGATTAGGATTATTTGAATCAATAGAATTTAATCAAAGGTTGACGACTAAACCATTACACTTGGTTTTAATGGAGTTAACTCACCGACAGTTTGAGACATTTTCACCCAGAACCCACCTTGTGAACGAGGACCATTAAACATCAGCGTGCTCCTTCTGCTCCGAGACAAATGATTTTCTTCTCTATGTTTGTTTTCTTCATAATCATAATCATTAAGCTTTTTTTTATGTTTTCAGCAGGTTTGGTAGGGTGTAGTTTGCTTCACCCTCCCCCTCATTCACTGGTTGCTTGTATTGTTATTATACGGCATAATTTGATGTCCCTTAATTTGGCTCCAAATAAAGCATACAGGTGAATTAGAACCCCTCTTTGAAGCAGGGTGAGGGTCAGAGCAACACGGGGAGTTGTACCTTTGTAAACCGTCTGGGACAAAAAAGTTGTGATATTAAAGCTGGTCTCATCCAGCAATTCTTAAGCAATACGTGAGAAAAATAATGCGGCGTAATTTTATTGTATGTCATCCACGCAGTGTTGAGCGAGGAGACATAAAGACGGCTAAATCAAAATGAGTTGAGGTGGATGGCGTCCAACGAACCGAGAGCCAAGACACCCAGTGTGTTCTCCATGGGGACCGAGAAGTACACGTTGATGTTTTTGTGTACTTGCGTACTTCAATAACGTCACTTTGTGGTTATTTTAACCCAAACAGCGATCTATCCCTGAGCCTGACCCAGTGGATTGTGTTGCCTGAACCTAACTGAGTTTACTTTGAAGAGGCCGTATGTGAGCAACGAGGGAAGACCAACAAGTGCTGCTGGACTACACAGGAAAACACACAAAAATACTGAGGAGTAACTTTTGGTAGGATATGTTATGAACAGTTGTCTGAGCATATGCTAGTGGGCTGAGATTAAACCTCACTTCATATGCTCACACTATGGAGGTCTACCTAGCAGCCATCATTAAAGTTGAGCAGCAGTGCTCACTCATTGTCCTCCGCGGAGCTCCTCCTCCCTCTGTCCGCGTCCCCCGCCTGCATGTGGCGGGATTCCCAGGCCTCCCCGGTGCTTAGGCAGCGGCTCTCGCGCTTGACACCCTGTGACCTGCTTTCGTCACCGCTCGGACGACCGTGTGTCCGTGAGAGAGGACTGGGACCGGGACCAGGACCGGGACCGGGACCTGGACCGGGACCTGGACCGGGACACGCCGCTCCATCAGAGAGCCTGCTCAGCTGACGGGGGTGTGTGAGCCATGTTTGATGGTGGAGCGCACAGTTTGCTGTTCCAGTCAAAGTCCAGCAGTTATCAGCCCAACAGTGAAGGAGCCCCCCCCCCTCCCCCCCCCCCTTAATCTCATTAGGCTGCAGAGGACACAGCAACCCGCATGAGGCTGTGTCCTCTCTGCACCAGTGTTTCTGTGGACTTCCAGAGCAGGAAGTCGTGGGACAGACATTCTCATCATGCAGAGACAACTGGACAGTGGACCAGTCAGGGTGCTGAAGGGTTGTCATGGAGACTGGGGTTCATGTCCAATCTCCAACAGCCAACGGTGGTTTTCTTTTTTGCCATAAAGCCAATCAAACCATAACATTCTCTAAGTAGAAGAACAAAACTATCACCAGATTATGTTTAATGATAGAATGTTAAAGAAAAGACGTCCTTCTCCTCAGAACAACATTCTATGGTTCAGGATCTCTGGACACTGGATGTAAATGGTAAATCCGTTTTGGACTTCAAACATGGCCGACCTGATCTCACAGGAAGGCGTATGATTGGTGCAACAGTCCACGTCACAGTGACGCCGCACCGACACCGTGACACGGCCTCAGCTAGGTTGAGGCAACAAAAACACTCAGTCAGGTTGAGGCAACAAAAACACTCATCTCCAACGTGAAGCCTAAGTCGTCCTTCACACCGGGTCGTGTCTGATGACACGCTTCAGGCCTTCGCGTTGATTAAGAAACAAATCAGGTGGCGCAGTATGGTGAGGAGGAAAATGCATCTTTTAAACGTGAATTTGTAACAAAGTTTGGAGATATATTAAAAATAAAAGTTGAAGGTAGAAGGGTCAGGGTTAGGGGGGGTCTGCAGAGAAGGGCGTAGCGTAGAGAACAATTTGAAGCCAGGGGTTGTGATGGAGCATGAACTCTCTTCTTCCTCCATCACACCTGTTGTAATCTATCAGCTCACCACTCAGTGTGAGCATCCTTTAATCTCTTTTGTATTGGACACAAAGTCTGGCTATTGTTCCTCCAGCTTTAGGCAGAACATCTCAATGTTATAGAAATGAGTTGTTTAGTGTTTCCTAAGAACACTCGTTCATGCGAGCCTAATTGTATTTAAATGATTTATGAATTAATGAGAAAATAAATGGAAATCAAATGAGACGGAGGATCATTCATCAGTGAAAATATCCGGTTCGGTTTGAATGTGTGCAACGTGCTTCAACCTGAAATTCATTTAGATGACTTTGTTTATTTTGTGTGTCTACAATATGACCTGTTTACATACATCTGTAACATACACGGAGACATGCAGACATCATTACGTGGTTTAGACTTCCTGAGGACGGCGTTGTCTCTGATGTCCAGTACTTCAGAACACCTGAAGCTGACATTAGAGCCCATTTAAGAAGCTCCTTGGTCTTCTTTGTTGGGGGGCAGCAGACTGGACGGAGACGAGGACGTCGAGGTGGGGAGAGGTGGACCTGAAAAACACCACCGTCTGTACACAGCTGGTAACAAGTGGAATGTGGTTTGGGTCTGCTTGAGGGGCAGCTGGAGAACCAAAAGAGTGGAGTTAAAGAAGAATCAGCTCAGAGCAGCGGGCTAAAGTCACACATCACACATGATGCGGTGTTTGGTGCCAGAATGGATATTGCATATATTTGAGATGATAAATTGTGATTCTAGGCTCTGGCGAGCTACAGTATTGGTGGAGTGTTTCAGAAATGGAGAGAAATGTTGCTAATGGAGAGAAATGTTGCTAATCGGCTAAACAAGAGATGAAGCGAGGTCCTGCTGTTGTTATAGTACAGTACGATATAAAAAGTAAAGAAAAGTGATAGTATAGTATGCCATAAAAATGTCACAATATAATATGTCATAAAAAGTCATAAAAATGTCACAGTTTAGCATTTTCATAAATAAATTTCATAAAATCGTCTCACTGTAAATTGGATGCCATAAAAGTGTCATAACAAATGTCATAGTATAGAATGAAAAGAAACCTCATATATATATTTCGTTTTAAACTTTATTATAAAAAGCCTTAGTATAGTAAGCCATACATTTATTTCATAAAAATGCCATAATATGCTATAAATTAATGAAATAAAATGTTATTGTATAGCATGTCATAATAAATCTCATAAAAATTGCATACTATGCCATAAATGTGTCATAGTGCAGTATGCTATAAGAATGTCATACTATTGTAAGCCTTAAAATAATAATAATATAGTTAGTCATTAGAAATTTCATAAACATTGTCATGAAAATTGCATGGTATGCCATAGAAAATGTCACAGTATGTCAAAGTATTGTATGACAGAAATAAATGTCATAAAAAATGTCTTGAAATATCATAGTAAATAATGCCATGAAAAGCAAAAAGATAAAAAAAAAAAAAACGTCATACTGTAGTATGACATAAAAAGTAATAAACAAATGTCATAGTTAAACATAGTTTTTTTTATAAAAATATCATAATGTAATAAATACATTTCTTTATTAATTAAATAAATACATTTCATAGCATGTCACAAAAATGTCATAGTATAGTTTGCCACAAATATATTTCTTAAAAATAATAATTAATTAGTAATTGTAGCAGTAATAATTGAAGAAACAATATTATTACTTGGTATAAC
>JACSYO010002106.1:0-60000 GCA_016806645.1 Ophiodon elongatus | reverse complement strand
GAGAAAACATTTTATGCTCCGGTGAATAAAAGAAGAACTCTAAATGGACTGATTTGTGACCGGAGCCTGGTGACCGGTGACTGGTGACCGGTGCCTGGTGACCGGTGACTGGTGACCGGTGCCTGGTGACCGGTGCCGGGTGACCAGGGCCGGGTGACCGGTGCCTGGTGACCGGGGCTGGGTGCAGCAGAGCGGCCGGTGTCAGCGCAGAGTTGAGATGTTACTTCAACCCCCAGGGACAGCGGGAGACAGGGGGCGTGGCGTTCAGGGGAGGGAGGGGGAGGCTTATCTCGAGGTGCGCCTCGCGGACAGAGCCGTGATTGGTTGGCACTCCCGGCAAGCGGCACGCGACTATGGATGTCGCTATAAAGAATCCTCGCGTGCCGGTCCTTCAACTAAAACTAACTGTTGACCGCGAGCAGCGAACGCAGCTCGGCGATAAAAGAGGAACACAGTGTGTCATTGTTCAGCGCGACCGCGGGACACGCAGAGGACAAAGATGGACAGCGTGCTGGACCCCTTCTCCG
The DNA here is from genome assembly GCA_016806645.1 of Ophiodon elongatus. NCBI lineage: Eukaryota > Metazoa > Chordata > Actinopteri > Perciformes > Hexagrammidae > Ophiodon > Ophiodon elongatus. The sequence goes on along the minus strand of JACSYO010002106.1, from coordinate 59,473 downwards.
GACTCGACTCTTTCTCCTCCCCTCCTTATTTCGACGACGACGACTTCTTCACCGACCAGTCCCCCAGGGACAGGCACTTGGACGCAGACGACTTCCTGGACGACGACGTCGACTTCCTCGCCAGCCACCTCCAAGACTACTACGGCAAAGACGCGGGCGGCAGAGCGGCGCCGCACGATGGGGACTACGACATCGGCGACCTGTCCTTCTCCTCCTCGTCCTCCACCTTCTCGTACGGCTGCGCCGACAGCAACCCGGACCTGTCCCCGCGGATGGGCCACCACCACCACGGCGGGCCGCTGCTGAAGCGGCGGCGGCGGATGAGGTCCGACACGGAGATGCAGCACCTGCGGCAGGCGGCCAACGTGCGCGAGCGGCGCAGGATGCAGTCCATCAACGACGCGTTCGAGGGGCTGCGCACCCACATCCCCACCCTGCCCTACGAGAAGAGGCTGTCCAAGGTGGACACGCTGCGGCTCGCCATCGGCTACATCAACTTCCTCGCCGAGCTCGTGCAGTCCGACCTGCCCATCAGAAGCTCCAGCAGCGAGGCGCACGCGCAGCCCAAGAAGATCATCATCTGCCACAGAGGAACAAGTAGGTCCACTTCCAGAGCGCGCCTCTGAATTCTGCTTTGTTTTTTGGCGGGCTGAAAGATAAAACAAAACAAACAAAAACAAGCTTAACACTAATTCTCCCATTGTTGTCTCTCCCCAGGGTCTCCCTCCCCCAGCGACCCGGACTACGGCCTGCCTCCCCTGGCCGGTCACTCTCTGTCCTGGTCGGATGAGAAGCAGCTCCGGGAGCAGAACATCATCCGCACCGCCAAGGTCTGGACCCCGGAGGACCCCCGAAAGCTGCACAACAAACCGGGCCTCACGGACATTGAGAACGAGCCTCCCTTCGGCCTGGTGGTCTGAGCGGACCCCCAGAGTCCCTCCGACCGACACGCACATAGTACATGTGAAGACTATTATTATTGTTATTATTATTATTAAATGTGCACCTGAAGGGCGCATGAGAAATACGTGAGCACTGTGTGAGCTTATCCTGTACAGTTATTGTATTCAATGTTGTAAATAGTTTTATCATGTTGATAATTTAATTCTTTTGTAATTCAGGCAACTGGCAATCATGTATTTATTATTGTTGACTTTTTTTCCACAAGTGATAATATATGTTTTAATTTAATCGCAATGAATGAGAGAAACATATTTTTTTATATTTTTGTATGATGATTTATATTTATATTGAATCTGCAAATAAAAAAAGCACTTACTGATGAAAATAAATAATATGTGTGTTTTATTATTACTATTATTATTATTGTTATTGTTATTATTATTATTATTATTAGCTGGTGTTCAGCATCAACATGTTATGTTCATGAGTCTGAACAGAAATGTGGAGCTTGAAGAGTCATTATGTATCTTTGGTATAATAAACTATATGAGAGATGAAGTCCACGAGACGTGAAAGCTCCGGGAGCTTTTTTGTTTTTGTCAAACTACCAACAGATGGTTTCAATGGTTTTCCGTTCAGAAACTTAACATTAATATTTCTATTGTTTATGACAAACTGTGTTTATTACAAGCCCGTTTTGTCACCAACTCTTTGGAATTATGATTTTTGTTTTATGTCCGTGTAGGTTGGACCTTCAAATAATAATAATAAATAAATAATAATAATAATCTGCAGATGGAAACGAGCTAAATCTGGCAAAGCTCATCTCCTCTCATCCTTAGGTCTTTGTTTAATAAAGACTTATCATAATTAATGTGCATAAAATGCACATGTGATAGCTGGTAGGAGACTGAATGGAGCCTCTGGTTATGCCATAGCACGTGCATAACGTTATTATCACGTTGAATAACTGCAAACATCCGATGGAGCAAGAATTATGAAAACAAAAAACCTTAAATATTGCGACATAAAGATGCAAATGAGATGCTAATGAGGCGACTGTATACCCGCGACTGCTGAAGGTGTTTAAAGCGCACGCGGCGTGCGGCGGGGTGGTGGGAGGCTGAGAGCCGCTCTGTGCTGCCAGGTGCTGCCGGGGCGGATTTTCCCGTGGCTCCGCGGCCCTCCTGCGTCCAACATGTGGCCCCGGCGAGCGGCCTCCTCTGCGGCCGCCCCCGCACCACCAACGCGCTGCATGTATGAACCGCTTGCCCCCCGCCGAACCCCCCCCCCCCCCCACACACACACACACACCCCCACCCCTACACCCACCTACACCCACCCCATAAAAGCTGCAAACACACAGGGACGAGGCGACGTGCGAAGCGGCGCTGCTGCAGGATTGTGAAAGTTTGTGAAAGTTTGGATTTTTTTTTTAAAACCTTCCAACACAGCAGGTATTTCTGTTCATCACAGTTATTAACAGATTATTGTGTGTTTAACAGACACGTTTTCTTTTCTTTTAGGGTGCCACATTACTCTTATTTCTCTACCCTCGAGGTCCGGGTGTATTTCTCTCTCTCTCTCTCTCTCTCTCTCTCTCTCTCTCTCTCCCCCCCCCCCCACTCTCTCTCTCTCTCTCTCTCTCGCTCTCTCTCCCTCTCTCTCTCTCTCTCTCTCTCCCTCTCTCTTCCCCCCCTCCTCTCTCTCTCTCTCTCTCTCTCTCTATCTCTCTCTGTCTCTCTCTCTCTCCCTCTCTCTCTCTCTCCTTCCCTCTCCCCCCCTCTCTCTCTCTCTTCCTCGGCTCTCTGGTCCTCGGTCCGCTCCTCATGCGCGACAGGAGCATGTAATCCTATTACAGCCATGGGAAAGTCAAATGACTCGCGAGTCAAAGCCGGGCCGCTCCATCTCTTTGGCAGGAGGGGCCGGCTCCGCTTTGACTGCGCGGCCGCGGAGCCGGGATGTTTAAAACAGTGGTAGCATTGTAGCTGCTCGCACCTTCGCGCCTTTGTGCCGGGGTGTGTGTTTTAGTGCGCGGAGCGCGCAGCGCCTCTCGGCATCCTTTGGTGCGGCCGCAGCCAAGCGGAAGGGACAGGCTGAAACACTCCCGGCTATCTTGTCACTCCGGCTATATACGGGCTTGGCAGGGCTTAAAAAGGACACGAGCATTTTTAACCGTCTGACAGGTTTTATTTCCTTTGGTTCTCTGCAGCGGGCCGGGACATTACAGGGCCACGCCAAGCGGTAATTTGGTTGAGAAAGGCTCCGTGCTGAGCTCAAAGGCCGCTGATTTACCATATTAGACAGACTGGCAGTACACTGCCCAGAGAGATATGCATTTATATATTAGTATTTTATTAGTATTTTATTTTTATTTTATTTTATTTTATTTTATTTTATTTTATTTTATTTTATTTTATTTTATTTTATTTTATTTTATTTTATTTTATTTTATTTTATTTTTATTTTTAGTTTATTTTATTTTATTTTTATTTTATTTTATTTTATTTTATTTTATTCAGCATTCTGAGAATAAATTCAAAATGTATTATAGTATCAATAATGAGAGGAGGAGGAGGGGTGGGGGTCACAATATAGCTTGATTTCTGAAATAGAATTTGGGATTTGCTCATATTTCAGGAATCAGAATTAATAATCAGAGAGCGTGTTTGAAATCCGGACTCTCAAAGTCCCAATTAACGATTAAGAAGAAAAAACACTCTTAAGCTCTTAGACTGATATGTTAATAAATATAATTTCAGGCTCTAAGTGCGCGTGACTTTGGTCTTTTTCGGAAGGAGGATGTGACTCAGTGAATCTACTCAGGTGCTTTAGTGAAGAACTATGGCATTTTCCTTCTATAACACTTTGTAATTACACATTTCGGATCCATCTGTCTGATGGCTGCTGTCAGTTCATAAGAACGTGATGCATTCTTGTAGATTAAAATACTCATATTGGATATTAAGAAATAAAAATAGGCGTATTTAGTTTGAATACTTTTGTATATTTTTATTGCTGATGTCATATATGTACTCACTCAGCTGTTCGTCAAATATTGGACACAGGACTCCTCCCCATGAAATATGTTGATACTTTTACAAAAATGTAGTACATAGAAGTAATGTGACAGCGAAAACATTTGCATTCTGTTGGAGCGTAAATCAGTTATTATATATACTTTATCTACAATCTGACAACATAAATATATTTTTAGTTCAGGGTCAAACTACATGACGTCACCTAAACTGAACAAGTTTAAAGTGGTTTTAAAGTATTACCCCCTCCCCCCCCCCCCCACCCCCTGAATCCCAAATGTCCCTCCCGGCTCCCCATTGGGGACATTCGGGTCCATTAATGGAGAACAGCAACGAGTGGTTGTCCTTCCAGTCCCGCAGAGACACTTGTTGCTTCGGGGCTTTCCTCGGCAGAGCTCCGCAGCGGCTCAGTCACTCTGTCGGAGGGTCGCCTCGGGGCCCCCCGTAGCGGCAGGAGGCACCTTTACGCACCGGCAGGCTGACTATGCGCGTGTTGGCTTGCGCTGAAACAAATTGGGCTGAAAATCGATGTGCCGGCAACGTGGGACAGAAGTCCAACGGGTCTAAAAGCTTTTTGGAGTCGGAAAGCAGCAGTGAAGCTGTGAAGCTTTGACTCTACAGCTTTCACTGATTCATGAATGAGAAGAAAGGTCGCGTCGCCTCTAAAGCCGACAGATCCGCTCTGAAGCCCGCGCAGCGCGCCGGGAGAGACGCACAATAAACCGGCTTGATTTTCAGATTATCTCGCATCGGAAATACAACCCCACGGAGCCACCATTAATACCCTTATTCTTTTTTTCTCCCCCCTTCTCCTGTCCAACATGGCGTCAGTGTGCCAGCTGTGAGGCTGAGCTGCCCAGACCCTCAGCTCCGTGCGCTGGGGAGTCTCTTAGCCGATCAGTGGGCGCGGTGAGCCGCATGGTAACCAACATGGGTCCGCAGTGTGGAGCGGGGAGCGGGAGGACGTGCGTGGCGGGGAGGGGAGGCAAAGCCGGGATCGCGCTCCCTTTCCCCCGCGCGCTCTTTTTTCCCCTCTCAGACGCGACCTCCCGATCTAAATGACATCTTTATGAGCGCTTCCCCCTGTCCCGCTTGAACAGATCGGTCTCCGCCGCGTTCTCCCGGGGGATGCACCTGGTAGCTCAAACTTTGTCTCTGTCTCTTTTCATAGTCCTTGTGCCTGAGTCCCTGGACAGCAGCTGCCTAAAAGCAAGCAAAGAGAGAGGCCCTTGCAGTGTCTTCGAGACGGGTTGGCACCGTTTTCCGCGTCTTTAATGTTCCATCAGCCTTTGTTCGGGACACAATATGGCAACTGTAAAGCATGTGACGTTTTGCAATAATAAAACACATTTTCAATGACGTGACACCGGGCTGAAAGCGCAGCGCGGGCCAGCCAGGCTGAAACCTGTCCCTGCGTTTGTTTTGTGCGCCCCCAGCCAATTAACAGCGAGGTCTTTTCGCCGCGCCTTGATAAGCCAATTAAATTTATGTCTCCTAATTCTTTTTTTTTTTTTTTTTTTTTTTTTTCAAGGGGAGAAAGGAGGTGGATTTGGTGTGTCCTGCTCCTCGGAACAGAGATTTTTTCTTGCCATCACCTGGCGCTTTCTCCACAACAGAGCAAACTGTCCCGGGTGCCCCCGGAGCCATACGGCTCTCACCATCCTCCTCCATTGTTTCCCGCCTTGATCACTCATTACCGGGATTTAAAAAATCCTTTATGGGCCATGTTTTGTGTCATATTTTTATCCGCAAGATTAAGCAGATGCTACGATTGTAACATCCAAACTGTAGAGCTACTCAAGGCTGAAAGAGAGACAGGCACTCGGTTTTGCGAGCGGGGGAGAGAGAGGGAGAAAAAAAAGCTTTGGGCACATCTTCAGAGGAATAAAACATTTAGGAGCCATAAACAGACTTCAACCTGCTCTATTTCAGCCTTTGTGTTGTTTGTGAATAATTAATGTTAATAGGGACAGGTTTGTATACTTTGAATGCGGGACCACAGGTGCGGAGTGACAGGATGAATAACCGGCCCTGATTTTTGCCAAAGCTCGAGGGCTCTTGTCCAGGGTCTCCAAGCTGATGGAAAATATTGTCATGTCTTTGATTCGCAGCATTACTTTCACCGAGGACAAAGCCGGGTGATGAAAAGCTTATGTTGGAGTGAAACGGGCGATGACGGTGGCCGCTTCAGACTCCTGAAAGAAAGAGAAAGGGGGCGAGTCAATGGCAACGCGCGCTTCTGGTTTTGTGCGCAAGTGCTCCATCTAACTCAAATAAAGGAGCCTTTCCAACTTTTAAAGGACCACTTTTTGCCTTTAGTGAAGGCTGGACGGCTGTAGCCATTAAGCATATGGTAAGGCGCTGGTCTTTTGTCCCCGGGAAGCCCTTGAGATACTAACTTGTGTTCTTTCCGGGATATTTAACTTCTCAAAGGCTCCAACTTTATGCGCCGGCAACAAGTGGCTCCGGGGCGCACGAGCAGCTTTCCCCATTGAGACAAGCAGTGTGGCTGAGACAGAAGAAATAGCGGGTTAATGATCAGAGGAGGGGTTTATTTCTTTATGATACGCAGTCGTGTTCATTTTAGGGAAATTAATTCATGTGTTTTAACTTGGAGAAAGATGCGTTGCCTTGGATATGCTCCAAAGGACCACTGTTTTGGCGCTTGGAATATCCATGGCAACGCATGGGCAGACTGGGACTGCAGCGAGTGCGCATGGAGAAAATTATAACTCAAATAAAAAGTCAGATGAAATAAGATCAGTCACTAAGATATTGTATTGATGCACCCCCCACACCCTCTCTCACCCCCCCCCCACCCCCATCATTAAAAAATGTTTGGTAAAAAAAACAATGCGTCAAACGAGACTCTACAGTGTGCACGTTAAATGATAATTCCCGCGAGGGTGGATGCCTGGTAATATCCAAATTCAGATTTTACCCTCAGAACTTCCTGTCAACATGACATTGTGACCATAAACTCTGATTCCGGGTGCAGTGCATTCATGCGTAAAAGCCGACGGCGTCTTCCAGTTTCGCGTCGTTGCGTAACGGTGCATCCAGTGCGCGCCGGGGAGAGACGCACCTCCACTCGGCTGCTGCTCACTCCTCTCCATCAGAGCACCGGAGACGTCTCAAGCAGTCCTTTGTCCCCACGCACGACTTCTAAGAGGAGGCCCTTCAAATTAAAAAGCGACGGTGACGGAGAGCCCGTTATCATCCAGGCACATATTTACAACATAAAATCCAGAATATTAATGGTATCAACAGTTCAATAAAAATTCAAAAACTTCTTTGAAAAGATGCTTCTTCATTTTCAGCACGCTCGCGCGTCTATGGGACAACAAGTTCAAACATATTGTAATAAATCATATTGATATCGGCGGTTAAAAGAGGGTTTAAGTAAAGAGTCTCAAACATCAGTGTGTGGAAAACGAAGCAACTTCATTGTCCCTGCCTGCTGTGTCTGCGGGAAATAAAATATACAAATCCTTGACGTTGTCTTTGGTCTCATTAGAAGAATATTATTTTTTTTTCGTTTCATCAGTTTTGGACATTTTTCCTCAACTGAAATGTCGGATCATAAACACTTTGTGTTCTGAGCTGAGAAATAACTCAACGCTCGTAATGTTGAGGCGAGTGTGCGTGTGTGTGCGTGTGCGTGTGCGTGTGTGTGTGTGTGTGTGTGTGTGTGTGTGTGTGTGTGTGTGTGTCGTTGTGTGACGGAGCCAGCTGGCCGCCTCTGGCCTCTGAAAACCCCCCTGGTGGACGGAACACGGCGGGCTGACCTCCGCGCCGGAGGACGGGAGATGCGCCTTTGAATGAATTAGCCATAAAGACGTCTCGCTATGATCATTGTTGCGGCTGAAAGCCGGGTGGATATGAGAGGCATTGTGCACAGCTTTTGCGTGCCCCGTCATGAAATATTACAGTCTATTCACGAGGAAGCGCCATTGAAAAGATATGGAAATGAAGCAGACCGGGGCTGATTCCAGAGCGGATCTCAAAGCACAAGACAAAAAAAAAAAAGAAAGAAGCAGTAAATACATAACTATAATAAATAAGTATGGCATGTTTCAGTGAAACAGAAAGGATCTCAGGCTTTTAGAGTGATTCATGCACTGCTGAATGTGCTCCACCCGCACGCGCTGACAAATGATTCATTACAACTCGGTAAAAAAAAAACAAAAAAAAACAATCCCTGAATAACTCCACAAAAAAAGTCATAAATTACAAATATGCAAATTTCAGTCACGGCCGTTTGTACGTGTGCGTCTCCATCCATCTCCTACATTCTGCGCTGCTGATCCCCGTCGCGCGCGAGAGGACACTCAACCCGTTTAGAGCGAGCTCTTTTGTTCGCCCCCAACACTGACTTCAGCCTCCAGGGAAAGGAAAGTTTCTTTTATTTTTTTTTATGTTTTCATACCCCCCCCCGCCCCCCCCTCCACACACACACACACACACACACACACACACACACAGCCCGTCCCTTCCTCTGTCAGTTGCCAGGAGTCAGAGGTGTAAAAGCATGCATCATTTTTCACCAGCTCTCCGTTTTTGATATCGACAAAAGCGGCTGCTTTGCAACAGCCTCTCCGCTTGTTCGCTGGCTTGAACTTCACTGACGTCCGACTGCTCTCTTTTCCTCGTCTGAACGCGGCGCAGCGGGGATGGATTTGCAAGACAAATGCAGCTGTGTGTGCGCGAGGGAGTCAAGTGGCACAAAAAGGCCGTTTCAGTCAGCCGATGGGATGGAGAAAGTCAGCATTATGCGGACGTCAAATCAATCAAAAACAAAAGCCCGCATGATGCAGAAAATATATACTGCGCTTATGGGGTTGAAGTGGCAGCTTATGTTTGGCCGAATTGAGGAGAATGCAGTTGGTGTGGTCCAGGGAGCTGGAAATGGCCTTGAAGGACACGCAGTTAGTCTCTGACACTTTGTGGGTCCGTTTATTCAGAATAAACCCACATTCAGCCGCTTCCTCTTGAAAAGACTCACAGACAGTCTTCACCGTTAACAAGTGGCAATTGTCCAGACACTTGTCTTTTTGAAGCCGAGGACAGTATTTATTTTTAAGTAATGTGTTGTTTTTTTTTGTTGTTTTTTTTTAAACGAGAAAACATTGTGAATAAGCTTATTTATTTATTTAGAAATACAAATTAAAACAAAAGTAAAATATAGTTAGAATTATTTTCTTTTCTTTTGCAGGAAAATTATTCTGTAGGCTTATTAGTAATGTAGTGATACTGGTCACTATAACTTTGACTCAACTTACTTTATTCACTCTATCGTGAAATATCAGAGTGAAGTGTGAAGTGGTAATTGTGTAATTTATTGTGAAATATAGCAGTTAAAGCCCATGGAGTGATAATGTCTTGTAAGATAGCACAGTGAAAGCATGTGACGTGTTAATAGTGTCATCAGTTGTATATATTTAAAGCCTGTGAAGTGTTCATAGTTTAATTAATTGTTAAATATTAAAGTGAAAGCTTGTTAAGTGGTAATAGTGTAATTTATTGTTAAATATCACAGTGAAAACATGTGAAGTGTTAATAGTGTAATGTATTGTTAAATATCACAGTGAAAACCTGTGAAGTGGTAATAGTGTAATTTATTGTTAAATATTAAAGTGAAAGCCTGTGAAGTGGTAATAGTGTAATTTAAGGTTAAATGTTAAAGTGAAAGCCTGTGAAGTGGTAATAGTGTAATTTATTGTCAAATATTAAAATGAAAGACCGTAAAGTGGTAATAGTGTAATTTATTGTCAAATATTAAAATGAAAGCCTGTGAAGTGGTAATAGTGTAATTTATTATTAAATATCACAGTGAAAGCATGTGAAGTGGTAATAGTATAATTTATTGTTAAATATCACAGTGAAAGCATGTGAAGTGGTAATAGTGCAATTTATTATTAAATATCACAGTGAAAGCCTGTGAAGTGGTAATAGTGTAATTTATTATTAAATATCACAGTGAAAGCCCGTGAAGTGGTAATAGTGTAATTTATTATTAAATATCACAGTGAAAGCATGTGAAGTGGTAATAGTGCAATTTATTATTAAATATCACAGTGAAAGCATGTGAAGTGGTAATAGTGCAATTTATTATTAAATATCACAGTAAAAGCCTATGAAGTGGTAATAGTGTAATTTATTATTAAATATCACAGTGAAAGCATGTGAAGTGGTAATAGTGCAATTTATTATTAAATATCACAGTAAAAGCCTATGAAGTGGTAATAGTGTAATTTATTATTAAATATCACAGTGAAAGCATGTGAAGTGGTAATAGTGCAATTTATTATTAAATATCACAGTAAAAGCCTATGAAGTGGTAATAGTGTAATTTATTATTAAATATCACAGTGAAAGCATGTGAAGTGGTAATAGTGCAATTTATTATTAAATATCACAGTAAAAGCCTATGAAGTGGTAATAGTGTAATTTATTATTAAATATCACAGTGAAAGCATGTGAAGTGGTAATAGCGTAATTTATTATTAAATATCACAGTGAAAGCCTGTGAAGTGGTAATAGCGTAATTTATTGTGAAATATCACTCCTACAGCCTGTGAAGCCATAATGGTGTCATTTATTGTGAAATAATATTTGACATAAATTCTGCATGAAGGTGACGCGTCAGTGGGCCCCGCTATAGGAGCGACAGCGCTTTGTCATGCGGTCCAACAGCCGTGGAGCCGGCCCTTCCTCTCTGCCTGCAGCTGACCCAGCCGGCTGCAGTAAGTCACCGCCTTCAGTGGCGGGTGGCCATGGTGCTGCCGACTGGGACGGCTTCCAGCCTCGGAGGGGCCGTGATTAACCCAGGAGCGGTCAAACTCGGCAGGAAGCCCTCCGCAACCAGCCAGCGCTATTTATCCGCTCTCCAATGAAACCAATTACTTTTTACAGCGAGCCTCGGCCCGACACTATATGTGTTGTTCCTGCAGACCAATAGAGTATGGCTGTGAAAGGAGAGGCAGACGTGAAGTAGGAAACCCTCCCGAGCTGCTTCAACAGGCTGTAAAATATACCTAAAGTCAGTCTCCATGGAGACGCACTGATGTGTGAGAGCAGCCCGAAGGACGCACAAAGCCTTTTATAGAACTCATTATTATTACTAGTATCTTTTATTACTCATCTTCTGATATCAGAACAGTTTTAGAGTTGTAAATGTATAAGGATGAATAAGCACATAAACATAAACCCACTTTCCCCACCTTTTCATTTTTACACTGTGTTCACAGTTTTTAAGACCACAGAGCATTACAATGAGTTAACCTTTTATTGAATCCATTGTCAGGGTTTTTATTTAGTTAAAGCATCTTAAAACTGGTAATTCATCTTTCAGGCCATTTGCAAAAAGTTAACATATTACTGAAGAGTTTATATCGTGTAACTTCCCAGCATCCATTGCTTTCCATCCATTTCCTGTTTATTTACACTTAAATACAAGTTAGTTACCGTAGGGACAAATACGGAAGCTAACCCTGTCTGTCCTCTCATAATTAGCACGTTGATTTATTTTTGGAACTGTTGTTTTTATCATCAGCACTTTCACACAGAATGTGAATATTATGTAACAAAAAAAGTGTCAAATGTTTCTTCGTAATGTTTGTTTTCTGAGTGACAAATAGTTTTTTTTCCAGAGACTTACAATGGGAAAATAGAGTAATAATAGAACTAATAGAATCCACAGTTGTTTTCGTGCTGTAGTTCATGTGAATGAACTCGATCTGGGTTATTTTATTCTCGTAAATCAAGCATTTTTTATAAGAATGAACAGGGAGCCCCGTCTCCAACGCTGTATCCAGTTCTCTTTATACATCCATGGTCCGAAACAAGACGGCTTTTACTTCTTTCACTTCTTTAGTGTAATTTATTCGTCACGCTCCTGACGTCTAAAGGCCTTAATGTGTAAAAATGGTGGGCTGCCCCTTCAAATCCAGCACAAATCCAACATGAATTGTTCTCTTACATCAGAGTCTTGTACAAAAACCGCTAGGCCAGATAAATATATTGGAAAGAGATCATTACAATTCAATATTCTATAACTGCAACCAAATACTTTCTGGGAATATTATAATAAAGGGATTCACCAAAGTCTACTTCATACACAGCAGCATGTTTCCCCTACTGCCCCGAGAGGCTGCCCACTGGAAAGGATGATGTTACCGCCTCAAACGAGCTGAAAGGAAATGTAATAACGCCATTGTTCATGCCGGTTCGAGTGCTGACAAAAGATGTTTCTCTCCACAGTCCACAAGTCAGATGATCGGCGGTTTATTGAAGGGCCATCATGTTGTGCCGGGAGTTGGAGTGGGAGACGTCTGTCTAATGAATGTCAAGTAAAAGTGTTGTTATTAGGTTACTGGTTGTAAGTAATGTAGTAAGCAGAAGAGGGGTTCAGCTGGATCAACTAATAAAGCGGTCGTATCCCCAATCAGTGGCCCGCCTAATTGACAGCCACATGAAGAGAGAACAGCTAATTGATTATAGGCTTGTCGTATTCCAACGCACTGGGGGACCGATGGCGAATGGACTGAGGGGGTTTCTTCCTGTGTGGACCCTCTGTGTGAGCGAGCGTGTGTGCACGTGAATTTCCGTTTCTAGGAAACCCGTCGGTGTGTTTTTCTTGGAACCGAGTTCCCTTTCTGCCTCAGTTCTTCAAGGAGACGTAAGTAAACCCAGTTGTTGTTTGTGTGTCTTGACAATTCGTCCTACGGCACAGCAGGGGGTCCTCCGACTTCCAGAAACAAAGTTCCACACAGGCCGCATCCGATTGAAGGAGTGAGGGATTGTTTAGTCTCAGCTGCTGCTTTTCTAACCCGGGCTACATGTAAAAGAAAAGGCCTGCATCATGGCCTCCATTGTGTGTGTGTGAGCTCTTACTCACAGAGGAAATTCCTTTAAAGAGTGGTGGCATTCCTCTGTGTTGTGGACAACAAAGGCACCAAAGCTACAGTATACTCCTCAGGCTGCCAGTCGAGCCCTGGCAGCGGTAGAGGACGTACTATTAAGTGATCCAGTCGCCAGGTCCACAAACACCGGGCTTGGTCGATGACTTTCTGCATCCTGACTTTGATACCCGACGCACCGAGGCACCCTTCAGCGTCTGCGAGAGTTCCCTCTCGAATCCCACAGCACGTTTGAGTGCTCAACACAGAGCGATGGCGTTACCATGCAGGACTTCTGGCGGAAAATTGTTGATTCAAATTCAAACATTTGGCCCCTTTGGCTAACGTCGTCTGAAATTCTTTACCAACGAGAAGGAAGGATATGCACAAAGCAGGCTGGTGTCATCCAGCGTTCGTAGCTACGCCTACCAAAAGTAATGCGCCGGTATTCGTAGATATCCCACAAAATCATCTCGTATGTAATCCTCATGATCATGAACCACGAAAGCCCACACAGTGTTGGATGGGTCAAAGAAAAAGCGATCTTCCACCCAGAAGACCGTTGACCCTTGACCTTTCCCGTTGTGCGACAAAAGAGTCAACGTTGATTTATTTGTCACGTACTTCAGTGACGGTATACTTCCGTAGTTATTTTAATCCTAAGTAAGTATTTCACAATCTTTTCCTCAACCTTACCAAGTAGTTTTATTGCCTAAACCTAACTAAGTTGTTTTAACTGTGAAGACGGAAATGTATTTTGTACGTCTGAAACGAGCAGAAATCAACACGTGTTGCTTGACTACATTACTACAACATGACAAATGGTGAGTAACTTATCGTAAGATGTCATATGAACCGTTGTATGATCATACATCGGCTCCAAATTAAAACTAGACTAGTCACATGGGCTGTTACAGGCAGCGACGTTCTACATTCTCATGATGAATACATCATCAGCTACCATCACATTAAGTGTTTTTAGGCAGTGTGATATCTCCTATAACTACCCAGGGTTCCCACTGTGGCCCCAACCTCACTTTTCCCTGAGTTTTCATTGACTTTCATTGACTTCCTGGTTGATTAACATTGTTTTCCCACTTCAGGTGAGCTGAAAACATTGAATGCAGTGCATGCGTGAAAATGCATTCTACTTTACTCCTGGCAAAAAAATAAAAATAAAGAACTTGTTTGTGAAAATACTGGCCCCCAATAAGAAATATGCCAAACTCTCCAACTTCTGTTATTCACCAGAAAAGCTCCAAGCTGTTTTTTTTACATCAGCTTTATGGTGAACAAAGAACTCTCATTTAGATTTTTTATACTTAAAGTCCTCTTCTACCATTGTTTATAACAACCATTGTTAGCTACACATCATACTGAAATACTTTCATGATTTACATCTATGAATTTAATCTTTCCACTTGATTATCATACGCTATCACTTGTGCACACAAAAATCATGTTATTTTTCATATATGTTTAAGAAAATAAGGTTAATATTAACTATAATAACATAAATATATAGATAAATGAATAGATACACATTTATTAGACTTTTTTGTGGTGTAGGATAATGAATGATGTGAGCTGTGATTATTACATCTGTATATTCTTAATAAAAGTTGCCAAAATGTCCTATTTGTGCTGTAAAACTTTTCTTTTGCAGCAACAGTTTCTGTTTTAGGGAATATTCCACTTTCCACCAATGCCCCATCGGCGCTCGTCGCATACACGCTAAAGAAGCGAATCACCGCATCCTCCACTTCAAAGTCCTCCATCACCACACTGTTACGTTCCACCATAAATCGGCAATTCATGGTGCTTAAAAAGAGCCATCGGTTTAATCCCATCCCAAGTCATTTTTTTGTTACCTATCAAAGTGAATGTCGGGTCCGGCCCATGGGAGGGGCGACATGACATTTCCACGGCAGCTTCTAAACAGGTCAGTCAAGGGAACCATGGAGTCCAAAGCGGTGGGAGGGGGACACTTTCAACCAAAACCGTGTAACTGAATCTAAACCAGTGGTTAAACCCATTCAGCAGTGCAGGAATGGGGAGAGCCCGAACAATACAATACCATTCATAGGCTAACACAGCCCCAGTGGAATGACCAGGGAGGGGTTTTAATCAGGCAGAAAGGCTCTCAGCCAGCCAGCCAGTCCGCCAGTCAGTCAGTCAGTCAGACTACAGAGGCCCTCGCTTCACATAAAAAGCTTCACATCTCACCACTTACATCTATCTCTGTGTGTTTGTTTTGGAGTGCGTGATGCCCGACTCTCTCGCTCTTTCAGAGCGTTTGAGGAGTAAGAAAAATGTGAAGGCGCTTCAGTTGGCGGCGGCTGAGAGATGTGATGAAGTGAAAAGGGGAGTGAGGGGATGGAGAATGGGGAACTGAGAGTCAGTCTGCCCTCGGCCTGACCTGCAGCTTTCAGGGGGCTTGAACACATCAGAAATCCTATTGTGGGAGGTGATTAATTGAGAGTGATAACTTACCATGAACAGAGATTGTTATAGGCTTTAATGTGGTAGGCCTGGCTTTTTAAACGCTGCTTTCACGTAGCTTTGTAGTCCAGCATATGGGCCCAGACGTATTCACTGACAAAAGACGAACGGAAATTTATCACGCTTGTATGTCCTGCTAACAACGTGTTCTCGCTCTCTTTATTTAAACCCCCGATCCTCTTTTAGCCTTACTGGCTTTTGAACCTTAAGCACTAATGGGAAAACACGTTCATGCAGTGGCCATAACGTGTTATGGTTAAAAAATATATAGCTGCAACTAATGATTATTTTCATAATTGATTAGTGTAATGATTAATATATCACTGACTTGTTCAGTTTCACCAATCTCAAATTACAAGAGCCTTTGAACCGCTTCCAACAATATCAAAACAAAATATTTTCAATTCATTTTTATTGTGACAAACAAAAATCCCGAAGAGATGCAGCAAATATGTGGCATTTTAAACTCATAAATGAGTTGAGCTATTAATACATTATCTAAATGAATTAGTACATTTGGATAATTAAATTAATACTATCATCTGTCATCCTAACCTGAACCCCCAAAATACAAGAAAGCCAACACGGTAACTTTTAAAGGGGCAACACACAACTTTTCAACTTCTCCCTTCCAGCGTTTCCAAGTGGAATGATTGTTGTTGCCGCTGTTGCAAAGACAACCGAATCGGATACAACAGAATAAAGGAGATGGTACCTGACGGCAGACAGAAGAGCACAGGGAAAAGCTTGAAGGGAACCAATCCAAACACAGATGGTGTCTTTATTCTCCAGCCATGAACATGTGCAATCAACACTTACTTCATAATGATAATTTAAAGCAAAAACATTGTCTATCTCCACTTTAACCCAAAATTGTCACGTTTACAGAAACATCCTTGTTAGTTGCAGTTGGCCGTCTATAGAGTTAAAGAGTATCAGAAGGAATGAGTCCAGCTAATGTTGGTGTCTTTACCTAAACGTTAACAGTGACTCAGGCTACCTCTTAGTAAATGTCAGCTAGCTTGCTAGCTTGCCTATTTTTGTCCTTTCTGCCCAGTTTTTAGCGCTTTTTATATGTTAGCTTCTCCTCTCAAGCTAACCCCGCACAGTGAACGATGGGCTGCTCTGCTCTGGAGCGAGCAGGAGGGACGAGACTTAACTGTCACTGAAAAGAACCAGACTAAGCAAAACGGGGGAAACAGATAACGAGCCGTGAACTGTTCTGACCGAGCCGTTTCACTCGTATCTGCATCAGATGTGACGCCTCACCGGAACGCCGACACTGAACAAGTGATCTTGACTGCAGCTCTTTTCCTTTTTCTTTAACAAGACGGACTGAGCTAAATAGCAGCAGGGGAAAGCGGAGCGCGTGGTGACACACAGTGTTTGCTCTGGACAGCGGTGTCAGGGCCCCGGGGTCCTGTCCGCTGGCCCTTATCTATCCCAGCTCAATTACTGATGTGTCAGCAGTGATCTATGAGCTGAGAGGGGCCAGAGGGGAGGTTGGGACCTGGCTGGAGGTGGCCTGGGACCTCATGGCCAAGTCATGGTGTGTGTGTGTGTGTGTGTGTGTGTGTGTGTGTGTGTGTGTGTGTGTGTGTGCGTGGACTGGGGTAATATGAGGCTACCCAGAACTGGTGGTGTGTGGAGGAGGGAGGGGGCTTGCGCTCACATTGTATCTTTCGGGGTGTTAGCGTGTGATGGCCGGTTGACACAGCGCTGTTCAGACGCAGTGATAGATGTGGACGTATGCTGAGCTATTGATATGTCAGGGTCTGTGGATGTGGAGGGAGGACCAGGAGTCACTGCCAGGAGGTGTCTCCCAGCATAGACTCCCACAGAAAAGACTCAACTTGACAAAGACTCAACAAAAAAACTTAATTTCTGCTGAATGCACAAAAAGTGATATGTTTATTTTTTATTTTCTACCCTATTCACCTGTAGATTTGTCAGAATGTATGTCATGTCACAATCATATCTTCAAAATGAGTGTTTTTTCTCAGACTCCAGAAATCTCCACTTAGACACCAAATGTTCCAGTTTCATTCCTCTCTGTATCCTAAAGGTTTTTACAGATGGGTTTGTTCAGATATCACTTATAGCCTCATTCATACAACATTTTATTAATGTAATGTATATATATAGTAAGTAATCAACTGGGGAAGTTTCATGGTGATATCTATTAGTGAAAGTTATTTTCACCAGTTCCCCCCTTTAAAAACATATCTGTGGTAAATCTACATTAAAAGCTATGCTCCAACAATATTTTCTATGTGAAAGCTCCAACTGTGAAAAACAATTCACTGGATTTCATAATAAACATTTTTGATTAATTCTAATTTATGTGTACTGTAAGATTTCACATGGGCTGTACTACATCAGTAATACATTAAGTTAAAAGCCACATGACAGCTGCACATTTTTTATAAAAATGATTAATGCTGGTAAAAAAAAAAGTCTTCTTCAACAAGATGTTTTTTAGTAGCAGATGCACTCACTAAATGCAAAGTTATGAACTTCACGAGTCACTGTGTGACCTCCTTTTGGACTATGAATCAGAGCATGAGAGAGAAGACACCAACAGCTTCCCCCTGAACGTCTTCAAATCATCATATTTGGTCTTTTAATCAACAATGGTATAATCTGGTAATAACAGTATAATTAACAGGCTGGCTTCTGTGCATCTGATAGCTCAGTCTGTGGTGTTAGCTTCCATATTGACAGGGGGCTTAACACCGCTACCCCCTCCCACCCCCCCCACACCTCCCCTGCCCCCACCTCCCCAGACTTATCTGAGCTAGTCGTGTAATCTAAGCTCATTAAGCTCACAGACCAATTAAGGGCGAGTCAATACGAAGCCTGCAGATTACTGCGGTCAGCTCCGCCGTCCGGGTCGGTGAACGTCTCAGCTTCCTCATCAGGAGCTTCGGGAGGAAACACAGCCGTGACCTCTGCTCTCTCCTCACTCCATCACAACCCCGAAGGAAAACACTGCCGTGTGTCAGTGTGACAGGCGGAGGAGATAAACACAACATATTTTTACACCGGAGCTTCGACAATAGGTCTTGGCTTTTTGTTTAAGAGGTCCAAGGTTCATCTATGGTCGCCCTGCAACACGGGGTCGCACGACGAAATGCGTGTTGCAGTTCTTTGATGCTGCACAGGAAAAATTGAAAAGTACAAATATTATGTATGAGGGAGTGTGCAGGATGAGTTTAGTCGTCTCACAGAGGAGAGAAGCTGTTCTCAAGTCTGGTGGTACGGCAGCAGATTCTTCTGTATTCAATTACATTACATTTATTTTGTATAGCCTAAAATCACAAATTACAAATTCTTGTCAGAGGGCTTTACAATCTGTACACATATCACATCCTCTGTCCTGGGACCTCTCATCGGTTCAGGAAAAATTCCCCCAAAAAACCCTTTTAACTGGGAGAAAAAGGGAAGAACATATCTCTTGCCAGACGGCAGGGTGAACAGGCCGGTGCTGGAATATCTTTTAATATACTTTTTTGTAAGGTCTATGGCATATTGATTTTCACAGGCTTCAAACTTCAGTAGTAAGCGTGCACGGTTTGAGACCAACCTGGCTTTTACTCAGACTGCAGACTAAAATAGTATTTGAGCAATATGAAATAATAAGTTTATAAATTATGAAATGGTATACAGCTGATAAGACACGATAACATTGCATTTTGATTACATTAGTTAACTGT
Organism: Ophiodon elongatus; assembly: GCA_016806645.1. NCBI lineage: Eukaryota > Metazoa > Chordata > Actinopteri > Perciformes > Hexagrammidae > Ophiodon > Ophiodon elongatus. Next base: position 40,414 of record JACSYO010002106.1, on the reverse strand, counting down.
TTGTTTTTTTTACAGATTCTAACATTTTATATAAATATTAAGTATTTGTTCATAATTACCGAATGATTTGTAAACCTTTAAGAAATAATTTGTAAACATAACATAGATAGATGGACCAGAAACAAATTTAACATTTAACCTACGATAAACTATCTGATAAACGGTCTGGTCAAAGCAGAAAGAGCCCAGGTGTTACTAACACTGATCATACAACCATTAATAATCTAGCTATAAAGCAAGGGATCTCTGTCTGTGCCTATGTGTGTCCTTCATGTGTCTCGAGAACCGACCAATCCGATCTACTTCACTTGGTGGGTGTGTTCCTGGAGGCCCAAGAACGTGCAGAGTCCAAGTTCTTCCTCACTTCCTGGGGTCAACGAGTGATGACCAACACTCCCAGGGGGCCGAGCAACCAGCCCGCTGCCATCAGGCGCTGTGCTTCTCACTACACATGTGGGCTTGCTGCTATGACATAAACAGCCCTTTTCAGACTGGTGATTCTGTAATGACTTGATTCAGGCATCACAGCACCTTCTACACGTACAGCCACAACAATGCTGTCATAATAAGTCACCTGGTGCGTGCTATGGAAACCCTGCTCATTCAATCACACGTATCTTTTTTTAGAGAATTACACCATGAAGACTATATTCAGACACAAAACAAACATGACATTTGCCCACCTGCTCAACGCATGTCGGCTGTGAAAATGATTATTTCCTACCAAATATATAGTCCTAAAGACTTGTAAACATGACATTAGTCAATGATGTGAGCACCTCAAGTGGAATTCCATTTACCTCCATTACATTGGAGCTCAGACAGAAAACAGGCGGCAGATGTATAAATTGTTCAGCAAAGAAAAGGCTAAACTATCTGCATGGCTGGAAGCCACTGGGACTAAATCAGAATATGGGTTTACTCGTGAGATGAGATCAGTTAGCAGTGTTTTATTAAACTCTAGTTATTATTAAACCATTGGTTGAGCCTATTAAAGACACAACAACAAAGTTTCTCTGCTTCATCTTTCCCTAAATGACTTGTAGCAAATCCTGCTCGGGGTGGAAGAAGAAACCTTGTGTGTGTGTGTGTGTGTGTGTGTGTGTGTGTGTGTGTGTGTGTGCAGAGAATGCATTTGTTTCCCCCGTGGCCTAGAAGACAAATTAAAGTCTGAGTGAGTGAATCAGCACGGACCCGGCAGTATGAATATTCATTGGCTGGGTGAAAAGCTGGATGAGACGAGTAGGGCTTAGCAGGACCTGCACCTGGTGAACCTTGATCTGTTCGTATCAAAATGTCCAGGCGGTGAAAAACAAGTGGAGGAAACCAATTGACACGTGACGTGCGCGTGGGTCCATGCATGAGTGGGGGAGCGCCGGAGAAGAGAGGAGAATGAAGAGATCAATGAATATGTATGCTGCGTCTCAGTGTGTGTTCACAAAGAGCACTATATAAGTGAAGTATGATAATGACAAGTCTGTTTATGCGCATGGGTGATCGTATTTGATCATATTATGTCGGCAATGTGTTGTACTTTGGTTTATAGGTTTTATGTATTGTCTGTGACGTGTTGGACACAGAGCTATAGGAATAACACGTGTAGGACTCTCTGATCTCTTCCAGTACAGTGTATGCTCGTTACGTGATCATTTATTGTCTGTCAATGGAACCCTATCGCCATGAAATCATCTATTGAGATATCGTGATGAACAATTAGGACAATAAAATCTGATTATCTTTCACTAAAGTTCTTAATCATGGTGACGTCACCCGTTGGTTTGTGGACTGACGTTTTGTAGTCTTGAGTTTGGTGATTTCGCCGTCGCCATCTTGGATTACGGCCGTTGCCATGTTGTTTTTTTTGCAGCCAACACAGTGATGCCGTATACAGCTTCTGGTAGCGGCAGAGACCTGTCAATCACATTGTAGCCCCGCCCTAAAGCATCCCCTGCTTTATGGTCTGTTTGACTCTAAATGGACCATAATGTACTAAATGAACATCATGCTGTATTGAAGAAGACTTGAAACTAGAGATTGAGACATAAACTCATGTTTACAATGTTTACTGAGGGAATAAATCAAGAGACAAGTAGAGTCATTTTCTATAGACTTCTATACAACCAGAGGAGTCGCCCCCTGGTGGTCAGGAGAGAGAATGCAGCTTTAAGACACGTCTGCATCGGCTTCACTTTTCAGAACTGGAGGTTGTCTCCTGTGTGAGACATCCTATTGTGTGGTAGAAACATGTTGTGTGGCTCATTTTAGGTATTTTGATTCAGTGATTAAATTCATGTTTTTCTTCAGTTGCGCAAAAACCAAAGAAACGGTTTAAATTTGGTCATAAGGCCAGTCTAATGATCCCTGTGTATTTGACTACAAATCAGTATATGACATGGGACTAAGTAAAGACATCATTCACAACATGTTAAGTCCACATCCAGATTAAGGAGGCGTTGCTTTGTATGTTTCTTTTAATCCATTGTGTGTTTTTCTGCCCTTCTCAGGCTCCACCCACTGAATGGCAGTATTTGTGCGTTTAGTGCTCACTGTGCCATTAGCTCCAGCTCCTACAAAGAGCCTGGGTTTGACCCAGCGCTGTCCCTTTCTCATGGTCCCATGGTCCTCCTGCATTGTGAATGGGCATGCTGGCCTTTTCTTTGGGACCTTCGGCCAGTATTGTGAATGGGGTGCGCTGGCTGATTTAGAGCTTGTGGTCAGAGAGGCAGGTGAAGGTCAGGGCAGCAGAGGTCAAACCCAGAACATCTGATTTACTTCAATATGCCTGCGGTCACATAGATGAAGCCGTAATGACCATTGGGACTGAAGCAGTCTGCAGGGCAGCCAGCGCACTGTCACGCAGACATGATGTAGAGCTTTCACAGGCAGCCGTGCTACTTCGGACAAAAAAAGCCGAGTCATTTAAAGGGTCAGCTCACCCAGATTACACGTGTTTTCTCTTTTCCCTCTCGTGGTATTTATCCAATCAGATCATTTTGAGTTCACACTTCTTTCTTTGGAACGTCTTTCGACTGCAGAAATAACACTGTAGACAGTATTGTCCTTTTTTCTTACCCACTATTTATGAAGTTTTAAAATTAAAATGTTCCAAAGTAACATGTATGAATGTGATTGGACATTATTGTCAAACAGCTGAATAACGAGCTATACTGGTGATAAGCATACATGAGGCAATCAATGTGTATAATATTACATCAAATAATTATGATAATGAGATTAGATTATTGTCCAGTACAAACTATCTTGTTTCTATAACCTTAGGCAATGATCTTATTTAAATAAGGAGAATTTATTTTAAATATTTTGACACATCAATTGCATCCTTTTGTCTGACACGCATCGGCCATTCTCTATCTCAAAAGCCCAAACAAACTGTTGACATGGCAACAAAGTTCTATTGGTTTTGAGTATGGATTGGATTTTCTAGTGCTGGCTATTCAACCCTATTAGAATGTGTTCAGGTAAGTTATCACTTGCTCTGTCCTAATTCCATCTCCACCCTTATTGGTCAAATCTGTCACCAAAAGTGATATTTTCTCAATGTACATACAATGTAAATACAACATGCTTGCCCGTCTATGAGGCTGCACATTAGCATAGCGGTGTTTTGAGCTAAATGCTAATGTCAGGATACTAACATGCCCACGATGCTGCTGTTTGGCAGCTAATGGCTCGTCTGTTCACAAATATCATGGCAATCCACTCAGTAGTTGATGAGATGTTTCAGCCTGGACCGAAGTGGTGGACCAAATGATTAACATACCAACTACTGGAGCATCGGTAGTGTTCAGGTTGTGCTTGTGTGTAGAGAGAACTGCAGGAAGGAGTCCGAGAACCTGCATTCATGAACTTCTGGTTCCCGCGACTCAAAGTCAACGTTTTTTTGAATGGATTTTTGGTTAGATGCCTGAAATAAGGTAAATGGTAAATGCACTGTACTTTTCTAGTCTTCTGACCACTCAAAGCTCTTTAACACTACATGACATCATTCACCCATTCATACACTGATGGGCGGGGCTAAGGTGCCACCTGCCCATCAGGAGTAGCTACCATTCACACACCGTAGGCACAGCCACAGGACACATTTGGGGTTAAGTGTCTTGCACAAGGACACATCGACATGGGCTAGTGGAGCCGGGGACCGAACCGCCGATCCTCTGATTGAAGGATGACCCTGCTCATCATTACCATCAAGCGTAAGAGATTTAAAAGTTTTGATCTACAACATAAAATAGGTCAGTAAATCTTGTGTATTTAGCTTTTACGTGTCTTAATGAAGACGGTTGCTAACAAGTGTGAAATAATGTCAACACTAGTGCTCCTCCAGCTCAGTGGTGGTGACGTGAAGTCGTGTGACTGGGGTGGAGTTCCTTTATAGCCGTTGATGTTAGATTTTTACTTCTGCTGATTGTATTCACACTTCAAAAATCATAAAAGTGGTCGTTTGTGAAGATTATCTTGCTGAACAAAACATAAATATCATAATGTCTTTTTCTCATTTGGCTTTTTGTCAAGGGAACCAGTGTAATGCCAACTGGGTTGGCCTCCAAAAATATATCATCCCTGCAGCACTCTATCTAAAAACACTATAAAATAACACCAATCTCATTCCCATTAATTAAATTAATCCCATTTATATTAAATTAAATTAATTACAGAATTCCTTGAAATCCGCCTTTGTGGCCTTATTTTAAGATTTATTTTAGGAAATCCTATCAAATGAAAATGCACTTTGCTTGCTTCAAACTAAAGAAAACAAAATATCCATGTTTTCAAATTGAAATGTTTTCCATTGAAAATGTTACATTTGATGAGGACATTTTCCATTTTGCCGCCGTTATGGCCTTCGCAAACGATGTGGGAGTAAGTTGTTGCAATTGCATGAATAAACACAGCTACAAACGGCTAGTATACATGTATTGTAGGCTGACTTGTATCCACATTTCCAGTCAACAATGAGAATGGTCCCAGTATAGAGGGCCGTGGTGTGGGAGGGGCTCCCATCACCTTCTTGTCACATTATCAACTGGAGTGAAAGCATGTGTTAAAAAGGCTTTGAGTGCCACTGGGGTGTTGACTGTTGAGTGTGTGAGGCTGATTGTGACTCCATTTATGTGTGCATGGAAGTGTGCTCGTGTGTGTGTGTGTGTGTGTGTGTGTGTGTGTGTGTGTGTGTGTGTGTGTGTGTGTGTGCGTGTGCGTGTGCGTGTGTGCGTGTGTGCGTGTGTGCGTGTGTGTGTGTGTGTGTGTGTGTGTGTGTGTGTGAATGAATAGAAGCCTGGGCTGTCACATTAGCCATGGTTGGGAGTATTAGTGGGCGTCTTTCTGCCTCTGTGTGTTTTGGTCTGGCTGAGAGAAGGCTGCCAGAGCGAAACCCTCCGCTCTCTTTCTCAGCCTGAGAGGACGGAGAAGAAAGAAGAGGAGACAAAATGGAGGAAGAAAAGGCAGCAGGGACCTCCTGCTCGTCCAGTCCCTGATGTGCTTTGTCCTTTGAGACGAGACAGTAAATGTGTAGGTGTTTGTCAGCGACAATAGCCTGCAAACAGCATCATCTGCCTGCTTAGTTACAAACCTACAGCTGTGCCACACGCTCTAATCACTGGCTGATACCGCTCGCTGAGGCCTTCATTGACTGCCTGTCACTTGGATAAAAAAGATAACTCAGTGCTTTCACTGCTGAAGTTAAAGAGGAGAGTCACACCCAAAACGTCACATCATTCACTGGCAGGAGCCAAACAGGCCTGCTTGGTTGTGGAGCACACAGCATTTCGTCTGACTAAACACACACGGTGCTGTAAAGAGCCAGACCTTATCAATCCAACTCACATTAAAGGGACCCTGTGAAGTTGTGAGCCACTTGCAGCGGTATGGAGCGATATTTAGTTTAGTGGGTACCAAAGGCCTCATTTCCACTGCCCCTCCCCCTCCCCCCCATCGCTTTAAAAAAACCTCTTTCAGTTTGGTTCACTCCCTGAAACATCGTGTTGGTGCACCTTGTTTATCAAACAAAACAAATAATTGAATCTACATTTTTTTTTATTTACAGTTTACATTCTAATAAAAATACACAAATCAAACATCAGTGAAATATAAGTAAGTAAAGGAACCTACGAATGGGGTCTCTATCAATATTAAAGCATTGATAAACAACCCTAGCTAGATTGGTTTTCAAGGAACCTTTATTGTGAAAAGGTGTAAATCCTCCTGTCCCTCCAGGACACACACGTTATCTGTGGGCCTACTCCTCCCAAGTGTAACTCTGTCAGCAAGCATCTGTGGAAATATCCTGTACAGCGTCTGTGTCCTCTGTATCATGAGACAACAGCAGCTGATGTCAATTAGTCCTCGTTCTCTGTCTCATTGTGCCACAAGGAAAAACATCTCCCATTTGTACACGTGTGATCAGGTACGAGGCGCACTGATGGGCTGGAGCATCGGCCTGATCCCTGAGCGGTTCAGCCACTGAGAGAGAGCATTGATCTGTATCACGGACTGTATCAAATATGGACGTGTTCTCTGCGACGTCACCCGAAGGTTTCTGAAGAGCCGTTGTGAAGCTCAAAGTGGGCGTCTGCGGCCGCCGCCGTCTTGGCAGGGACGACACAGCCCAACTCTAAAAATGGGCAAAGATGTGTCTTGTTGGTGGAGCTGAGGAGGACAAAGCTAGCAGCTAGCACACCTTTATTTATGCCAAAACCTTAAGCCCTCATAGAAATGAAATGGGTGAGTTATTTAAAAATGTACTCCCTGTACAGTAGTCATGAACGGGAAGCTGAAGCTACAGATCAGTGTGGAAGTGAACCATCACATCACCTGGAGATGTAGGCTGAAGACAATGAAGTTAAGGAACATCACTGTTCCTTTTTATTCACCGTTACAACCATTAAAAAGCAGAAGCAGCATGTGTAGGCATTCAGTATACCTTTAGTAGCTATAGCGTAGCATAGAAGTGCTAACGCTAGTTATTGATGTGCTAACGTACTCTGCTAATGTTAGCGTCACAGGTTTTTAATGTAGAATCGTAACGTTTCATGAATGTATATCTCCTTCCAATCAGAGATGGGCAAAAATACATCAAAATGTATTTTGATACAAAATACAAAATACCCCTCAAATAAATGTATTAAAATAAAATACAAAATACTGGTGCCAGAAAATGTAACAAAATACAATACATGTATTTTGTATTTAAAATATAGAAAATACTTTTTTCTAGATTTTCCGTTTTCTCACAATTTGGTATGGCAGAGCATTCAGGTTTGGGCTATATAATGTACACAAAGCCCTGGTGAACCCCACAAAAAGGAAGAACAGTCACAGAATGTCAGTGTAACTAAGCAAAGCTATTAAAAGACAACAACTTGATTGATTATGTATATATATTTTTTTATTAATGGGACTTAACAGCCCATAAATTTTGGCAGTTTTTTTGGCTTTCATAATATGCCTTTTAAATAAAATAAATTGGATATTTAATGTTTTTTTTTTTTTTTTTTAACAAATGTACATCTACTGTCATAGCCTGGCTAACTGTGAACTATATTATCTGCCAGTAATTGATATGGCATTATGACATTCACATTGAGAAGATACAGCATTACTTGTAATACAATGCAAGATTAGATGGTCAGACGTCTCTTGATAAGGTTATCATGAACATACAAGCTCCCAATCTCCCTCTTCCTATAGCTAGCTACTCGACTGATAAGTTAACTTGCTAAACACTGGCTATGCACTAGCCTAGACAGCATGCTAGCGTCATTAGCATGTTAGCATCGATCGCTAGCTTGATATTATAACCATCACCATGTATATACAATAGGCTATGTAGCCAGACCCAGACATAAATTATACATCAAGCTAGTTGACATCTGTCACACTCAGATAAAATATTTACCTTGACAGACAATCCGTTGAACTTGAAGATCTGAAGACTGAACTCGTGAACTGTTTTTTGATTCGTGGAGAAAGTATTTTGAGTATTTTAAATACAAAATTACTCCACTCTAAAGTATTTTGTTACAAATTCCGTTCGTTTTTTTATCAGCCCTATCAAATACAAATGATAAAATACTCAAAAGTAATTGAAATACGTATTTCAAATACAAATAATAGAAATAATGCCCATCTCTGCTTCCAATCTCTCCGGGTAACAAGTATCACGATTACACAACGTTTAACCACAACGAGCTCCAAAGCCACTAAACCAGCCTGAAGATGGAGAAACTCTAGAACCACTGATGAGAGTCTATGGAGCAGAGCAGGAAAGTTGTTGGACCCTGGTCGGTTCGCTACTCTGTGATTGGCCAGTCTGCATTTGAGAGGCGGGAGAGCGAGAGAGATAACTGGCTGTTCATCCTGTGAGCCCGTTGTAATGTCCATTGTGTTCCAAAGACTAATAAAGTGCAGTGTATTGCAGTGGTCATGAATGCAGAGAGTCTTCCTTTACTAACGGTTACCATCTTCACAAAGGCTGCAGTTTCTCTTTCTATAAGTGACAATCACTTAAAGGTCCCACTTGACCAGTGGATCCTAAGTGCAGTTCACTTACCCCCTCCACATGGTGCTTAGCTTTCATTTTGGTACAGAAGATGTATTTCGCATGTCAAGAAAACAGTAGAGTGGATAAAACCTCTGCTGGAGCCGAGCGTCTGAAAGCGTCTGGTTGAATGGGGAGATGAGCCAGGGATTTAACTTTTCTTCTCAAGCTCCTTTCATACTTTACACACCTACTGCTTTGATCACGTATCACGTGAAGACTGCAACATGAGGCCGAACAATATGTCCAAAAAGGTTGTGTTTATATTGATCGATTTCAATAATTAACACCATATATATATTCAATGATAATAACAATAATGCTAATTTTACAGTTTTAAGAGTACCGAACCCCAAAGAAACCAGGTCAGTTATGGTTTATTCAAGATTCAAGATTCAAGATTCAAGATATTTTATTGTCATATGCACAGTTAAACAGAGTTACTCTGTACAATGAAAATCTTACTTTGCTAGGTCCTCCTTCTACACAAAATTACAATAACACAGAATTACAATAACTTAAACTTAAATTTAAGGTACAAATTAAATTAAAATACTAAAAAAGGAGGTAAATGCTATATATATATATATATATATAAAAATATGAAATAAGGCAAAGAAATGTGAAAACAGTATTGCACAGTCACGGACGCGTGACTGTGCAACGTTGGTTCAATAGAACCAACCAGCCACCACGGCACACGGGTTTTGAACGAGCATAGAGGAAAAAAGATTAAAATTTCACTTTATGTAACTTTAAAATAAATGTCATTAATGTATCATTGTTATTGTGTAAGATTGTACCTGGGAAATAATACAACATTGTCTTATCGCCCAGCCCTATCGCAAAACACCATGAATGCAAGTAGAGAATGTCTCAAAGCGCGGTTCGATATCCACACTTGCAGATTGTAGCGTTGCGATCTACTGCCCATGAGTGGAACGCATCCTCCAAGCAGACGGCGTGAACAGAACTACCACGCGTCCATGTTGTCCACATCGGCGACGGTTTGGAAGTAAAAATGAACCAGGCTTATATGACAGCAGGCTTTCCCCCCTTTTATTTTTACTTTTAGACGTGGTTGGATGATATGTCACATGACCTTGTTCCTTTAAAACATATACGGAGGCCTTAACCGTATCACCTGATTGTACAGGCTGGTTCAAAATATGTTTTACAAAACAAATGATCATGCATTATCAGCCATGCTGAGACAGCTGCAGCAACAACTTTGAGATGAGAGATGTAAAGCCCTTCCTACTTCTCTAGCTGCAGTTTTCCCAGGTTCCTAATAAGATTCCTGCTTCTACTTCCTTTTCTATCTGGTGTCAAGAAACTTTTTCAACATAATGACATTTCTCATTTCTTGAAAATAGGAGCAACTGTCCCGTGAAAAGGTTTGAAATTCAGATAGTAGGCTGAATATGACAGTGAACACCCTTTTAAGCCGAGTGTTTAGCATGTCTGATGCTTCAAAGAGTTGTGCTGAGGCCCCAAGATCCTCTGGCGTACATCCACATTCCTGATGCTGCTAATAAGTGTTGCTCTGGACACCCTGATGAATGCACCTCATTGTTGACTCTGTGCTGAAACAGCAGTTGTACATTAACTAAAAATCAATAGTGGCGGGAGCCGTGTGTGTGTGCAGCCCCCCGTCTGTTTTCTCTACGTCTGATAGCACCGATGCCGAGATCAGAGGCTACGAGGTGTTGTTGATTAAGCATTTAAGAGACGGACAGACTTTAACCTTCCTGTCTCTGGGGCCAGAGGTCACATGTTAACACTGGACCACGGCACGTTTCCTGCCTCGGCCTGAACTCAGCTGTCCTACTTCACATGTAGTGTCAGATATCATCTTTAGCATTCCGTATTTAAGTATTCTCCCCAAACAAAAAGCATGTATGACCATCCCTAATGTCGGCTAAGGACACCTGGGTGCTTGTCTCTGAAGTGCTATCAGGCTGTAAATAGCACTGTTGCCTAGTGACACCTGGTTTCCAATAGCGTCTTCCTTATATATATGTATAAGATCTAAAAGCTAGTATACATGTAAGACCTCTCGATAAGTTGAAATGTAAAATACAAATGTTGCATTTCCGTTAGCTCGACTAATATGTCAAATAAACCCTACCCTTCACCATATGTTTCTCACCTGAAGCATGCCTGTAGGAGAACATTGCAGCGTCCAGTCCAAGCATGCAGTTTTTGTTGTCTGTAATTGCATATTCTGCTCAACTATCCATTTGCTGTATCTTGTCATGTTGTGTATATTTAAGAATTATGAAAGAGTCTCATTTACTGGTTCTTTTGCTGAAGCGTATTATTGCAGGACACGTTTTTTAAAAGGTATAAATGAATGGATTTCATTCTGGAAGCTGGAACAGAACAGCCCATTACCTAAAAGTGAATAAAAATATGGCTGCTGTAATCCTGTAATTGTATTAATTCACAATGTTCATCACCAGAGGCAGCACCTATAGCAACCACAAAGAAACAATATTACCTGTTTTTGCTTGAGCCATTGCAATTGTGTCCTGGTAAAAAGCAGTATTCACACCAAGCCAGTAGCCTGAAAGCCTGGTGCGGAGGCCCTGCAGAGACTGACCACGTCTTTGAGTACAGCACCTATTACCACAGCCTATATTGTCCTCCGGATGATGATTAGTGACTGCAGGAGATCTTGAAGGATGTGCATGGTTACTCTTAACACTTGTTGAAAGAGCCCCTTGAGCCAACTCTAAAAGCAGGTTTCTACTTAAACTCAAGGGAAGGAAGGCAGGGCAGTGATTATCGAACAGGTTGAGTGCCATTGTTGTAAAAGTAATATGGTGGCTATAGCATGGAGATGTATGTATATGTTTGTGCATAGGGGCTGAGAGGCCCATCATTATGGCTGGACACAAAGGTTCAACACAATACTGTGTGAAAACATGGCCCGGAGATTGTCCGGAGCAAAAAGACTGCACCTGCTTGTCTTTCTGTATCTTGCAGAACAGGAACCTTCTCCTGTAAGAAACTGTCATTTGCAATTTGGTGTTTTTTTGTTTTGTTCACCTGTCCCAGTTTCTCTGTAAAATGTGGCCTGAGCACTAATCACTCTTATGTTTTTAATAAGGTACATCTTCATAGTTAAACTGTTAAAGTCTGGTGCTTATTTAAAACTGCTCACAGTACTGCACAGATGCTTATGGTATTTTAAATAGTGCTTTAAATCTAGTGAAAATGCAGCCAGCAGTGTTGAAGCATTGCGACATGGCTCTAGGGATGGCAATGTTGGTTGGTAGTCCACCACTTTGGACCAAAAGGAAACAAAGTATTGAAACAACGTTTGGGTGGATTGCCATGAAATTTGATTGACATTCATGTCTTTGGAAATCTGGTTCATATACAGCAAAACTGGATTGTCAATTAAGTTTCGATGGAACCGTGTTTTGATTGTTTTTCGGGTATCAAAAATGTCTTGTTTCTTATCATAGTATGCGGAAGTCCACGGTAGAAGGGAGGAGGTCCCTTCTAAATATCAGATATTTGTCATCTAAAGCTGTTTTAGTAAATTATTTAATATATGACAATCACATTGCTCTATTCTGTCTTACTGAAACCTGGCTGTGTCATGAAGAATATGTTAGCCTAAATGAATCAACTCCTCCAAGTCATATTAATACTAACATTCCTCGAGGCACCGGCCGAGGAGGTGGAGTAGCAGCTATCTTTGACTCAAGCCTACTAATAAACCCTAAACCTAAATACAAACGTTTCTACACCAGATGTCTATCTGACAGTGCTGTAGCTAAATTTAAAGAAGCGATTCCATCTGCATTTAATTAAATACTATGTCTCAATATAACGGAGGACTCCTGTGCTAACTTTAGTCCGTCCCAGATTGATCATCTAGTCGATAGTGCTACAGGCTCACTGAGACTGACATTAGACTCTATAGCTCCTCTAAAAAAGAAGATAATAAAACAGAGGAGGTTCGCTCCATGGTATAACCCTCAAACCCGCAAAATAAAAGAAACATCGCGAAAGTTTTAAAGGATATGGCGTTCCACCAATTTGGAAGAATCTTGGTTAGTTTGGCGAGATAGTCTTAAAACATATAAGAAGCCCCTCCGTAATGCCAGAGCAGCCTATTACTCATCAATAATAGAGAAAAATAAGAACAACCCCAGGTTTCTCTTCAGCACTGTAGCTAGGCTGACACAGTCACAGCTCTGTTGAGCCGTGTATTCCTATAGACCTCAGTAGTAATGACTTCATGAACTTCTTCAATGATAAGATTCTAACTATTAGAGACAAGATTAATAATCTCTTGCCCTCAACCAGTACCGATCTATCCTTGGAAACAGCTATAAACCCTAATATATGTATGGACGGCTTCTCTCTCATCGACTTTAAAAAATTGTCTTCAACAATTTCCTCTTCTAAATCTTCTACCTGTCTCTTGGACCCCATCCCGACGAGGCTGCTTAAAGAAGTTTTACCTTTGATTGGCACCTCTCTGCTGGATATTGTCAATCTGTCTTTACTAACGGGCTATGTACCACAGTCTTTTAAAGTAGCTGTAATTAAGCCTTTTCTCAAGAAGCCCACTCTTGATCCAGAGGTGTTGGCTAACTATAGACTGATCTCTAACCTTCCCTTCCTCTCTAAGATCCTTGAGAAAGTAGTTGCAAATCAGTTGTATGACTTTCTACATAATAATAGTTTATTTGAGGTTTTTCAGTCAGGATTTAGAAAACACCACAGCACAGAGACAGCACTGGTGAACATTACTAATGACTTTCTAATTGCATCAGATAAAGGGCTTGTCTCTGTCCTTGTCTTGTTAGACCTTAGTGCTGCGTTCGACACCATTGACCATCACATCCTATTACAGAGATTGGAACATTTGATTGGCATTAAAGGCACCGCACTAAGCTGGTTTAAATCCTCTTCATCAGATCGATCTTAGTTTGTATATGTAAACGATGAAACCTCGATGACCACCAACGTCAGTCACAGAGTTCCATAAGGTTCTGTGCTTGGACCAATCTTATTCACCTTATATATGCTTCCTTTGGACAATATTATCAGAAAACACTCCATAGACTTTCATTGTTATGCTGATGATACTCAATTATATCTATCGATCAAGCCAGACGAAACCAACCAGCTTGCTAAACTTCAAGCATGTCTTAAAGATATAAAAACATGGATGACCTGCAACTTCCTGATGTTAAACTCAGACAAAACTGAAGTTATTTTACTAGGCCCTGAACACCTATCAACCAACTATCTAATGATGTGGTTTCTCTTGATGGCATTGCCCTGGCATCCAGCACCATTGTAAAGAATCTCTGAGTTGCCTTTGATCAGGACTTGTCCTTTAACTCTCACGTAAAACAAATCTCAAGGACTGCCTTTTTTCACCTCCGTAACATTTAAAAATTAGACACATCCTGTCTCAAAGCGATGCAGAAAAATTAGTTCACGCATTTGTTACTTCTAGACTGGACTACTGTAATTCCTTATTATCAGGCTGCTCTAATAAGTCTCTTAAATCTCTCCAGTTGATCCAGAATGCTGCAGCTCGTGTACTAACAAAAACTAAGAAAAGAGATCATCACTCCTGTATTAGCTTCTTTTCACTGGCTCCCTGTAAAATCCAGAGTCTTAATTGGTGAGGCACCATCATATCTTAAGGATCTCATAGTACCATATTACCCCACTAGAGAGCTGCACTCACTGAATGCGGGGCTGCTTGTGGTTCCTAGAGTCTTAAAAAGTAGGATGGGAGCCAGAGCCTTCAGTTATCAAGCTGCTCTTCTATGGAACCAGCTTCCACTTTCACTCTGGGGGGCAGACAGTCACCACATTTAAGAGTAGACTTAAGACTTTCCTCTTTGATAGCGCTTATAGTTAGGGCTGGCTCAGGTTTGCCCTGGTACATTCTTTCCAGCCCCTTCTTATCCGTAAATAATTGTTTTGATGTCTTCCAGTCCAGCTTTCGACAGCACCACAGTACTGAAACTGCTCTTGTTAAGGTTTTCAACGACATCAACTTAAACACAGACAGTGGCAGAATCTCAGTCTTAGTATTACTGGATCTCAGTGCTGCATTCGACACGGTCGACCATGACATACTACTAGACAGACTACAGGTCTGGGTAGGACTCTCTGGCGCAGCACTTAACTGGTTTGAATCCTACTTGAAGGACCGAGAACACTTTGTGTCTGTAGCTAATTACACATCAGAGCTGACTAGGGTGACATGTGGTGTTGCCCAAGGTTAAATACTGGGGCCTCTTCTGTTCAACATCTACATGCTTCCACTGGCTCAGATTATGGAAAACAACAAAGTGTGTTATCATAATTATGCAGAGGACACACAAATCTACATAACTATATCACCAGGGGACTATAATCCCATATAAGGGCTGAGTAAATGCATTGAACAAATCAACAACTGGATGTGCCAGAATTTCCTTCAATTAAATAAAGATAAAACAGAAGTAATTGTTTTTGGTAGCAAGAATGAACGATTGAAAGTCAGCGCTCAGCTTTAATCACTGATGTTAAAAACCACAAACCAAGCCAGAAACCTAGGTGTAGTTATGGATTCAGACCTCAACCTGAACAGCCATATCAAGACAATTACAAAATCAACCTACTATCACCTGAAGAATATAGCAAGGATTAGAGGATTTATGTCTCAACAGGATTTGGAAAAACTTGTCCACGCTTTTATCTTCAGTAGACTGGACTACTGTAACGGTGTGTTTACAGGTCTCTGTAAAAAGTCAGTCAGAACGCTGCAGCTCGAGTCCTCACTAAGACCAAGAAAGTGGATCACATCACTCCAGTTCTGAGGTCTTTGCACTGGCTTCCTGTCCAACAAATAATTGACTTTAAAATCCTGCTGTTGGTTTATAAAGCACTGAATGGTTTAGGGCCTAAATACATTTCTGATATGCTGCTACCTTATGATCCATCCCGATCCCTTAGGTCGTCTGGGATGGGTCTACTCTCTGTTCCAAGAGTCAGAACTAAACATGGAGAAGCAGCGTTCAGTTTTTCTACTCCACATATCTGGAACAAAGTCCCTGAAAGCTGCAGGTCTGCTGAGACCCTAAACTCCTTTAAATCCAGATTGAAGACTCTTCTGTTTGCTGTTGCCTTTAATTGAACCAGATTCAAGGATCTTAATCAATTTCTGCATCTCACTACTGTATTTTATTTCTTAAACTGCACTGCAACTTTTATTCTATTTTTTAGCTTTTTAATGTTTTACTAACTGTTTTTAATGTTGTTTTCAATGTTTAAATGAATGTTCTTAATTGTTTTTAAATCTTCTTTTTTTTTGCATTATGTTTTGATGCTTTTTATGTTTTATGTGAAGCACTTTGAATTGCCTTGTTGTTGAAATGTGCTATACAAATAAACTTGCCTTGCCTTGCCTTGCCTAGACCCTTGATATGTTGCTATAGGCCTAGACTGCTGGGGGACAACTTAGGATACACTGAGCTCCTCTATCCTTTTCTCTCTCTCCTTCTGTATGAATTCATGTTCTATCAATGCACATTACTAACTCTACTTCTTCCCTCGGAGTCTTTGTGCTTTCTCGCCTCGCAGGTTTCCACGGATCGTGGTTGCATCTGGACCCTGGTCCTGCCTCCTGGTTCCTGCCGTGACCCTACTGACGCACATTCTTCTCTATTTTCCCTTCTGTATGAATTCATGCACCATTAATGCACATTACTAACTCTGCTCCATCCCCGAAGTCTTTGTGCCTTCTCGCCTCGCAGGTTTCTATGGATCGTGGTTAAATCTGGACCCTGGTCCTACGTCCTGCTGTGGTCCTCCCCGACACCTACTGCTATTATTACATGAATCATTTCTGTCATGTGAATTGAACGTGTTGTAACTCTGTTATGCTGTTCATTCTGTACACATGACATCTATCTTCGTACTCTATCCATCCTGGGAGAGGGATCCTCCTCTGTTGCTCTCCTGAAGGTTTCTTCCATTTTTTTCCCTGTTGAAAGGTTTTTTTTGGGGGGAGTTTTTCCTGAGTCGATGAGAGGTCCTGGGACAGAGGATGTCAGTGTGTACAGATTTTAAAGCCCTCTGAGGCAAATTTGTTATTTGTGATTTTGGGCTATACAAAAATAAATTGAATTGAATTGAATTGAATTGAGGTCAGGGTGGACGGCCGGATAAAAAGAAAAAGGATACTCGGGATACTCAGCGTGTGTTTCACTTGTGCTTTAAGTGCACAACTGCAACCCAAAGTATCTTTTCAGGCACACTCACAGATAAAGGGATAATCTAGCTGTGGCATTGTCTTCACAATGGGACCCTAACACCCCCCCACTGCACACGCCCTCTGTTATTTGCTCCATTGATCAAAGTCACGACAATAATGACCAAAAAGCACACTTTCCAACTTGCACACTTTAGGCCATTCCACCGTGCCACCGAGTGGAACCTGGACACTGAACTTTGCCTTTTAACACACACATACACACAGAAAGACACACACCCAACAAAGCGGAAGCGTTGTGATTGAAATGGTGTGTGGATAGAGGTGGGGGGTGGTGAGGGGGGAGATTATGAGACAAAACGTGGCAGACGATTGAAGTGACCTGAAGGGGGAAGGTCTTTATCAGCGAGACGTCAACAGCAAAGGGGGCTCCGCCAACATGGTCTGCAGCCAGCAGCCAGCATCTGCCTCTACATATTAGATATTTACTCCACTCACATTTATCCATTTGTCTGTCCGTTCCTCCTCCCACCCGTTTGTGTGCCTGTCCATGTATCCATTTGAAATAATAATAACGCTATTGATCCTAAACCAATCTGTCTTTTATCATGCTGACTGCTTACCCATTTTGACGGGTCAATTTCTTATTAGTATTGTGTTGATTGCTGTCGCATGCTAAGTCCTGAATTCCACTTTCATCCAGGAGCTGTGAGGGTAAAGTGCTCCCTCTCTTTATTGATATTTTTCCTTTATTCAACCTTTCAGCCACCTCTCTTTGTAGTGTGTCTCTTATTGTACCCTAATAGACTACTCAAATCTGAGCCTTGTTTGGGTTTTCTGACAGGTGCCTCTGAAGAGGTGTTCTAAAACAGCAATTCTACAAATGGGGTCAAGGAAGACCAGAGTAAGGCCCCGGAGGTCCCCTGACTTTCACTCGTGGCGCCATTGTCTCCTCACATGACCTGTTTATTTAAAAAATTAAGTACTAATTCAACAGCATTTTCCCATCTTGGTCCATGGGAATAAAGGCCTTTGCAGACCAAGTCTGTATTATTCCTATGCGTTTTTTAAATCCGTCATTTGTTGCGCACTGAGTCTGATGTGTTTTATTATTTTATTCACTCAAAAAACTGAGTTGATTTAAGTTTTGTGACCATTCCCAATTCCAAGCTGTTCTGCGATCACCTTCCACAGTCTATCTGTAAATTCTGCATCTTTGTTTGTCGTAAAGGGTTTTCAGCTTATCAGAGGCCATTTTACATTTTACAGGCCATGGTGGCTCTAAGAAGTGGTCAAACAATTCTGACGGATGAGAAGAATATTGAAAATGTAACCTGTTACGAAAACTTTAATGACGGACGAAGGTTTTGGAGTGAACGTAGAATCATTTCTAAACAAAAAATAGAGACGTGGTGTGCAAAGGTCTCAACTCTGACCTGACGGGACTTTGTGGTCTTATTTTGATGTCTGAAGTATAAAAATAGCTGCTGACCAAAAATGTAGGTTATTGGAGTATTGAGAGATCCTTAAAGCAATACTTCTACATTCTGGAAAATATACTTATTTGCATTCTGGTGGAAAGTAAGATGAGAAGATTGAGACCAAAGTCATATATGTCTGCTAATTATGAAGCTACAGCCAACAGGTGGTCAGATAAATAAATAAATTATATATATTGTCTTGATAAGTCATCTTTAGAGCTGCTGGTATCCTGATTTTGTTACTTTTGGACATAGCTTTAGACTTATTTTCAGAGACTTGCTTTCAGAGAGAGAATACGCTTGTTCCCCAAAATGTTAGCTTAAAAAATCACTGCTTAATCTTATTATAATAATGTGCCCTTCTTCTTTTGAATCGTGGTTTTCCATAAATTTCGCTTTAAAATGACTTTGGTAACTATCTGTTGTCATGTATCACTGGTGCATCAACGCTGATATTATCCACTGCTGAGGATGTCAACCATGTAGTCTCCTAGCGAGAGACGGGGGTCAGGTCAGGACACTTGTGTGCTGAAGTGGCCTCTTCTGGTCTTTCAACGATGCCTGTGTGTTTGCAAATGGGGGATGTGAGGACAAGTGAGGACTCTACTCAAACACTGGTGTTGGAGATCTCCTGACAGTAGCAGAAAGAATTATAATTAATGTAAAGATAAAACGATCAATTAACATACACCAGATCATGGTTTAGGTTAAAATAGGTATGTTTGTTGAATAAAATGTGGGTTTAGGATGGGTTTGTATTGGAGTTAGTTGAAAGCATATAAGAAGTCGCCATAGTCAGCGTGACGTCGCCAGCTTGTTTTTTTGCAACCAGGAGTGACATGAGACGTACAACTGAATGCTGAATAAGACATTTTTAGGAGATTGAAATGTTAAAATTAAGTTTCATGAAGTGAAAATATATTGCGAAAGGGTTAAAATTGAAAGAAGAAAACACGGACAACGCTGTAGAGACCTGTCAATCACAAGTTAGCCCCGCCTCTAAAGCATAGCCTGCTTTACGGTCTATTTGACTCTAAATGGACCATAATTTACTAAATGAACATCATGCTTTATTGAAGAAGACTTGAAACTAGAGATTGAGACCATAAACTCATGTTTACAATGTTTACTGAGGGAATAAATCAAGAGAGAAGTAGAGTCATTTTCTATAGACTTCTATACAACCAGAGGAGTCGCCCCCTGGTGGTCAGGAGAGAGAACACAGGTTTAAGACACTTCTGCATTTACTTCACTTTTCAAACCCGGGGGTTGCTTTCACAGAAGCTAGTCAAATACTCTCTTGTCCCATTTTCTATCAGCATATTAAAATAAAATAAAAAAAACGTTTCCACATTGTCTTCTGCTGCAAAAGTTAAAATAAGTTGAAAGTAAAAACATTAGAATCAGCAGATCAGGGCTGTTGTAGAATGCCAGTTTACTTTTATCTCCTTATCAGTATTTGCTCTTGGCTTGCTGGGAACCCTATAAGACCACACCATAAAGGTTCAAAGCTACAACGCAACATCTCCCATTCGCCATGTGTTTCAGCCATCTCCCTGTGTGAGCACGTCAATCATTAACTGGATCTATGCTGCCTCGGAAAAGAATGATAGCATCCAATAAAGCCATTTAGTGTCTCTCCATCACTCGCCTGTTATTACACACTGCCTCAAATCTATTGGCATCTATTGTATTTGATGGATGGTTGTGCAAATACAGAGCGAGCAGTGAGGTGGGGGTGAACTTTCACTGATCTCAAGTTCAGTAGCTATTCTAAATTGCTGCCATTTGCTCTGGATCTATTTGTTTCCCATTATTTAGCAGGCGAGACACTTGAACCAACACAGTATATATCTCTATGACGACAGCACCTTTTTGTTTCATAGGGAGAGGTTCACTGAGAAGTTTCACTGATGCTAAAGGTCCCATAAAGCCCAACATTTTGTATTTCCATTTGATGCAATCATGCAGGCAAAATGACGTCTTGGGTTTGACGACATATTACCGTGGTAAACAAAACAGAAAATAATATTACAGCAAGATGCACTGCGTAGTAACGGAAGCTTCTTTTCAACTGCCAGCAAGAGCTGCACCAGGAGGGTGAAATGGTTGCAGAAGTATCCCCCTAAACACAGCCACCCTAAGCTCAAGAACCTTTGTCCAATCATCATTGAGTCCTGCTGGTTGGTTGAAGAGACAAGGACACAATCCATCTCCTGTTTACCGCCAGGGAGACTGTCCCAGCCCACTATGTGTATGTACATAATGGCCAAATCTGCATGTCACAGTCAATGTCCAGTGCCAACGTTCTCTGCCACTGCAGGAAGTGGCCTGTCCTCTATGTAGCGAGGAGAAAAGTAAGGGTGACCACACTGTTGTTGCTTTGTGCAGATATGTTGTAGAAAGAAGACCTTGGTACTGAACGTGGACGCAACGTTGTCGTTGAAAATAACCCCAAGGTTTTGCGTAATTGTCCAACATCAGCGTTCTGTCTGGTCATACATTTGCAAGGTCGCCCAGCAAAAAAGTAAAACCAGGCTAAATTTGTGCGGCAATGCATTACTTAGTTTTAGATTTACTTAAGCAACAAAACTAGGTGATTAGGTTTCGGCAACACAAGTACTTGGTAAGGCGTTAAGTAGCCTACGTTAGTCACATAACCAAACTAAGGTACAATAAGTCTAAGTTGACAGTTGGAACTATAAAGCCTAACCCTGCAGAGTGTTTTTTTAACGTGGTTGGCGTTAACTTGACTGACTAGTGACAAAATATGACTTTCAGTTCGTACAGGACACGAAAAATGGTTTCCTGGATGAAAGTCTTTTTTTGTTTGACCCATCCAGTCAGGGACCAGAATGTTACTAGAAAACGACGAACAACACATCGTACAAACTACTGCAGCTCTTCTGGAGCCTAACTCGGCCCTTACATCTTGCACAGGATCAAAGGTCAACAGGGAGCAGAAGATACGCTGTGTACGTCAGCCAGTTAATCGCTCTTTACACAGCCAAGACTGGCCAACCCTCACTGAACATCACTGGCTCTCACTCCGCCCTGATCTCGACATGGGTCGCAGGACAACCGCTTCACGTTGGACTCTCGTCTTGGGGTGAAAGGGGTTGAGACAGAAAAGAGGTACTTGAGAGGTTAGTGCAAATGTCTGAATTGTGTGTCGCTGTGTCCAAGCCCCATTGTCCCTGGTCACTTGGTTTTGGTGATGGACCGGAGGGCCCCCCTTCGTCCTGACAGCGTCCTGACCAGGTTCTGACCTCCAAACCATTGAGTTCAAAGTTCTAGTGTGTGTTTGCATCCAGCTTTCTGAGTTAGTCACACTAGTATAGAAAAAAAAGCCTGTAGCAAGCTGCTCTCTGCTTTCCTTTTCACTCTACGCTTTCTTGGGTTAACACAGAGCTCTTGAGCTGGTAAGGTGAAGTTAATACTCCTCAGGCCTATTGATGACCACTGGGAAGCA
Source organism: Ophiodon elongatus (assembly GCA_016806645.1). Classification (NCBI taxonomy): domain Eukaryota; kingdom Metazoa; phylum Chordata; class Actinopteri; order Perciformes; family Hexagrammidae; genus Ophiodon; species Ophiodon elongatus. Next base: position 18,659 of record JACSYO010002106.1, on the reverse strand, counting down.
ATTGAAGCAGTGACAAAGTTTCATCCAGTCTAATCTGCTAATATGCTTTAAATAGCGTTATGAGCCCCTAACCATGAACATGGTGGTTTCCAGTGAACCCACAGCAGTATAAAATACCATTGGTGCTGGTTCTATAAAGGAGGAAAAGAGACCTGGCTAGAAACATGAATATTTATATTAATGCTTTTGACAAAGTCTCTAATGCCTCCTTGATAAAAGAAATATATATATATATATATATATATATATATATATATATATATATATATATATATATCTGTTATGAGCTCCTGAAACCAAAAACTTAAAAATTAGTTTAAATGGCTGAAAAGCTATGTTGGCATATTTCCACATTAAACTAATTTAATAACTAATACGCTTAAGCAACACTACTTTAATAACTATTGACTACCAGTGAGAGAATGGAAACAGCGTGCTTTCAAAATAAGACCACAGGAAAAACCAAACTGCCCCAAATATTTATTGTATTTGTAATTTCAAAGAGATGTAAACATGCACTTGAAAATTATAACAGGGGTTATGAAATGAAAGCAAACAACAATAATCAAGAATAAATTCTAAAGTAGAATTGTTAAATAAAGCTATTACTAGTACAGCAGAGGTGTGAGAGTTGGTAACGAAGTCACAAGTTCAAACAGTCAAGTCACGGTTAATATGGTATTTATTGGTACTTTAAATAAAAGGGATGATTTTTCTTCCAGGGGTTATTCTCCAGTGTTATATGCCTTTCTTCCTTCTCTGGTTTAGCTGCCGATACCCGGGCCTCCTTAAAACCACCATGTTCATTCGCCCTCCATTCCAGCAGAACTTGCTGCTTCCATAAAATTGGGCACGAACCTGCAAACTTGAAAATCGCTGAATTTCATCTGAGGAAATGGTCCACGAAGGGCCCGGACGCAAACAACACCGCCTGGCCCAGCAGGCACACACCCCGTGAGCATGCTCACGGTGCACTCTTACCCACACCAGTCTTAAAGGGGGCAACGAAGAGCATGTCGTTAATGCACAGACGGAAGAATCAAAAAGGAAACACGCATAGACGATGGGATGTGTGTCTGAATGAAGAGGGGATGAAGAGCTTTGTCAGAGTGGACCCCAGCAGAAGGGTCGGCTTGTTGTTCCATGCCATGCGAACCTGGTGGCAAAGCTCCGGCTTGTGTTGCCTCACAATGTTCTGCTGAAACACTCCACAACGCAACGGCAGTCAGCGCGTACCCGCGTCGACCATGTTTCTGCTGCAGCCAATGGGGAAACTCGACAACACTCCACCTACCAATGGGGTAACTTCATCCCTCACTCACTCAGTAAGTCAGGGACAGACTTTTGTGTTCACAGGGCTGGCCCCGCCTTTCTATAGTCAGCGAGTACGCTGTGTGCCATTGGTCGAGGTCACGTACACTAATGGAACTACAAAAACAAATATTGTTAAATATCCTCAAGAAACAAACAAATGCCTGGATGGTGGTTAGCAGAGTTCCCAGCAGGTGTGTCTCCCTCTCTTCTTCCAAATAAAGAAGAGTTGAATCTCACTCCATTGTCCATTGGCTCCCTTACGGTCAGATGGCAGCGCAGATAACAACAAAATGGATTTGTTCATCTTGTCTCGTATAGCCTAACTTTTTGAGCCACGACAAAGGTCCAAATATGGCTAGCAACAGATGAGGGAGGCTTGTTTTTAGCCTAGCCAATGACCGGAAAGTCCTTATGCTACTGAAACAGTTGCTGATCACTTATGTCCCCCAACGGCCTGTGAATTATTTAAAAAGATTTACTGTGAGTTACTGAAACCAGAAGAGGTATTTGAGCATAGAGTCAAAAATGAGCACAGGAAATATTACGCTCATGGGTCCAGTAGTATGGGAGATTAGCTGTGGACAGACAGACAGACACACACACACACACACACACACACACACACACACACACACACACACACACACACACACAAACACACACACACACATGGCCAAACACTCACGCCTGGGGGAGATAATAAAAACAGATAGCGGTGCTCTAAACACCTACAGATGTGACTTATGAACAAAAACATGACTATAACTGGTTGAAGGCACATTCAAAAGTGTGTGGTGTGATTACAGCTCATGAGGGGCCTTTTTGTTCTCTCAGATGATTTTAAGCTGAAAAAAGTGGACAAATATTAGAGCGGCTAACGGCCGCCCCTGGTGTGAACAACTCATCAATCACTGACAGATATGGTGTGTATCAGTCTTGTTAGCATTGCTACCGGGGCCCTTAAGGTAGCTGTAATAGTTACATAAGCAAACTGAATGGCAGTCAAACATTTGTGCTAGATAAAGAGGCCCTTGAAAGCTGTGAATCCACCTGTATGCTGTTTGTCTTCTCTCACAGAGCTCCCACACATTGTGCGACAGTGGTCAAATATACAAGTGTCGTCAAACACGGCGGGGTGTTTGCATTCTGCACCGAGTGCGCTGCTCCTCTCTTTATGTATTTGGGAATTTATATAAACAAGGTGACAAGCCAGAGTGTGTCACATGAATACAGTTACGTGCGTGACATTTGACCCCTATAAGTATTGAGGATCAGCTGCTGTAAAGCCCCCGGGGAGCCTCTCGGGGTCCGGTGTGATCCAACCATCCAACCCCGAGCTCAAAGGAAGACCAGTTCTAAGTCCTGACCTCAGAAACCACGAGGAGCAGTTTTACCATGGGTTGGTCTGCTGAACTGTTTGTTGGCCGCGACCAGTAGCTTGGCGGAGTAAGAAATAGTCCGGCACATACACACAGTGAAATATAGTTATTACACTTTGTGTGAAACAAGTGATGAATATTGCGTTGATTAGCCAGGTTCAGATGTGCTGGTATCCTGGTTACCTTTGGACAGAGCTGCAGCTTTATATTTAACAGATCAAACGCTGGTTACAATGTAACTCCAGAGAGAGAATGAGCGCATTTCCTCAAAACTTGAGCTTGAAAGATCTTTGCTTGGTGCAGGAGGTGCTAGTCTACTCCTCTATCGGCCCGAGGTGTTCCTTACTTCTGAAAGAGCGTTATGAGAATAACTCAATAACTCAATTTAAAAATAATACAATCTCTCTGCTTCTCCCCCTCTATGTCTCTCTCTCGCTCCTTCCCTCTCTCCTTCCCCCCCCTCTCTCTCTCTCTCTCTCCCGCTCTCCTTCCCCCTCTCTCTCTCTCTCTCTATCATTCCCTCCTTCCCTCCTTCCCTCCTTACCTCTCCTTCCCTCTCTCCTCTCCCCCCCTCTCTCTCTCCCTCCTTCCCTCTCCTTCCCTCTTTCCTTCCCCCTCTCTCTCTCTCTCTCTCTATCCTTCCCTCCTTCCCTCCTTCCCTCTCCCTCCCTCCCTTCTCTCTCTCTCTCTCTCTCTCTCTCTCTCTTTCTCTCTCTCTTTGAAATAAGCACAGTACATTAAGATACAAAGAGTTTAATTCAGGGGGTCTGTTTGTTGAGGTGGATAATGTGCCTCATACTGGTGCTGGATGTCACTCAGGTCAGTGCTTTGTAGAGGGCCAACATTGGCAGCTGGGCCTGTCCACCCCCCTCGGTACACACACACACACACACACACACACACACACACACACACACACACACACACACACACAAACACACACACACACATTGATACTGTGTGTGTGTGTGTGTGTGTGTGTGTGTTGTAATAGATAAGGAGACTCCTGCAATAGAGTTTCCATTTGACTATTTATTTGAATTTGAACACCTGAATGGAAACAGTTTCATAAAAAAAAAGAGGACGCCGTCTCTGACCGATCCAAAAGTTGACGCCATGTGGAACCTAGAGCGGCATAGTTTGAAGCGTAGGAGAGCGTCAGTGTTTGACGAGCTGGGAGTGAGAATGTGTTTGAGCTCCGAGTTAATAATCCTGGAAGCCACTGTGGGACACGTCTTTGTTTCAAGCAGAACCAGAAGAAAATGGAAATGAGTGTGTGGGTCACATTATCTGTCAGAAGCACATCAGGCCTGCACACACACACACACACACACACACACACACATACACACACACACACACACAACCCTCCAGTACCTCTCATAATTTTCTGACAGTGTGACAAATGGGACGTGTGTGTGTGTGTGTGTGTGTGTGTGTGTGTGTGTGTGTCTCCTCCTGCCCTCTCTCTTCCCTCCATCCCTCAGTCAGTTGGCTTCATCCGCTCTGAAAGACTCCTGTACTGTTTGTGAGCAGAGATCATATTTGAGAAAAAGAAAATTCCCAAACTTTTTTCTTTTTTTTTCATAAACTCAAAGGGAGCTTTTCTGCCTCCGCTGGAAGGAGTCCAGAACCTTTTCAACACAGCAGAGGCGACAAAAGGCCTCCATAACACCCGCGTTTCATTCAGGTTGGCAAAACGACACAGCGGAACGCAAAGAAAAGGAAATAAAAAGAAGGAGGGGAGGGAAAAAAATCAATTCAGTCGGTGTCAGAAGTCACGCTTCACGAGGCCTGGTGTGTGAATGCTGTAACTGCACGCAGTCCGAGGCATGACAGAGCGTCATAAACGGCCCCAACAAAAGAGAGATAACACAACAATCACTCAGGGATTAGTGCTGAGCGTCTGTGTGCGGCTGTGCCGTCCGGTACGCTGTGCTCGGTCGGCCGGTTGTAGTTGTTGGCCATGTGTTGGTGTCTTGCTGGCTGACTGGCCCTGGCTAATTGCTGGTCTGCATAATCTGTGTGGGCACTGAGCCATTCACCTTGGCATCGACAGATGACCAGACCTCTCCGGACCCACTGTAGGCCTGCTGGAGGGCCACAGGAGGAGCGCCACAGAAGTGGGAGGGATAATGGTTTACCACTCTCTTTATGAAGGGTTCATAAGTAGTACATAATAACTTTACTCATTGTTAATAAATAATTTACTAATACGTACAGTAGCAACCATGAATAACTAATTCTAATAATGGCCGTATTATGAGGCGATGGGCCCCTGGGCACAGACATGCAAAAGGCCCCGCCACCTCTCCTACACAGGAGCAAGACACAGACCTTTTGATGCTCTCGTCTTTGTGATTCTCTTTGTAGTCATTTTGTTTCTCTTTGTAGCCGTTATGCATCTTTGAATTAATTTTGGGGTCTCCTTGTAGTTGTGTCTCGTGTGGTCTCTTTGAGTCTCTTTGTAGTCATTTTGTTTCCCTTTGCAGTTAATCTTTGTCTCTTTGTAGACTTTATGGATCTTTGAAGTCATTTTGTGTCTCTTTGAAGTCCTTTTAAGTTTCTTTTGAGTTGTTTTGTATCTTGTGGGGTCATTTTGAGTCTTTTTGTATTCATTTTGTTTCCCTTTGTGGTTGTTTTGCCTCTTTTGTAGTTACTTTGTAACTATTTGAAGTGGTTTTGTGTCTCCTTGTAGTTGTTTTGTGTCTCCTGGGAACTTTTTGTGTCTCTTTGTTGTCATTTGGTATCTCTTTGCAGTTGCTTTGTGTTTCTATGTAGTTGTTTGATGTTTCTTTGTGGTCATTTTGAGTCTTCCTGGTAGATACGGGTCTCTTCAAGTGACATTTTGAAGGTGAAGGCCAGGGGGCCCCCAACACTTTGGGCCCCTGTGCCTGGTAGGTCCGTTCAGTGATACATCCATATGTAAATTATTTGTCTTTTTAGCTCTTTAGGTGATGTGGGACCACAACTGAACACTTAATGGTTTACTGTTAGAAACCTTTACTAATAACTTACTAGCATTTTGACTCCATTATCATACATTAGATAAAATAACCAATAGCCAGACAACACATTTATGGCTAATGGCATAGTTTGTTTTAACATTATTTAAGGCCATTAACTCCAATCTGTAAAGACTGAATGAACCTCTGACCTACCTTCTACCTGATGTCCCGTGTTCTTGTTAATGATCGTCAATGTGGTGTCCAATTCTCCCATTTGATTGACCAATATACCAAGTCCAGGGCCACCTCACACACCTCACATAGGTGAGCTCTGAGAACCGTTCGTCTGATCCACTTCATCCACTTGTTGGGTGTATTGCTGGAGACCCACAGACATGCAGTGTCAATGCTGGCTCATTGACCATACAACCTGCTCACGTGTTACAAGCACTGTGTGCTTTCTGTATTGGGAGAAAAAAAGGCCTTTCTAAAGAATGAAAATGTATTCTATTGGCTTCAATGGTAAGTTGCTGAGTAAGGGGGTTCTCTGCGGGGCAGGGGGCGGCAGATCAGGTATAAAAGGAAAGGGTTAAACCAGAGGGAAGGCAGTTCAGGCAGCTTCAGCACACCAACGGACAACATGAGCAACACCGGCATGAACATGAGGGGCAAGATCACCTTCTACGAGGAGAAGAACTTCCAGGGCCGCTCCTACGAGTGCATGAACGACTGCTCCGACATGACCTCCTACCTCAGCAGGGGCCACTCCTGCAGGGTGGAGAGCGGCTGCTTCATGGTCTACGACAAGCCCAACTACATGGGGAACCAGTACTTCATGAGGAGGGGCGAGTACGCCGACTACCAGAGCATGATGGGCATGAGGGACTGCATCAGGTCTTGCCGTATGATCCCCATGGTAGGTATTAAAACGCCTTGTGCTTCGTGGGTGACACCGCACATAAAACTTGATATTAATGCAGTCTTGGTATTCTCTTAAAAACAGCACAGGGGCCAGTTCAGGATGAAGATCTACGAGAAGGAGAACTTCGGCGGCCAGTCTCATGAGCTGATGGACGACTGCGACAACGTCATGGACCGCTACCGCATGTCCGACTGCATGTCCTGCAACGTGATGGACGGCCACTGGCTGATGTACGAGCAGGCCCACTACCGAGGCAAGATGATGTACGTGAGGCCCGGAGAGTACAGGAGCTTCAGGGACATGGGCATGAGCGGTACCAGGTTCATGAGCATGAGGCGCATCACCGACTCTTGCAACTAAACATACAATAAATGTTTACTGAATGTATCAAATGTTACGAAATAAACTCATTTCTGCACTATTGAAAAAAATTAAGGCAATGAGCATTTCTTCCTTGTCGTGAAGGGAATCCTGGACGTACTTCAGCAACACTGAGTCTCTGTTCGGACAAATCATCAAAAAGAATTAGCCAGAATTAGACAGAATTAGACAGAATTAGCAAGATATTTTTTTCTTTAAAGGAGTGTGTCTGAGAACTACGATGGCCTTCGTGTAACGTAAAAATGTTAAAGGCTCTCTTTAGAGCCAGTGTTGGGTTTGTCCATTCTGGGCTCATGTAGAAACATGGCGGTGCAACATGGCGGACTCGCTCCCAATGTAGATACAAACAGCTCATTCTCAGCAAACGAAAAACACAACGATTCATAGTTTCAGGTGATTATACACGAATGAAATCATAGTTCTAAATATTATATTCATATATTCATACACGCTGGCCCTTTAAATGGTTAGTCTTTTAGTTTTTTATTACACACGTTGTTGAACATGAAATGCAAGTTGTATTCCCTTTATGGTGCATAAAAAAGGACAAAACAAAACATTTTCTTTCATGTTGGACACGACATGACAAACCACTCTCCTCTATTGTCACTCAAAAATACCAAATCACATTTCAGTACACAATGAAAATTAGGAGAATACCAACATGTCAAGTGCAAACTCTAAGAGTGATGATTGAACACGACATCTGTGTCTGTCGCCAGATACTGGCAGTCCTTTACCTCCTCCACTAAAGCGTATAGCAACATTGATCTGATGCTGCGTTTTGAGCAGGAGGCAACCTCCGGGTCTGAAATGTGACGCCAATGAAAAACGTCATAAACCTGCATTCTCTCTACTGGCCTTCAGGGGGCGACTCCTCTGGTTGTATAGAAGTCTATGAAAAAATGACTATACTTCTCTCTTGATTTATTCCCTCAGTAAACATTGTAAACATGAGTTTATGGTCTCAATCTCTAGTTTCAAGTCTTCTTCAATACAGCATGATGTTCATTTAGTAAATTATGGTCCATTTAGAGTCAAACAGACCATAAAGCAGGAGATGCTGTAGAAAGTTAACTGTAACATTTTGGTCGCCAAAGAACATCTTGTACGGTGTTTAGTTGTACTTAGCTCCACCCTCTATTGCCACTTCTGGTTCCAAAAAAAACAAGATGGCGAAGGACAAAATTCTGTACTTAATTTATGGCTTCAAAACCGCAGTCCACAAACCAAAGGATGATGTCATTTACGTGACAAACAAACACGTTGTCATAGTTTGCCTTGTAGTTTGAAGCGTAGGGTCGCTGACCGAGCAGCGGCATTTGACGAGTTGGGAGTGAGAATGTCTTTTTCTCGAACCTCCTCCCAGCTCATCGCTGATGTTTACAGTTGGATTCCAGACATCCACTTAGAACAGAGGGTAAATATAATATGAGACTTTGTTGTAACAAAAAATGTGGAAGTGTATGTTTAAAGAATAAGCTAATGCCCTTTTACGACTCCTCCGAGGCCGCCTCAGGCCCCGGCCTTTCAGCTGGCTGCAGAGCTTTCTGTGCTCTGTGCCGTGATGAATAGGGACCACAGTGTCTGGAACTGGCCACCACTAGCCTGCCAATCAATTTGTTTAACTCCCCAGGCGAGGGCAGTGATTGGTGGACCCTGCACACACACTCCCTTCCTGCCAACAAAGCAGCCCATATGCCCTCCCAGCAGGGGCCGGCCCTGATACGGGGGCCCACGCATTTAGGGAGCCAGTTATAGGAATTTGGAGCTAATGGGATGAAAGGACTACCATCAGTGAATTGAAGCACAGAGCAAATCAAGTGGAATGCACATTCATGGTGTCACTCATCATCCGGCCTGTACCTCCATTCCGCACTCCCCACAGCCACACTGCACCGCTGACAGGGACTAAACACTCTCAGGAGCATGGGGGTTCATTTCATTTCAGCATAATAACTTGAATTAAACATGTCTAATGAGAAGATCATTGTTGTGTGGTGTGCTAAACCAGTTTGAAGGATTTTAAACTATATTTGTCATTGTTTTATTATTTTAATAATTAGATAGATTGTGTTTTAATGCGTTAATTGTGTCATTTTAATAATCACATTTTTGAACACCAAACAAACACATTTAAATAAGGAAGATATATCATGCAGAGATTTTACAGAAATCCTTTACAGATTATTATGGGACATAAATATAAACCATTGAAGTATTGTGCAGTATGCATACCCCGAACAAAATCATTTAGGAGTGAAACACATGGGTATTTACCATGGACTGTGTTCAAGAAAAGAATGAAGTCACTGTGACGTCACTTGTGGACTGACGTTTGGAAGTTTTGAGTTTGGATTTTTGGCCTTCGCCATCTTCTTTGGTTGTAACCAAGGAGCAAGGGCGGAGCTAAGTTCAACCTAACGCTGGTCAAGAGATTTTAAGGCGGCCGAAGTGTTACAATTCATTTTCATGAAGTGAAAACACACTGTGAAAGAGTTAAAGTTGTAAGACAAAAACACAGACTACTCCCAGACTCCCTGGTAGCAACCTGTCAATCACCTTGTAGCCCCGCCCTAAAGCTGGGAGGAGGTTCGAGAAAAAGACATTCTCACTCCCAACTCGTCAAATGACGCTGCTCAGTCAGCGACCCTACGCTTCAAACTACAAGGCAAACTATGACGACGTGTCGGTTTGTTTGTCACATAAATGACATCATCCTTTGGTTTGTGGACTGCGGTTTTGAAGCCTCAATTACGTACAGTATTTTGGCCTTCGCCATCTTGTTTTTTTGGAACCAGAAGTGGCAATAGAGGGTGGAACTAAGTACAACTAAACACCGTACAAGATGTTCTTTGGTGACCAAAATGTTACAGTTAACTTTCTACAGCATCCCCTGCTTTATGGTCTGTTTGACTCTAAATGGACCATAATTTACTAAATGAACATCATGCTGTATTGAAGAAGACTTGAAACTAGAGATTGAGACATAAACTCATGTTTACAATGTTTACTGAGGGAATAAATCAAGAGAGAAGTAGAGTCATTTTCTATAGACTTCTATACAACCAGAGGAGTCGCCCCCTGGTGGTCAGGAGAGAGAAAGCAGCTTTAACACATGAAGCTTTGACTTCTATACAACCAGAGGAGTCGCCCCCTGGTGGTCAGGAGAGAGAATGCACGTTGAAGACACTTCTGCATTGGCTTCACTTTTCAGACTTGGAGGTTGCCACCTGGTAGTTTCCAGGCAGAGAGTGTCAAACAAATATAAATATATAAATATACAAAGGCACCATTGAGTTGTATGATGGGAAGTGTAGTTTGGATCATACTAGGAAGTAAAAGTCAGGATATGTCTGCTGTATTCATTTTGACAATCCTTTTTAACCTGTCATCTAACTTTATTAAAGTGATTTATTAAATCTCTGGAGTAGTTTTTTAATTTCAAATAATGGACCTTGAGTACTTCAAGCAAACAGACAACAAAAGTTGTTGGTGAAATTCTGTTTTATCAACCCTGTCTTCTAGAAATTACATTTATATAGTAGTAAGTTGTTTCCCCAATTATTTTGGATGATGGATGATCAGAGGCAACATTATTTGGAATAAATGAAGTGCTACATTTATTTACCACATCGGAGTCTCAGCGCGGTTTATAAAAACAGGTGAAATACAGGTTTGCAAAAGGCAGCACTGTGACTCCAGAGACTTGGGTTTACATTCAGCCTGTGTGTGGTCAGCGTCAGGCAGAACCAAACACTTTGGTTCATGTTGGAGAAAGATTGTGGTTTTGGTTAAATGTCAATAATCCTGTTTGTATTAAACCGGACCATAATCTTCCTCTAACCTAATCCAAGTTCTGTGAGTGACTAAACATGCCGTCTCATGTCCAACTACGGAGCCTCCATCCTGCTGTTTCATTAATATAGGTGCAAGTCAACCCATTCTGCACAACCTGATTGGTTGATGCGTTTACTCATGGTGGGAAAACTCAGAAAAATCAACATTGTTCTGAAATTATCATTTTTTTTACGTCGCTTTTTGAAAAAGAAACCGCCCCTGGTGAGTAAAGTTCTTTACACACATTGGGTTACTCCAATGCAATATGGTCACAACTGCTAAAATAAGACCCAGGTTGTTAAAATTGAATTATCCTTTAATGTTGTGCGGATACATTTTGAATAATCCGGCGTAATTAGAAATCCAGCCAATTTATTATTAATTCCAGACAAAGTTTTATCTGTGTATCAGTAATTAATCTGTGCATTTCATCCATTTAACTCGGATTAGTGTTCATGACACTACGGGGATTTCTAATTACACCACAGAGAGACATATTTTGGTTGCTTCTAATTATTGGGTTTTGGAAGCTGTCTGGTAATAGTTTTGACGGATTAGTAAAATCAAGCCAATTACAATCAAACCTCCCAAACATATTGAAACCAATGGATCTGGGAGGATTTGCAGGGGCAGATTTATCCTCCAAAAAAACCATCGCTTTTACATCTGTGGGCCATTTGATGCCCGCAGCTCTAACCCTTAATCACAACGCTGATTGTTTTCACCCAACAAAACTATTTGGAAATAGTTGCTAATCTCCCTCCCCGGTGGAGTCTGTTTTGGTCAGACATAATCTGCCAGAGTCTGATTGAGCTGCATAATCCCTGGATGAGGAAATGTACGCCCCCCCCCGGCCCCCAGGCCCCCTCCTGGATCTCTGTGTAGCTGGCTGGAGCTGTGACCCCACCCCCGTCTCTTCTGGCGTAGCTTCTCTACTGCATGAGTCTGCCCTGGGGGCTAAACAATATGTCCCTATTTTTCTGTTAATTAATGAAAACCTAAATCTGTGTCTGTGAGAGCAGCCCTGCTCCGTCTGACTGACGGTGTGGATGGGAGAGGCTGAGGGCTTTCCCCTGCTGATTGGCTTCCCTTTGTCCTTCCTTTCCTCCTTCATCTCCAAACACCCTTCCCTTAATTCCTCCTCTCCTCTCCTCTCCTCTCCTCTCCTCTCCTCTCCTCTCCTCTGCTCTCCTCTCCTCTCCACCTTCTTCCTTCCTAACACCCCCCCCTCCTCGTTCCCTCTCTCTGTCCTTTTTGCTTTTTGTTCCCGTCCTCTGTTGGCCGAGGGTCCCGTCAGGAACTGATCCAGGGTCAGGGTTTCTCTGTCCCGTGATCTCTCGCAGCAGCGAGCAGGCAAATTGCATAACTGATCCCAGATCGGCGTCTGGAGCTCCACCGTGACTCCGTGCAGCCGTTGGGGATGCAGTGACGTGGAAGTGACTGACAGCTGGACGGGTCGAGGAATGAATGGAGGATCACTGGCACATATCAACAGACAAATCTGGGGTGGGGGTGGGTTGTGTGTGTGTGTGTGTGTGTGTGTGTATGCGGTGAGAATGGATGTTTTGTTTTTTCCAAGCATGTACACTTAAGGCAAAGTCACTTACATAATTAAAAAGGAAAAGTTAATCTCCCTTATGTTTTTTAAGTGATACTAATTTAAAAATGTATTAATAAATAGAATAAGTTTGTCATCTTGTAAAAAAAAAAAAAAAAAAAAAAGATTATTGTCATGATAATTGCAGATTTTTTTCTATTCATCAATTCATTTGTCAATTGTTGAATCTATAAAATGTAGAAATAATAATAATAGTAAATAAAACATAATTCCTTGTTTGGTCAAACTAAGAGTCCAAAACTAAGTATTCAAAATGCAGTTATTCACAACAGCAGCTAATAGTCATTTTAGAGAAGTTGTGAGTAGCAGGTGTTTGTCATATTTCTTGATAAATGAAAGTTTAATTGTCCTGTGTTTACTTTAAGTCGGCTGAGTGTTTTCTTCCATTTGAGTTACGAATTGTAATTTTTCCCACAAAAGCCTCCGGAGTTTACCAGAGTCCCTGAAGGGAAAGAGTCCCCCAACAATGACTTCGTCAGAGTCATGCGTTCTGTCTCAGTCTCCCGCTGAGGGCTCCAGCATCGGGCATGTCCTGACCTTTGAGCGCCCTCTGCTGGCAGCAGTGGGTTGAAGCATCCCTCTGCAAAGGCTCCCCGAACAGAGGTCAGGTCAGACCGTTCGGAAATCCCACGTGGTAAAAACGTACATTTGAGAAACATTTGAATGTTTCGCCATTTGGATTTCCTTGATTTTCTTTTGTCTCAGCAGTCTAATGTTTCGAGAGCATAAACATAATCTCTTTATGGCTTTGAGCGTGAGGCTGTGTAGTAGATGTGTAAGCTGGAGGAAAGGTTGACCTGCAGCACTGACAGTTACTGACAGTGTTGGAAGAGACTGGAACACTTTCTATGACATCCCTGTCTTTAATGCACTATGAACATACTTTTTATATTTTTTATAATACTTAATTTTCTGCTTATATCACTGTTTTAATGATGATTTTTTTTTTCACTTTACTCAAAGCAAATAATGAGCCCTGAGAGTAATTTATAAGCCCATGTAATGCATGATAACAGTGATTATCATGCATTATGAAGAGATATGATGTATTATAATTCTAATACATTGTGTGAGTGACCAGTTTACGAAGCGTTATGATACTCATTATCAAATGTTTCATGATGTGTTGTGACGCCATATGAATAGTTACGAGTGCTTTGACTATTATGATACAACAACATAACTTTATAAACATGCATGTTTCTGAGTGTTTTTCATGGAAAATTAATAGAAATTGAAAAAAAGAAAAAGAAAAAAAAAGTTAGTTAGTTTCAGTAGTTTCGGTATGACTTAAAGGAGCTGCGTGTAGGATTTAGTGGCATCTAGTGGTGAAGTTGCGGATTGCAACCAACTGAACACCCCTCAGACTACACACTGGTCCTTTAACTGCAGTCAGAAGCAGCACAAAGGTGGAGACTGAGTTAAGATAAGGTTAATAGTGATTCACAGATGAAAAAATAAATAACAAATTAATTAAAGGATTAAATACAATTCCATCAGTCACAGTGGAAGCACTTCAGCCAAACATAATGAAAAGTATACACAGGAAACTATGAGGAGGCTTTGCCGAGGCTTAAGCCCCGATGTTTTGAGTGTAGCCCCGAATATAATTTCATATTCTGTGAAGCGCAACAGAAAACATAACATGTGTTATAGAACATGCACACCGCTCACACATTATGCCTGACTTCCATCAACCTACTGACGGGGCCGCTAAGACATTCAGAAACAGCTGCAGAGCAGAACACCCATGATGCATCCTGCTGGGGTCAAAGTCTGTAAACAAATGCCCCCGGTGACGCGAGAGGTCAGGAAGTGGTCGCTTTTCTGAGCACTCGACTTTTGTCGAATTTACTTCTTTTTGTTTTAATAGTTATTTATAATTATTTAATTTCTAGACACTGATCATTTAGACATAATTTATTGTCCAAAATGACACCAGTGCAATGACACTCCATAAATGATTTCTTCTCATCCCTACGTTTGTATTTTGAGTGTAATTCATTTTCAAAGAAAGAGCCAAAATGCAGAATAAACAAACTGATGGCATCATTATTATTATTTAAATTTTCTATAGATATCGACACAATAATCATCGTCTGATATCAGATATACAGCCCTACAGTATAAAACACTGTTACAAGTAAAATGTCCTGTATTTAAAATATTACTCAACTAAAAGTACAAAAGTAAAAGTACTCATCATACAGAATGGCCCATTTCAGAATATTATTGGATTATAATTATTGGTGCATTATTGTGTTCATCACATGAATGTGATAGCTCATTTTAATGACTCCATTTCCTACTGCAGAAGAATGCACGTAATAAATTAAATGACTTCATGAAATGACTTCATGAAATGACTTCATGAAATGACGCATTATTCAATAAAAACGTTTTGCAAATTGTTTTTATATAAATGTATATATATATATATATATATATATATATATATATATATATATATAAATAGAAACCCCTACAACCACTGATGCCACAATATATATATATATATATATATATATGAATAAAAAAAACTATATATATATATATATATATATATATATGTATATATATATATATATATATATATATTGTGGCATCAGTGGTTGTAGGGGTTTCTATTCATCTGGCGACACACTGAAGCAAGGCACTGATGGATTATTAGATATAATAATATGGACTATATATATATATATATATTTATATATATATATATATATTATATAGTGTTTTTTTTGTTCATTTTTGAAACCACTGATAAACAGTTTTGTTTTTTTACCCTTTAATCTTTTGTTGTTTAAAAGTAGAGGAACTTGTTAGCTGATAGAAACAATTAATAAATATATTAAATAGCAGATTATTTAGAAACAAGACCAGTATAGCTCCAAATGACATAAAAACTTGAACTTTATTACAATTGTCATTTACATAAATACATGACATTTGGCCTCTGCATTTAACCCACCCTTTCATTCTAGGAGCAGTGGGCTGCTGTGAAGAACCCGGGGAGCCACTGGGGCTTCAGTGTCTCGCTCAAGGACACTGTGACATGCGAACTGTAGGAGGCCAGGGATCGAACCGCTACCTTATGACTACAGGACGACCACTCTACCCATGAGCCACTGCCGCCAACACAAATGGAATGCTTTATCAGCAACTCAACTGTACGAAAACAAATGGCAACAGACAAATATTTTCATTTATTTTTGGTTGTTAATTTTTATTTCACATATTAATTTATATTATAGTGTATCAATTATAGATTCTGTTATATTATATAAAATATATATTATATTTTATTATATTATATCTAATATATATTTTATGATATCAAATATGTATTTTATTAAATAAAATATATATTATATTATATCAAATATTGATTTGATTTGATCAAATATTGATTTTATGTTATATTATATCAAATATATATTATATTTTATTATATTATATCAAATATAGATTATATTATATAAAATATAAAATACAGAATCTATCATATTGTGTTACATTATATTACAATACATTACATTACATTACGTTTCAGGATTTGTACTGAAACCCATGGAACGTTTGAATCTTTTCCAGGCTGAGAGTTTCAGTTTGTTCTTGCCCTCAGAGTCTTTCAGCTGCCCAACATGTGGTAGACCAGGGAGGGCACACTTCTCCTGCCTCCTGGTCTCGTCTTAGTTCTCTTCTTTGACATTGTCAGGTTCAGTTTGAAGGCCCTGACTGACCACCTCCTCAGCCTTGAGCTTAGTGACCACCTCCAGGTTGGTTGAGGCCTGTTTTTCTTTCTTGTCCTCCAAGTCTTTGAAATATGTCTTCTCTTTCTCAGAAGCGTTGTCCTTCAGGGTCCTGATCTCCTCTTGTGGTCTCTAGGTCCTCTTCTGCCTTTTCAGCTTTGGCCTGTGTCTCTTCGTCAAGCTGTTTCTGAAGGCTGTCGCTGTTTGAACTTTCAGCCTCGAGCTCAGTTTCACACCTCAGATTGATCACATTTGAAAGTTTCAGTTTCTCAAGTTCTTGTTGGAGAGCTTCACTTTTATCTTTCTCAACCTTGATCTCTGCTGAGAACTTTTCTTGACTGATTGTGTGCTGTTTTTCTCCTGTAGGAGCTTATTTGTCTCCACTTGTTTCTGGAGAGAGTCTGTTTTGGTCACCCGTCTCTGCAGGTCGGTGGTAAACTGCTTCATCTTCTCCTCCTGGCAGTAGCTGAGGGCTTCAGCCTTTGCAGCTTCACCTTCAGTTCTTCCACCTCCTTTTCAAGAGCCCCCTGCTCCTGCCCCTGCTCCTGCTCCTGCTCCTGCTCCTGCTCCTGCTCCTGCTCCTGCTCCTGCTCCTGCTCCTGCTCCCTGACCTTGTCCTGATGCTCTTCTTTGAGCTGGGTGAGTTCTTCTCGGAGGCCCTGACTGACCTCCTCCTCAGCTTGGAGCGTAGTGACCAGGTCCTGGTTGTTTGAGGCCTGTTTATCTCTCAGGTCCTCCAAGTCTTTGAAAAATGTCTTCTCTTTCTCAGAGGCGTTTTTCCTGAGGGTCTGAATCTCCTCCTTCATCTGGTGAACTAGAGCGTCCTTCTCAGCCATCAGCTGCTTTGTGGCCTCCAGGTCCTCGGACAGCTTTCTGCTTTCAACCTTGAGCTCATCTTCATTGCTCAAGGTTGAATGCTGATGTTTGAGTTTCAGCTAGTCAAGTTCTTGATGGAGAGAAGCATTGGTTTCTCTCTCAAGCTCGAGCTCTGCTGAGAACTTCTGCTGGCTGATGATGTGAACCACTTTCAGGTCCTCAAAGTCATCTTGAAGCTCCTTCTTCTTCTTTGTCTTGATGCTGCTTTGAACCTCAGTGGCGATCCTCATGGTGATCGTGGTCTCTGGGTCACTGGCCTTCTTCAGCCTCCCCAGTTCATCACGTGTGGCCTTCTCTCTGTTAATGAACAATTCCTTCAGGTTCTTCTGACGGGCCACCTGTTCTCAAGCCTCCTCTGGTTCTTTCTTGAGCTCCTTCCATGAGTTAGGCTCTGAGCGGTTTTGTTCTAATTGGGCAGGCTCCTGCTTCATCTGTCAGGCTTGATCCTGCGTGTTCCGGGGCCCGAGGCCTCCTGTTGTTTCTACCCTGCTGCATTGTTTAGCAGGTAGATTCTTGTGTACACAACTTGTGTAGATGCAGTCTGTCACTGATGAGCCGTTATGACTACATCAGTGGTTTATCTCAGTTGAAAATAAATTCCTTCTATCTCACAAATGGTTTGTTTCAGTTGAAGATTCCTTCTCTCCAACTCTCCACACAAGAAGTCAGCATTGTAATTAGGGAGGATTTTATGATTCAGGGTCCTCAGCAGAACTACACCAGCGCTGGTTGCATTGAAGTTCATCAGAGATTCCAAACCAAGCGGCCTTGCTGCACATATCTACTGACTAACCATAACAATGACTCCAACAGGTTTTATAATAAATCAATGAAACCAAAAGTCTCTATTAGGAAATGAATATAGTTAAAACACCTACCTCCGTGGTTTTATTTACAGAGAGTAAAGAGCAATGCATGCGATTAGAATGGTGTGTTTCTATGGCAACCAGCTGACTGACAGCAGACCCTTCGGTCACACCTGTCCTGTCGGCAGTGCCAGTTAGGTCCGTCAAATACAGAGTCGTCGTGGATCGACATGTTTCACGCCGTGTCGGCAGCTTTAACGCGTGAGCAGCTTCACACCAGCTGGTGGTCAACGTCTGCAGGGGCCGCCTCCAACAACGAGCTACTTCAGCCCCGTCACCCTCTGCAGGGGCCGCCTCCAACAACGAGCTACTTCAGCCACGTCACCTTCTGCAGGGGCCGCCTCCAACAACGAGCTACTTCAGCCACGTCACCGCGACAGCTTCACGACACCTAAAGTTTCTATTGCTCCTCAACCCATGTGACTCACTGTCCACATATTAAAGCCCAGTGTGAAAATGCAGAAAGTTGCACATCTCATCTTATAATATTAGCTTTAACATGTGTGAGATCTGCAGTTATGGCTACGTCGTGTGTTTGCAGGGAGAAAAAAAAACATCTTGTGTTGTTGCTTCCGTCTGTGACAAAAGCCAGCGTCTCGCCTCATGTCTTGTGGAGACCTCAAGGTGCGTGCTTGTGATTGGTAGAGCAGAGGAGGAGGGTTTTCTTATGCTAAGAGGGACCAGACAGAGAAGTGTTGTTGATCTGAATGAGACTACCTGTTCACTTTGTGACTTTGTTCGGCACTGATTTGTGTTGGTTTAA
>JACSYO010002105.1:35000-83807 GCA_016806645.1 Ophiodon elongatus | reverse complement strand
CTGTGTTTTGTCCTTCAGTAAGTCTGTGTTTTGTCCTTCAGTAAGTCTGTGTTTTGTCCTTCAGTAAGTCTGTGTTTTGTCCTTCAGTAAGTCTGTGTTTTGTCCTTCAGTAAGTCTGTGTTTTGTCCTTCAGTAAGTCTGTGTTTTGTCCTTCAGTAAGTCTGTGTTTTGTCCTCAGAGGTATTATAAGATGATTTTCTTTGTAAATTACATTGCCTTGCCTACAGATTTGGGATCCCAGCTCTCATTCAGGAGACAGCAGCTTGACGTTGCAGTGGACCAAAGAAGACATGGAGTCTTTGTGGACCAAAGAAGACCTGGAGCTGGAGTCTTTGTGGACCAAAGAAGACCTGGAGCTGGAGTCTTTCTGGACCAAAGAAGACCTGGAGCTGGAGTCTTTCTGGACCAAAGAAGACCTGGAGTCTTTCCGGACCAAAGAAGACCTGGAGTCTTTCCGGACCAAAGAAGACCTGGAGTCTTTGTGGACCAAAGAAGACCTGGAGTCTTTCCGGACCAAAGAAGACCTGGAGTCTTTCCGGACCAAAGAAGACCTGGAGTCTTTGTGGACCAAAGAATTTCTGGAGTCTTTCCGGACCAAAGAAGATCTGGAGTCTTTCCGGACCAAAGAAGACCTGGAGTCTTTCCGGACCAAAGAAGACCTGGAGTGTTTGTGGACCAAAGAAGACCTGAAGTCTTTCCGGACCAAAGAAGACCTGGAGTCTTTGTGGACCAAAGAATTTCTGGAGTCTTTCCGGACCAAAGAAGACCTGGAGTCTTTCCGGACCAAGACTAAAGAGACTAAAGAGAATAAAGAGACTAAAGTGAATAAAGAGACTAAAAAGTGAATAAAGAGACTAAAGAGAATAAAGAGACTAAAGTGAATAAAGAGACTAAAGTGAATAAAGACACTAACGAGAATAAAGAGACTAAAGAGAATAAAGAGACTAAAGAGAATAAAGAGACTAAAGTGAAAAAAGAGAATAAAGACATTAAAGAGAATAAAGACACTAAAGAGAATAAAGAGACAAAAGTGAATAAAGTGAATAAAGACACTAAAGAGAATAAACTGACTGAAGTGACTAAAGTTAATAAAGAGAATAAAGACAATAAAGAGAATAAAGTGAATAAAGTGAATAAAGATAATAAAGAGAATAAAGAGAATAAAGTGAATAAAGTTAATAAAGAGAATAAAGTTAATAAAGAGAATAAAGTTAATAAAGTGAATAAAGAGAATAAAGAGAATAAAGAGAATAAAGATAATAAAGAGAATAAAGTTAATAAAGTGAATAAAGTGAATAAAGTTAATAAAGAGAATAAAGAGAATAAAGAGAATAAAGAGAATAAAGTTAATAAAGTGAATAAAGAGAATAAAGTTAATAAAGAGAATAAAGAGAATAAAGTTAATAAAGAGAATAAAGTTAATAAAGTGAATAAAGAGAATAAAGAGAATAAAGAGAATAAAGAGAATAAAGAGAATAAAGTTAATAAAGTTAATAAAGAGAATAAAGTTAATAAAGAGAATAAAGAGAATAAAGAGAATAAAGTGAATAAAGAGAATAAAGAGAATAAAGATAATAAAGTGAATAAAGAGAATAAAGTTAATAAAGAGAATAAAGTGAATAAAGAGAATAAACACACTAAAGTTAATAAAGAGAATAAAGTAACTAAAGAGAATAAAGAGACTAAAGGTAATGAAGAGACTAAAGTGAATAAAGAGACTAAAGTGAATAAAGAGACTAAAGAGAATAAAGAGACTAAAGTGAATAAAGAGACTAAAGAGAATAAAGAGACGAAAGAGAATAAAGAGACTAAAGTGACTAAAAAGTGAATAAAGAGACTAAAGAGACTAAAGAGAATAAAGAGACTAAAGAGAATAAAGAGACTAAAGTGAATAAAGAGACTAAAAAGTGAATAAAGAGACTAAACAGAATAAAGAGACTAAAGAGAATAAAGAGACTACAGAGACTAAAGTGACTAAAAAGTTAATAAAGAGACTAAAGAGACTAAAGAGAATAAAGAGACTAAAGAGAATA
The DNA here is from genome assembly GCA_016806645.1 of Ophiodon elongatus. Taxonomy (NCBI): domain Eukaryota; kingdom Metazoa; phylum Chordata; class Actinopteri; order Perciformes; family Hexagrammidae; genus Ophiodon; species Ophiodon elongatus. Next base: position 81,774 of record JACSYO010002105.1, on the reverse strand, counting down.
AAGAGACTAAAGTGAATAAAGAGACTAAAAAGTGAATAAAGAGACTAAAGAGAATAAAGAGACTAAAGTGAATAAAGAGACTAAAGTGAATAAAGACACTAACGAGAATAAAGAGACTAAAGAGAATAAAGAGACTAAAGAGAATAAAGAGACTAAAGTGAAAAAAGAGAATAAAGACATTAAAGAGAATAAAGACACTAAAGAGAATAAAGAGACAAAAGTGAATAAAGTGAATAAAGACACTAAAGAGAATAAACTGACTGAAGTGACTAAAGTGAATAAAGAGAATAAAGACACTAAAGAGAATACACTGACTAAAGTGAATGAAGACACTAAAGAGAATAAAGAGACTAAAGTGAATAAAGACACTAAAGAGAATAAAGTGAATAAAGAGACTAAAAAGTTAATAAAGTGACTAAAGAGAATAAAGAGACTAAAGTGAATAAAGAGACTAAAGTGACTAAAAAGTGAATAAAGAGACTAAAGAGACTAAAGAGAATAAAGAGACTAAAGAGAATAAAGAGACTAAAGTGAATAAAGAGACTAAAAAGTGAATAAAGAGAATAAAGACACTAACAAGAATAAAGAGAATAAAGAGACTAAAGAGAATAAAGAGACTAAAGTGAATAAAGACACTAACGAGAATGAAGACATTAAAGAGAATAAAGTGACTAAAGTGAATAAAGTAACTAAAGTGAATAAAGAGACTAAAGAGAATAAAGAGACTAAAGTGAATAAAGTAACTAAAGTGAATAAAGAGACGAAAGAGAATGAAGAGAATAAAGAGACTAAAGTGAATAAAGAGAATAAAGTGACTAAAGTGAATAAAGACACTAAAGAGAATAAAGACACGAAAGAGAATAAAGTGAATAAAGACACTAAAGAGAATAAAGAGAATAAAGAGAATAAAGTGAATTAAGACAATAAAGTGAATAAAGACACTAAAGAGAATAAAGAGACTAAAGTGAATAAAGACACTAAAGAGAATAAAGAGACTAAAGTGAATAAAGAGACTAAAGAGAATAAAGAGACTAAAGTGAATAAAGAGACTAAAGAGAATAAAGAGACTAAAGTGAATGAAGAGAATAAACACACTAAAGTGAATAAAGAGACTAAAGTAACTAAAGAGAATAAAGAGACTAAAGGTAATGAAGAGACTAAAGAGAATAAAGAGACTAAAGTGAATAAAGAGACTAAAAAGTGAATAAAGAGACTTAAGAGAATAAAGAGACTAAAGAGAATAAAGAGACTAAAGTGACTAAAAAGTGAATAAAGAGACTAAAGAGACTAAAGAGAATAAAGAGACTAAAGAGAATAAAGAGACTAAAGTGAATAAAGAGACTAAAAAGTGAATAAAGAGACTAAAGAGAATAAAGAGACTAAAGTGAATAAAGAGACTAAAGTGAATAAAGACACTAACGAGAATAAAGAGACTAAAGAGAATAAAGAGACTAAAGAGAATAAAGAGACTAAAGTGAAAAAAGAGAATAAAGACATTAAAGAGAATAAAGACACTAAAGAGAATAAAGAGACAAAAGTGAATAAAGTGAATAAAGACACTAAAGAGAATAAACTGACTGAAGTGACTAAAGTGAATAAAGAGAATAAAGACACTAAAGAGAATACACTGACTAAAGTGAATGAAGACACTAAAGAGAATAAAGAGACTAAAGTGAATAAAGACACTAAAGAGAATAAAGTGAATAAAGAGACTAAAAAGTTAATAAAGTGACTAAAGAGAATAAAGAGACTAAAGTGAATAAAGAGACTAAAGTGACTAAAAAGTGAATAAAGAGACTAAAGAGACTAAAGAGAATAAAGAGACTAAAGAGAATAAAGAGACTAAAGTGAATAAAGAGACTAAAAAGTGAATAAAGAGAATAAAGACACTAACAAGAATAAAGAGAATAAAGAGACTAAAGAGAATAAAGAGACTAAAGTGAATAAAGACACTAACGAGAATGAAGACATTAAAGAGAATAAAGTGACTAAAGTGAATAAAGTAACTAAAGTGAATAAAGAGACTAAAGAGAATAAAGAGAATAAACACACTAAAGTGAATAAAGAGACTAAAGAGAATAAAGAGACTAAAGTGAATAAAGAGACTAAAGTGAATAAAGAGACTAAAGAGAATAAAGAGAATAAACACACTAAAGTGAATAAAGAGACGAAAGAGAATAAAGAGACTAAAGTGAATAAAGAGAATAAAGAGACTAAAGTGAATGAAGAGACTAAAGAGAATAAACACACTAAAGTGAATAAAGAGACTAAAGAGAATAAAGAGACTAAAGTGAATAAAGAGAATAAAGAGACTAAAGTGAATGAAGAGACTAAAGAGAATAAACACACTAAAGTGAATAAAGAGACTAAAGAGAATAAAGAGACTAAAGTGAATAAAGAGACTAAAGAGAATAAAGAGACTAAAGTGAATAAAGAGACTAAAGTGAATAAAGAGACTAAAGAGAATAAAGAGACTAAAGTGAATAAAGAGACTAAAGAGAATAAAGAGACTAAAGTGAATGAAGAGACTAAAGAGAATAAAGAGACTAAAGTGAATGAAGAGACTAAAGAGAATAAAGAGAATAAACACACTAAAGTGAATAAAGAGACTAAAGTAACTAAAGAGAATAAAGAGACGAAAGGTAATGAAGAGACTAAAGTGAATAAAGAGACTAAGAGTGAATAAAGAGACTAAAGAGAATAAAGAGACTAAAGAGAATAAAGAGACTAAAGAGACTAAAGTGACTAAAAAGTGAATAAAGAGACTAAAGAGACTAAAGAGAATAAAGAGAATGAAGAGACTAAAGTGAATAAAGACACTAACGAGAATAAAGAGACTAAAGAGAATAAAGAGACTAAAGAGAATAAAGAGACTAAAGTGAAAAAAGAGAATAAAGACATTAAAGAGAATAAAGACACTAAAGAGAATAAAGAGACAAAAGTGAATAAAGTGAATAAAGACACTAAAGAGAATAAACTGACTAAAGAGAATAAACTGACTAAAGAGAATAAAGACACTAAAGAGAATACACTGACTAAAGTGAATAAAGTGAATAAAGACACTAAAGAGAATAAACTGACTAAAGTGAATAAAGAGAATAAAGACACTAAAGAGAATACACTGACTAAAGTGAATAAAGACACTAAAGAGAATAAAGAGACTAAAGTGAATAAAGACACTAAAGAGAATAAAGTGAATAAAGAGACTAAAAAGTTAATAAAGTGACTAAAGAGAATAAAGAGACTAAAGAGAATAAAGAGACTAAAGAGAATAAAGAGACTAAAGTGACTAAAAAGTGAATAAAGAGAATAAAGACACTAACAAGAATAAAGAGAATAAAGAGACTAAAGAGAATAAAGAGACTAAAGTGAATAAAGACACGAACGAGAATGAAGACATTAAAGAGAATAAAGTAACTAAAGTGAATAAAGAGACTAAAGAGAATAAAGAGAATAAACACACTAAAGTGAATAAAGAGACTAAAGAGAATAAAGAGACTAAAGTGAATAAAGAGACTAAAGAGAATAAAGAGACTAAAGTGAATAAAGAGACTAAAGAGAATAAAGAGACTAAAGTGAATAAAGAGACTAAAGAGAATAAAGAGACTAAAGTGAATGAAGAGACTAAAGAGAATAAAGAGAATAAACACACTAAAGTGAATAAAGAGACTAAAGTAACTAAAGAGAATAAAGAGACTAAAGAGAATAAAGAGACTAAAGTGAATAAAGAGACTAAAGTGAATAAAGAGACTAAAGTGAATAAAGAGACTGAAGAGAATAAAGAGACTAAAGAGAATAAAGAGACTAAAGAGAATAAAGAGACTAAAGTGACTAAAAAGTGAATAAAGAGACTAAAGTGAATGAAGAGACTAAAGAGAATAAAGACACTAAAGAGAATAAAGACACTAAAGAGAATAAAGAGACTAAAGTGACTAAAAAGTGAATAAAGACACTAAAGAGAATAAAGACACTAAAGTGAATGAAGAGACTAAAGTGAATAAAGAGACTAAAGAGAATAAAGAGACTAAAGAGAATAAAGAGACTAAAGTGAATGAAGAGACTAAAGTGAATAAAGAGACTAAAGAGAATAAAGAGACTAAAGAGAATAAAGACACTAAAGTGAATAAAGAGACTTAAAAGTGAATAAAGAGACTAAAGTGACTAAAGAGAATAAAGAGACTAAAGTGAATGAAGAGACTAAAGAGAATAAAGACACTAAAGTGAATAAAGAGACTAAAGTGAATAAAGAGACTAAAGTGAATAAAGTAACTAAAGTGAATTAAGAGACGAAAGAGAAGAAGAGAATAAAGAGACTAAAGTGAATAAAGAGAATAAAGAGACTAAAGTGAATGAAGAGACTAAAGAGAATAAAGAGAATAAACACACTAAAGTGAATAAAGAGACTAAAGAACTAAAGACAATAAAGAGACTAAAGGAATGAAGAGACTAAAGTGAATAAAGAGACTAAAGTGAATAAAGAGACTAAAGAGAATAAAGAGACTAAAGAGAATAAAGAGACTAAAGAGAATAAAGAGACTAAAGAGAATAAAGAGACTAAAGTGACTAAAAAGTGAATAAAGAGACTAAAGTGAATGAAGAGACTAAAGAGAATAAAGACACTAAAGAGAATAAAGAGACTAAAGTGACTAAAAAGTGAATAAAGACACTAAAGAGAATAAAGACACTAAAGTGAATGAAGAGACTAAAGTGAATAAAGAGACTAAAGTGAATAAAGAGACTAAAGAGAATAAAGAGACTAAAGAGAATAAAGAGACGAAAGAGAATAAAGAGACTAAAGTGACTAAAAAGTGAATAAAGAGACTAAAGAGACTAAAGAGAATAAAGAGACTAAAGAGAATAAAGAGACTAAAGTGAATAAAGAGACTAAAAAGTGAATAAAGAGACTAAAGAGAATAAAGAGACTAAAGTGAATAAAGAGACTAAAGTGAATAAAGACACTAAAGAGAATAAAGACACGAAAGAGAATAAAGACACGAAAGAGACATAATAACTTAACTAAAGACACGAAAGAGACTTAATAACTTAATAACTTAACTAAAGAAACTAAAGACACTAGATACACTAAATAACTTAATGATTTAAACTCACGGAGCTCTGGTGTTGCAAATCGCTGTTTCCTAGCAACGAGACAGAGTTGGCCGTCTCCTAGCAACACAAACAAACTTCCTCAACGACAACGGTTACATTAAAGTTGTGAGAGCACTGCTGGTGCCGCTGTCCTTTATATTTATATATTTATATATGTATATATTTATATATTTATATATTCATGTCCACAGGAATAAACAACACGGGGCTTTAGACTCTAAACACACGTATCCTCTTCAGCTGCTTCCGGGTTACCCTTCACAATAAAAGACACAGACACAGGTTAACCATAACCCTTCACAATAAAAGACCCAGACACAGGGTTAACCTAAGCCCTTCACAATAAAAGACCCAGACACAGGTTAACCATAACCCTTCACAATAAAAGACCCAGACACAGGTTAACAATAACCCTTTCACAATAAAAGCCCTTGACACAGGGTTAACCATAACCCTTCACAATAAAAGCCCCAGACACAGGGTTAGGGGTCTCCTGCTGCTGGAGCCTCAGGTTCCTGTTCTTAGCTGAAGGGGTGGCCCCCGGTGTGGCCTCCTGCTGCTGGAGCCTCAGGTTCCCGTTAGCTGAAGGGGTGGCCCCCGGTGTGGCCTCCTGCTGCTGGAGCCTCAGGTTCCCGTTAGCTGAAGGGGTGGCCCCCGGTGTGGCCTCCTGCTGCTGGAGCCTCAGGTTCCCGTTAGCTGAAGGGGTGGCCCCCGGTGTGGCCTCCTGCTGCTGGAGCCTCAGGTTCCCGTTAGCTGAAGGTCCCCCGGCCTCCTGCTGCTGACCTCAGGTTCCCGTTAGCTGAAGGGGTGGCCCCCGGTGTGGCCTCCTGCTGCTGGAGCCTCAGGTTCCCGTTAGCTGAAGGGGTGGCCCCCGGTGTGGCCTCCTGCTGCTGGAGCCTCAGGTTCCCGTTAGCTGAAGGGGTGGCCCCCGGTGTGGCCTCCTGCTGCTGGAGCCTCAGGTTCCCGTTAGCTGAAGGGGTGGCCCCCGGTGTGGCCTCCTGCTGCTGGAGCCTCAGGTTCCCGTTAGCTGAAGGGGTGGCCCCCGGTGTGGCCTCCTGCTGCTGGAGCCTCAGGTTCCTGTTCTTAACTGAAGGGGTGGCCCCCGGTGTGGTCTTACCTTGGTTGTAACGAGTGGTTATTTGATCTTGGTTGGTTATCTGCCCGCTCTCCTCTATCCTCTAATTCAGTCAAAGTACTCGTACCACAGTACGTGTGAACTAGAAATAGTACTCACATGTAGTTTACTTCTCTTCATACAGATTATATATTATATAGATTATATATTACATTATTACTGATCTGGTCCCCTGGGGTGGGGGCGTGTGGGGGTGGGGGGGGCAACAGTCAGATCTGGTACCCTTGGGGGGGCAGTCAGATCTGGTCTACGTTGGTTCTGGTTCCGTGACCAGAGGTCTACAGGCTTCTGAGATCATTAGGAAAATAAAAGACCGATGAAATGTGAACCTTTAATATTTAGTGCAGTTAAACCGTTTTGAACTTTACAGACAAATAAAACCACAAACAATGAATCATGCAGTCAGAGGTCATCAGTCAGAAACCACCACGACCGTAAGGCAACACTTCACACCACATGACTATATATATATATATATATATATATATAATATATATATATATATATATATATATATATATATATAAGTTACCACTTTGTTACCTCGAGTTCTTCTTGGTTTTTCTCTCATGCCTCTCTCTCTCATATATATATATATATATATATATATATATATATATATATATATATTTGTTTTGTATTGTGTAGCAGAATAATTGTTCTTCTTCCTTTGACTAGCAGAATACAGTTGATTACCTGTTTCTTCCCTTTGACTAGCAGAATACATTGATACCGTTTTCTTCTTCCTTTGACTAGCAGAATACAGTTGATTACCGTGTTTCTTCTTCCTTTGACTAGCAGAATACAGTTGATTACCGTGTTTCTTCTTCAGTCAGACCAGACGACATCATCAGTGTTCATGAACAGAGGTTTGATAAAGTTTTGGATTCTTCGTTCACCATGGAGGAATGCCAGAAAAGTTTTCTTCAAGAACTCCATGAACCTCACTGTGAAGTATTCCTTTAACACGACAACAACAACAACAACAACAACAACCATCATCATATTAATAATAATAATAATAATAATAATAATAATAAATATACACACTCACACGAGGTCAGCTGAGATCTGAGGACCAAAAACTGTCACAGATCATAAATACAGACGGGTCAGTTTGAATGGCTTCAGTCTGAGAGGAGGAAGAGGAAGAGGAGGAAGAGGAAGAGGAAGAGGAGGAGCGTGATGTCACAAAATCAGAATTAAAATATTCACAACCCAGAGCTTTGAGGTCATTTAATACGTCTGTAGACATGAGACCTTCTGGTTCCGAACCCTCAGAAGTGGTTCTAAAGGCCTGGTCCTGTTCGGTTCTCAACCGTCCTCCCACTCAAACCATTCGATGGAACTGTTCTGCTTCAGGTTCTCCACAGTGTGAAACTCTGAGTCATTCATGTTGAGTATTAAGTGTAAACGTGACTTATGACTTTCGACCTTTCAAAACCAGAACCTTCTCTTTCCAGACCGATCCAGATGGTTCTCTATACAGACTGATCCAGAAGGTTCTCTTAACAGACAGAACTAGATCCAGATCGTTCTCTTTGTAGACTGATCCAGAACGTTCTCTTTGGACTGATCCAGAACGTTCTCTTTGGACTGATCCAGAACGTTCTCTTTACAGACTGATCCAGATTGATCTCTTTGTAGACTGATCCAGAACGTTCTCTTTGTAGACTGATCCAGAACGTTCTCTTTGTAGACTGATCCAGAACGTTCTCTTTCCAGACCGATCCAGATCGTTCTCTTTGTAGACTCTACTGTACCCGGGTTGAACAGATCTTTGTTGGCTTTACAGTTCAACTAGCCTGATATCGTTGGTTGCCGCCATTGGTCACATGACCCTCATCATACCCTTTAGGGGGTTGGGGGGGACAGACAGGAACTGTGACACGCCTGACCAGGAGGCCCAATAGGACTTGATCATTTTAATCTGAATGTTCTCATCAGTTTGTTCCGTCAGGACACAATTCACCGCCGGACCAATGAGCAGGATGTGCGCCTGCAGCGAGAAGGAAAGTGTTAACGCACGGATGGACCGAAGGAACGTCAGCGGAGAGTTTTCATTTTGTATCAACATGAGAACCAATCAGGGACATCTCTCTCCTCGGTCTCCGATTGGTCCGTTCATCTCTGACATCACTGAGAGCTAACGTTGAATCAAACTAATATGCTAACAGGTGTGGTTGTAGTCCAGTCAAAGTGTTAGCTAGCTGTAGTTATGTTTCAAGCATTAGCATGTTACTAGCTATCGTCCAGTCAAATCTGTTAGCATGTTTGCTAGCTGTAGTCCAGGCTGAAGCGTTAGCTTGTAGGCTAGTTGCAGTCCAGTGTGAAGTGAAGAGGTGTTGGGTCAGGGCAGTATTAACATTAGTACGGTCTTATCAGAACAAACGTGAATAATTTATGCTAATAAATCATACTGCCATTCTCTCTGTATATATTTATCTCTATGAGCCTATCCACACCACATCCAAAACTTTAATATTTTGCAGTGCTGTGTTTTTCTCAATGTCTGTGCTTGATAAATCCATGGAGATGTATCATAATCTGACCATTATGAAGTGACCACGAGGCCTCGTATTGTCCGTGTGTCACATGATAATGATCACATGTGATTCAGTCCAGTCATGAATGATGCAAACCAATGCAATGAGGCTCAGACTTTACTCTCCTTACAATAACGTGCTTCAAAGGAGATGCCACCACACTCACGGTGTGACATTTTAAATTTTTGGTGGAATGTACAGAGCACGAATCTTCCAAGATTTGAAAAATCGCCAGGGAATATTCTGCATTTTCTTTCCATTATATTGTTTTAGTTCCTGGTGTGAAAAGGCAGGTAGCCTGTCAGTTAGCAAGTTAGCAGAACAGCATGTTAGCTAAATGTAGGTGTTGTATCAGGGTAGTATGTGTAGTACCAGTCTGTCAGTTAGCTTGTTAGCACAGCAGCATGTTAGCTAACTGTATGTGTAGTACAAGTCTGTCAGTTAACTTGTTAGCACAGCAGCATGTTAGCTAACTGCATGCGTAGTACCAGTCTGTCAGTTAGCTTGTTAGCACAGCAGCATGTTAGCTAACTGTATGTGTAGTACCAGTCTGTCAGTTAGCTTGTTAGCACAGCAGCATGTTAGCTAACTGTATGTGTAGTACCAGTCTGTCAGTTAGCTTGTTAGCACAGCAGTATGTTAGCTAACTGTATGCGTAGTACAAGTCTGTCAGTTAGCTTGTTAGCACAGCAGTATGTTAGCTAACTGTATGTGTAGTACCAGTCTGTCAGTTAGCTTGTTAGCACAGCAGTATGTTAGCTAACTGTATGCGTAGTACAAGTCTGTCAGTTAGCTTGTTAGCACAGCAGTATGTTAGCTAACTGTATGTGTAGTACCAGTCTGTCAGTTAGCTTGTTAGCACAGCAGCATGTTAGCTAACTGTATGTGTAGTACCAGTCTGTCAGTTAGCTTGTTAGCACAGCAGCATGTTAGCTAACTGTATGTGTAGTACCAGTCTGTCAGTTAGCTTGTTAGCACAGCAGCATGTTAGCTAACTGTATGTGTAGTACCAGTCTGTCAGTTAGCTTGTTAGCACAGCAGCAGCAGCTCGTCGTCGCTGCTCTCCGTCTTGCCCGTGGCCTCCAGACAGGCGTCGGGGATCTGAGCCGTGTGGACCATCCCACAGTGTTCACAAGGGCCGTCCCGCCCTCCTCGACAACTGTTTCCGCGGTTGTGACGGGGGCCGTGGCCTGTGGTAGAAGAAGGGTATGATTCTAGCAGCGGCTGTCGGGAGGAGGAGTCAGAGTCGGAGACGGGGATCAGGAGCTCCACGTCTTCTTCTTCTTCTCCGTTTTCTCGCTGCTCTACGGCCTCGGACCCACTTCTACCTGTCTCTAGATGGTGAAGTGGACTGTGATTGGTCCAGGTCTGGTCCTGCCGGTTCTGGCTGGTTCTGGTCAAGTTCCTGGCGAGGCGATGCAAGTTCTGGGCCAGTCGCTGCAGGGCAGAGGTGGGCGGAGCCTGGAGCTCTGAGGCGTCTCTGTGACGTTCAGGATCTGGACTGGGAGCTACCACGGGGACAGGGCTTGAGGGGGGCGGGGTCTCTCTGAGCCTGTCACGGCCTTGCCCACAGGTGGGCGTCGGGGTCACGGAGGTAGTGACGAATACCACCGCCTCCACGGCGGTGGAGGGCGGGGTCTTTTGGGGGAGGGGGGCAACGGGCCCGCCCACTGCACCCAAGCCTCGCTCCCTCCCTCGCTCGCCCTCTGTGTCCGTATCGTCCGAGTCCGGAGACAGCAGGTCTGAGCTCCCTGTGCCGGTGCTGTCCTCCAGGTCAGCCGAGACCAGAGCCAAAGAACCGGACCGCCGCGACCGCGAGAAGGTGAAGAGACGACGCCACAGGTTGCTGTGACGGCCCGAGGAAGGGAGTCTCAGGGAGGTGAAGCCGAGCTGAGAGCGCACTGCCAGACGGAGGTTTTCCAAGACGGATGCCTAAGGAAAGAGAGTGGAAAACAAGAGAGTTTATCTCGTATCTATAGCAGTAGATGGTGAACATCAGACAGGGTTCTGATCCAGGTTTCTGTACCTGGCTCCCAGAGCACACTGGGAAGTCCTCCACAGGTGGGATCAGTCCCTGGGCGATCAGTTGACCATAAGAGGGGGGGGCTTCCCTCCGGAGCAGCTCTGCTTCCACTCTGGACAGCTGGGTCTCAAATGACCTGCAAGGGCCAATCACACAGCTGGAATCACGCAGCTCACATCGCCCAATCACAAACTGGATTCACAGAAGCAGTGACCATCGGTCTCACCTGCGTTCAAACATGCGCAGTGAGTAGAGCTTGCAGGTGCAGCCGAGGGCGATGACCAGCAGCAGCCCACAGATGAGGCTGCCGATGACGGCGGCGGTGATGACTCTGGTGGGAACGATGACGGGACAGCTCTCCTCGTCGCTGCCGTCGCCGCAGTCGTCCTGAGCGTCGCACACCCACGACTCAAACACACAGCGGTTATTCTGCAAGAAGGTCAGAGGTCAAAGACGTTATTCTGTTCGGAAATGAACACGGCAAAATATTATTGATTTAATGCGTTTCGTTTGCATATTTACTGGTTGCTGCAATGCTTATTCGTCAATTATTTAAAGTTATTTGGCTTTTATTTGTCAGTCCTTCAAAGTATTACCTTTAGTTAGTGCCTCTCCACTAGATATTGCTGTTATTTTTGGTAGTTATAACTTCTTCATCATGCTACTACTCTCATTATATGAATCATGTCAGATGCATTGAATGTGTTGTAACTTCATCATGCTACTACTCTCATTATATGAATCATTATGTCATATGCATTGAATGTGTTGTAACTTCATCATGCTACTACTCTCATTATATGAATCATTGTCATATGTATTGAATGTGTTCTAGCTTCATCATGCTACTACTCTCATTATATGAATCATTATGTCATATGCATTAAATGTGTTGTAACTTCATCATGCTACTACTCTCATTATATGAATCATTATGTTGTATTCATTGAATGTGTTGTAACTTAATCATGCTACTACTCTCATTATATGAATCATTATGTCATATTCATTGAATGTGTTGTAACTTCATCATCCTACTACTCTCATTATATGAATCATTATGTCATATTCATTGAATGTGTTGTAACTTCATCATGCTACTACTCTCATTATATGAATCATTATGTCATATGCATCATTATGTCATATGCATTCGTTCCACTGCACAGAACCGTAAAGAACCATCTCCCTAGTTGTGGAATTGATTTCAGGGTCAGGAGTTAAGACTTATGATGAGAAAACTCTCACTGCTCTCAGGTTCTAGTGGAAATTCATATTTTTTGTGAATTTGAATATAACTTATTTTACTTGATGAGTTCTATGTTGATCAGCTGACGGGTTGTTGGTACCTTGCAGTGGAAGTTTCCGGGTTGGCAGAAGAAGCAGTTCTTCTCGTCAGAACCATTGGGGCAGCGGTTCTGATAATTGCAGCGGTCCGATCGAGGGTAACAAGCTCCGTTTCTGGAACAGGGGAACTCATCCTCCTGACACGAAGAACAGTTCAGCTCATCACGACCGTTGGGACAATGCCAGTACCCGTCACAGCGCTGCTGCTCGGTGTAACAGCCCCAGTTACCCCCACAGGGAACCTCCCATGGCAGGCAGAACCCGTCCACCTGAAGAACCCAGAGAGAGGCACAGGAACAAGTTAAACAGAACCCATCCACCTGAAGAACACAGAGAGAGGCACAGGAACAAGTTAAACAGAACCCATCCACCTGAAGAACCCAGAGAGAGAGAGAGGCACAGGAACAAGTTAAACAGAACCCATCCACCTGAAGAACCCAGAGAGGGAGGCACAGGAACAAGTTAAACAGAACCCATCCACCTGAAGAACCCAGAGAGAGGCACAGGAACAAGTTAAACAGAACCCATCCACCTGAAGAACCCAGAGAGAGAGAGGCACAGGAACAAGTTAAACAGAACCCATCCACCTGAAGAACCCAGAGAGAGAGAGGCACAGGAACAAGTTAAACAGAACCCATCCACCTGAAGAACCCAGAGAGAGAGGCACAGGAACAAGTTAAACAGAACCCATCCACCTGAAGAACCCAGAGAGAGAGAGGCACAGGAACAAGTTAAACAGAACCCATCCACCTGAAGAACCCAGAGAGAGAGAGAGGGAGACACACACACACACACACACACACACACACACACACACACACACACACACACACACACACACACACACACACACACACACACACACACACACACACACACACACACACACACACGTCTACCTCACTAAACCCATAGAGAAGCACCCCTCAGGTAAACACACCTGGTAGGTGACGTTGAAGCCTCGGGCAGCGTTGATCTTGTCGGCGTAGAAGTGAACTCGGAGCTGACCGGACGATGAAACCACAGCGACAGGCGCTCTGGAGTCGAAGGCGGTCAGCACCCTGAGGAGACGGCGAGGGTTCTCCTCCAAGCCGTCATAGACCTTCACGTAGTCGCCATAACCCGTTCCATCCAATTTAAAATCAGTGAACCTCAGGACGACCTGCAGAAAGAGGAAGGACGGGGGACGGAGGACACACATTAAGACGTTAGCTTCACTTCTTTGGGAGATCAGGGAGATCTTCCTCTGCCAACTCCATTTCTCGAGGATGGAGGTCAAAGGTTACCTTCCTGTGGTCTCCCGTGTCGATCAGCCAGGTGCAGTTACTTCCTGGAGGGTAAAAGTCGGGGTAGTTTGGAGAGCTGAAGGAGCCGTAGAAGTTCCTCAACCATTCTCCACAAGTGGGAACGTCACAGTCGATCTCATCACCAAGGTCCTGGGTCAAAACAAATACATCAGAAAATACATAAAATGTTTCAACCATGTAGCTGCTGCAAGCAGGGTCTAACCATCAAGGTATCCCACTGCTCCAACCATCAAGGTATCCCACTGCTCCAACCATCAAGGTATCCCACTGCTCCAACCATCAAGGTATCCCACTGCTCCAACCATCAAGGTATCCCACTGCTCCAACCATCAAGGTATCCCACTGCTCCAACCATCAAGGTATCCCACTGCTCTAACCATCAAGGTATCCCACTGCTCTAACCATCAAGGTATCACACTGCTCCAACCATCAAGGTATCCCACTGCTCTAACCATCAAGGTATCCCACTGCTCCAACCATCAAGGTATCCCACTGCTCTAACCATCAAGGTATCACACTGCTCTAACCATCAAGGTATCACACTGCTCTAACCATCAAGGTATCACACTGCTCTAACCATCAAGGTATCACACTGCTCAGCGTTCCACCGGAAGCTTCTGTCAGAGATTCTGGTCGATTGTTGAACCTCAGAATTAGGGGAGGGGATGGGGGAGGGGGAGACTGATGTGGATTCTGTCCTGGTCCTGTAACAATTGACCAGCGATCTAATCTTGCTACAGAAGGGATCAGGGGAGTGATCCAGTCTGCACGTGTTTTGGGGGGTTGGAGAAGTCTTGAGATCGCCAGGGTGTCCTGTGGGAGTACTGCAGGAGTATGGAGTACCGGGGCTGTTACTCAGAACCACCCGGTGGAAATGTTCTCAATGGATGTCGGCTTCCAGCAGAGTGTGTTTGGTCACCAACTGGTTGTGGAGAGTGCCAGGTGTGGAGAGTGCCAGGTGTGGAGAGTGCCAGGTGTGGAGAGTGCCAGGTGTGGAGAGTGCCAGGTGTGGAGAGTGCCAGGTGTGGAGAGTGCCAGGTGTGGAGAGTGCCAGGTGTGGAGAGTGGAGAGTGCCAGGTGTGGAGAGTGGAGAGTGCCAGGTGTGGATAGTGCCAGGTGTGGAGAGTGGAGAGTGCCAGGTGTGGAGAGTGCCAGGTACATCGACGCACTGGCATGAAGCATCAGAGATCAGTGTGAGCACATCCAGGACTGAGGCCGTGGTACTCTGCCAGAACAGTGAGTATCTTGGGGGTCTTGCCCCTCCAAAGAATCACTGTCTTAACGTGGTGGAGGGGTTTGTGTGCCCCAGGGACCGGGCCCCACTCTCAGAGACCCTAACCCCTGGCATTGCAGACTGGAAGGAATCGTAGCTGGTGCAGGAGATTTTACGTTTATATTGACCACCATTATCATTATGATCATTATCACACTTCAGTCACAGGACGGTGAGACCGACACGGCAGTGCAGAGCCAAGTCAGTTACGCTGCATGATATCACAATTTTTATTATTTTACTTTTGAGAGCAGCGGCCAGATCAAGAGTTCAGGGAGACCACAGAGAGGCCTTTCGGTTGGCCTCAAGGAAGTTCTGGCAAACCATGAGACAGAAAGGGAAAGAAGGCGTGGCTCAGGCTGAGTGCAGCAGGAGAACTGGTGAATAATACTAACTCCTAACGTTTTACAACTTATTATCATGGTCTCATGTCTCATCATCATCCTCACTGGTGACAAGCTCTTACACAAGAGGAGCTATTAAGTTTTTCTTTCATCCATTTGAACTTTTAACCCGTTCCTTAATTGATTCAGAAGAAGAACACTCGTTTAGGTGTGGAGCCTCAGAGCGGATTCACCAATATATAATATTTGATCGTTGATAATGCTGTAACACGGTCAAGGCTGGTGTTGGACTGGGAGAACTGGTTTGTTACCTGGCAATCGATGCTGCCGTCACACCTCAGGCTGTGGGGCAGACAGGTGTAGATCCGGGTGTAGCGGGACAGACATGGGAACTGGTTCAGACTGCAGGGCTGGAAGGAGAACGGAGACTCCACGCACAGATCCTCGTCCGAATTGTCTCCACACTCGTCCATGGAGTTACAGCGCCACCAGTCTGGGACGCACTTCCCATTAGAGCAGTGGAACTGGTCCACGTCACAGCTGGAGGCCTCTGTTTTACCTACAACAGGATATTATTGATTGATTACTTTAAGACATCTGGTAATGTGGCAACACCACCCTAAAACTGATCAGGACTTTTGAACTCTTCCTAATATATTTTGCTTCAGACCCTTAGACCTCCTCATGGATCGGCCAGGATGTTCTGCTGATCAAAGTCCAGACAGGGACGTGTATTCAAACCCCACTGCACCCAGAGATCTGTGAACCAGATTAATAACCTGCACCATCAAAGTCCTCACCAGTGATGTAGGAGAGTCTGAAGCCTTTTCCTGTCAGACCGTCGTCAGAGTGGAAGTGAATCCAGACGTGGTCCTGGGAGGAGATATAAGGTGGAGGCAAGGAGGAACCACAAACCCGGAGCCCATCCAGGCTCCTGTAGCTGCTAATGGACATCCAGTCCGAGGAGCAACGATGGGAACCCTGAAGGTCAAAGTCCTGGAAACTACGAGCAGAGAAGAGAGAGTATTGATTAAAACGTTACCTCTCTGATGACTAGTCCTGAACCCCGTTACCTCTCTGATGACTGGTCCTGAACCTCGTTACCTCTCTGATGACTGGTCCTGAACCCCGTTACCTCTCTGATGACTAGTCCTGAACCCGTTACCTCTCTGATGACTGGTCCTGAACCCCGTTACCTCTCTGATGACTGGTCCTGAACCCCGTTACCTCTCTGATGACTAGTCCTGAACCTCGTTACCTCTCTGATGACTGGTCCTGAACCCCGTTACCCCGTTACCTCTCTGATGACTGGTCCTGAACCCCGTTACCCCGTTACCTCTCTGATGACTAGTCCTGAACCCCGTTACCTCTGATGACTAGTCCTGAACCTCGTTACCTCTCTGATGACTAGTCCTGAACCCCGTTACCTCTCTGATGACTAGTCCTGAACCTCGTTACCTCTCTGATGACTAGTCCTGAACCCGTTACCTCTCTGATGACTAGTCCTGAACCCCGTTACCTCTCTGATGACTGGTCCTGAACCCCGTTACCTCTCTGATGACTGGTCCTGAACCCCGTTACCTCTCTGATGACTAGTCCTGAACCTCGTTACCTCTCTGATGACTGGTCCTGAACCCCGTTACCTCTCTGATGACTAGTCCTGAACCCGTTACCTCTCTGATGACTAGTCCTGAACCCGTTACTCTCTGATGACTAGTCCTGAACCCCGTTACCTCTCTGATGACTGGTCCTGAACCCCGTTACCTCTCTGATGACTGGTCCTGAACCCCGTTACCCTCTGATGACTAGTCCTGAACCTCGTTACCTCTCTGATGACTGGTCCTGAACCCCGTTACCCCGTTACTCCTCTGATGACTGGTCCTGAAACCCCGTTACCTTCTCTGATGACTAGTCCTGAACCTCGTTACCTCTCTGATGACTGGTCCTGAACCCCGTTACCTCGTTACCTCTCTGATGACTGGTCCTGAACCTCGTTACCTCTCTGATGACTGGTCCTGAACCTCGTTACCTCTCTGATGACTAGTCCTGAACCCCGTTACCTCTGATGACTAGTCCTGAACCTCGTTACCTCTCTGATGACTAGTCCTGAACCCCGTTACCTCTCTGATGACTAGTCCTGAACCTCGTTACCTCTCTGATGACTAGTCCTGAACCCGTTACCTCTCTGATGACTAGTCCTGAACCCCGTTACCTCTCTGATGACTGGTCCTGAACCCCGTTACCTCTCTGATGACTGGTCCTGAACCCCGTTACCTCTCTGATGACTAGCCCTGAACCTCGTTACCTCTCTGATGACTGGTCCTGACCCCCGTTACCCCGTTACCTCTCTGATGACTAGTCCTGAACCTCGTTACCTCTCTGATGACTGGTCCTGAACCCCGTTACCTCGTTACCTCTCTGATGACTGGTCCTGAACCTCGTTACCTCTCTGATGACTGGTCCTGAACCTCGTTACCTCTCTGATGACTAGTCCTGAACCCCGTTACCTCTGATGACTAGTCCTGAACCTCGTTACCTCTCTGATGACTAGTCCTGAACCCCGTTACCTCTCTGATGACTAGTCCTGAACCTCGTTACCTCTCTGATGACTAGTCCTGAACCCGTTACCTCTCTGATGACTAGTCCTGAACCCCGTTACCTCTCTGATGACTAGTCCTGAACCTCGTTACCTCTCTGATGACTAGTCCTGAACCCATTACCTCTCTGATGACTAGTCCTGAACCCCGTTACCTCTCTGATGACTAGTCCTGAACCCGTTACCTCTCTGATGACTAGTCCTGAACCCGTTACCTCTCTGATGACTGATTTTTAAAAATAATTGGTGTTTATTGGAAGACAAACTCGTCGTGTTGATCTTGAACATTTTTAAATGATACCAAGTCTTTTTTTGAGCTGAACTTGAGCTGTTCTATCAACACGACAAGATGAGGCTGGTGTTGGATGTGAGGACAGTGTGGGGACAATTACCTGATGGTGATGGTGTCTCCGGGTGAGGACAGAGTGGGGACAATTACCTGATGGTGATGGTGTCTCCGGGTGAGGACAGAGTGGGGACAATTACCTGATGGTGATGGTGTCTCCGGGTGAGGACAGAGTGGGGACAATTACCTGATGGTGATGGTGTCTCCGGGTGAGGACAGAGTGGGGACAGATGGGGACAGAGGGGGACAGTTACCTGATGGTGATGGTGTCTCCGGGTGAGGACAGAGTGGGGACAGAGGGGGACAGTTACCTGATGGTGATGGTGTCTCCGGGTGAGGACAGAGTGGGGACAGATGGGGACAGAGGGGGACAGTTACCTGATGGTGATGGTGTCTCCGGGTGAGGACAGAGTGGGGACAGATGGGGACAGAGGGGGACAGTTACCTGATGGTGATGGTGTCTCCGGGCCGTGCTCTGATATTCCAGCTGCAGTTCAGTCTGGCCGGATACTGAAAGGGCCAACCAGGACTAGTGATCACACCACTGGAGGCCCTCAGGAGCTCTGCCACCTCAGCACAGGCTGGAGGGACAGACAGACAGACAGACAGACAGTTAGACAGACAGTTAGACAGACAGACAGACAGACAGACAGACAGACAGTTAGACAGTTACACAGACAGACAGTTAGACAGACAGACAGACAGACAGACAGACAGACAGACAGACAGACAGACAGACAGTTAGACAGACAGACAGACAGACAGACAGACAGTTACACAGACAGACAGTTAGACAGATAGTTAGACAGACAGACAGACAGTTAGACAGACAGATAGACAGACAGACAGACATACAGACAGACAGTTAGACAGACAGTTAGACAGACAGACAGTTAGACAGACAGACAGTTAGACAGACAGACAGACAGACAGACAGGTGAAGCTCAGCTGGTGTGACATCAACATGGTTGCTACCAACTCACCGTTAGAAATCCCCGACACATAGACGTTGTCATTTCTCTGAGACGCAGCAATGCATCCTGGGAAAGACCACAGGAAGTTCAGTCAAATCTTTTAATTGAAATGTGACATCAGAACCATCTTGAATTAAAGATGCAAGCAGCGATGTACCCGTCCTCGCACCTTTGCCACGTTGGGGTGCTGGCGGGATGCCGGCTCACGCGGCCGAGAATGTCTGCGACCATCGGACAACGCGACAACATGAGCAATTCATGTAAACTCAAAATGGCCGGCTTCTGATACGGTTTGGAGCATGGTCCCAAGAGACTTATTTGTAAGTTTACATGTGGTACATAAGGCTACCAAATTTTGTATATTTTCGTCAAACGTACTGCGAGGGCTGCTTTGTCGAATTTTGTCGGAATTTTGTTGACATTTTGTAGGGGGCGCTATCGAGCCGATTCTTAATGTTGACGCATTCCAATCATATCATATAACTACATTTAGGTCATTAAATGTGTGTGCTATGTTTTAATCTGTTTTGAGCATGTTTAGCCCCTCAAAAACATATTTGTTTTTCATGTCGAAGAGTGAGTTGCTACGGCAACAGCCTTCGACGAAACAACAACATTTTGATAACTTTTAATCACTAAGGTTTTTATATTGTACTGAGCAGATATGAAGTCTATCTGATGATTTACCTAGGAGGAGTTCGTTCAAATAAAGAGCCTAGAAATAGGCAGAAATGAAAAGAAAAATCCCACAAAAATCAAAATGGCTGACTTCCGGTACGGTTTAGAGCATGGTACCAGGAGACTTTGTTTTAAGTCTACGTGTGATACATGTGCCTACGAAATTTCTTATATCTATGTCAAACGTACTGCGAGGGTTGCTTTGTCAAACTTTTGTAGGGGGCGCTATCGAGCAACATTTCCACTCTGAAGCATTAAAATGTCAGGTAACTATATTTATGACTTTAAATGTGTGTGCAAAGTTTAGTTACGTTTCAAGCATGTTTAGTCCCTCAAAAGCACCTTCGTTGTTGACGGCGAAGCATGGGTCGCCACGGCAACGGCGTTACACGAAAGCTTAAAAGCTTTGTGAGCTGGCATTATGATCTTCTTACATATGTGTGGTAGGAATGTGATATCGATCTGATTTACCTACTAAGAGAAACAGGCCAAAGTATAGAGGCTTTAACTTCCTGTTACCACTAGGTGGCGCTATGACTTTGATTCAAAATTGGACTGCACTTGTCTTCAGGCCTGGAGTCTCATCAAACATGGGAACTTTGGAAAGGATCTGATCATGTGGAGTTGAGTTGCATCGGTTTATTCGTTCACGGTGAAGGATCAAAGTTCTCAGAGCCTCAACATCTCCGCCCTTTAACGAATTCTTATAATCTTCACAATGAAGCTTTATCAAAGTCTGAAGGCTTTTCTGAATAACTTTGAGAGGGATCTGATGAATCTGCTAGGAGGAATAGATCAGAGTATAAAACTTGTCATTTTCTTTTGCCAGTAGGTGGCGCTCTGATATTGTGAAGCGTTTTGCATTGCAATGCCCTCAGGCCTTAACTACCATCATGCACAAGACATTTGGGGCAAACTGGATAATGTACCTTGGAGTTACAGCAACATCCACTTTAGTGGCGAAACACAAGAAATGGGCGTATACTTGGAGCCCCGCAACGTCAAGGCCGTTCAAAGACAACTCGCCATTTTGATAACTTTTCATCATCAAGGTCTTCAGATCATTCTGACCAAATTTGAAGTTGATTGCATGAATTCTGTAGGAGGAGTTTGTTCACGTACAACTTCTGAAAATCATGAAAAATGGCTTAAAATGCAGAAATTGGGCAATTTCCTGCATCGCCCCTTAGTGGTTGAATATAATGAAAATGACAGACGGAACCGGACATGTGTGTCGAATTTCAAGTCAATTGGTGATTGGGGGCGAATTTCATTGGCTTTCAAAAGAAAAAAAATTCCAGGGGGCGCTATAGAGACATTTCTTTCTACCCAAATGCGAGACCCCAAAAATATCAAATTTTTCACCCATCCTGATATGCATGTCAACTTTGGCAACTTTTCAGATATGATAAAGCCCCCAAAAGGCAATTAGATTGCAGAATAATAATAATAATAATAATAATAATAATAATAATAATAATAGGAAGAATAAACATTCCAGTTTCAATAGGGTCCTCTCGGACCGACTTCGTCGGTGCTCGGACCCTAATAAATAATGACCCTCTCTACTACGTCTATAATAACCCTCTCTACTATGTCTATAATGATGATACTCTCTACTACGTCTATAATGACCCTCTCTACTACGTCTATAATGACCCTCTCTACTACGTCTATAATGATGATACTCTCTACTACGTCTATAATGACCCTCTCTACTACGTCTATAATGACCCTCTCTACTACGTCTATAATGACCCTGAACTACTACGTCTATAATGACCCTCTCTACTACGTCTATAATGACCCTGAACTACTACGTCTATAATGAACCTCTCTACTACGTCTATAATGACCCTCTCTACTACGTCTATACTGAACCTCTCTACTATGTCTATAATGACCCTGAACTACTACTTCTATAATGAACCTCTCTACTACGTCTATAATGACCCTGAACTACTACTTCTATAATGAACCTCTCTACTACGTCTATAATGACCCTCTCTACTACATCTATAATGACCCTGAACTACTACTTCTATAATGACCCTCTCTACTACTTCTATAATGAACCTCTCTACTACGTCTATAATGACCCTGAACTACTACTTCTATAATGACCCTGAACTACTACTTCTATAATGAACCTCTCTACTACGTCTATAATGACCCTCTCTACTACGTCTATAATGACCCTGAACTACTACTTCTATAATGACCCTCTCTACTACATCTATAATGACCCTGAACCTCTCTACTACTTCTATAATGACCCTGAACTACTACTTCTATAATGAACCTCTCTACTACGTCTATAATGACCCTGAACTACTACTTCTATAATGAACCTCTCTACTACGTCTATAATGACCCTGAACTACTATTTCTATAATAACCCTCTCTATTACGTCTATAATGACCATCTCCACTACGTCTAAAATGACCCTCTCTACTACGTCTATAATGACCCTCTCTACTACGTCTATAATGACCCTCTCTACTAAGTCTATAATGACCCTCTCTACTACATCTATATAGCGCCACCACATTCAGGGTTGTAACTACAAGTTGTAACCTGAATCTCTTTTTGGACCGTTGAAGACGTTACCTCGGGCTTTATATTTATTTATTGATATATACACATATACATATACATATATATATATATACATACATACATACATATATATATATATCACATTAACTTCTACTCTAAGTACCAGACACCTATGAACACATTACTTTGTTTGAATATGTATATAACATAACAAACCAAGCTAGATGTTTGTGTTGAAGCAGAACAGAAACATGAATCAGGTCCTGAAACCCCTAATTTATTATCATATATCTATTATCATATATTTATTATTATTATCATCATATATTTATCACCAGATCATAAAGACTCACCTGACAGGATGAGCAGGTAGACCACTGGAAGGCTGAGCCTGCAGCCTGGACTGAGGGCCATAATAACCTTCAGAGGACCAGGGTCACCGACCTCATGTCAGAAAACACTACCCGTCTGTCTACTCTGACCTGTCTGTCTACTCTGACCTGTCTGTCTACTCTAACCTGTCTGTCTACTCTGACCTGTCTGTCTACTCTGACCCTAACTAACTCTAACCTGTCTGTCTACTCTGACCTGTCTGTCTACTCTAACCCTAACTAACTCTAACCTGTCTGTCTACTCTGACCTGTCTGTCTACTCTGACCCTAACTAACTCTGACCTGTCTACTCTAACCCTAACTAACTCTAACCTGTCTGTCTACTCTGACCCTAACTAACTCTAACCTGTCTGTCTACTCTGACATGTCTGTCTACTCTAACCCTAACTAACTCTAACCTGTATCATCTAACTCTAACTAACCCTAACCTCACTAACTAACCCTGTCTGTGTCTACTCTAACTCTAACTAACCCTAACCTCACTAACTAACCCTGTCTGTGTCTACTCTAACTCTAACTAACTCAAACCCAGTCTCTAACAAAGCTCTGACGTCATAGCCCTGCTCCAAACAAAGGCTAGCCGGTAGCTGTGACTTGTTAGCTTAGAGGAACGTTTAGTCACGAGATCTGAGACATGACGTCATAACTCTGATACGAAGCCTGAACAGACCATAATAATATAATATATATATATATATATATATATATATATGATATCGAACGTACGGTTGTTTCTATCAGGTAACTCCCTACAAGCTAACAGCTGACGAGCTAAGCCGCTAGCTAGCCTGTCCTCCTCCACAAGGACAGCTAACCCGGGTTAATCTGTGCTAACCCGGGTTAATCTGAGCTAACCCGAGTCAATCTGTGCTAACCCGAGCTAATGGGAGAGGTTAGCAGCGCGAGCGTCTGGTGCCATCTTCAGTTAGCAGTTAGCAGTTAGCATTTAGCTGCGAGAACAACAACAGTCCGCAGCGGCGACCAGAGAGAGAGTGCGCCTGCGCGTGACGTCATGAATCCATCTGGCCTCGACGTTTAGTGTAATCCCCGGATGTGGAATCACTTAGTGACGTCACGATACCGTTTCATTTATTCATTCAGCCAGAGGGTTTTATAATCTGACCATAATAATATAATAATAAATAATAATTTAATATTAAAAACATTAAAAAAAAGATTATTATTATAATGAAATATGAATGATAATATAACAATGATGTATTGATTATAATAATAATTTAATAATAATAATAATAATAAATATATAATAATACTACAAT
The DNA here is from genome assembly GCA_016806645.1 of Ophiodon elongatus. Lineage (NCBI taxonomy): Eukaryota > Metazoa > Chordata > Actinopteri > Perciformes > Hexagrammidae > Ophiodon > Ophiodon elongatus. The sequence continues at coordinate 57,864 of JACSYO010002105.1, read as the reverse complement.
AATAATAAAATAAAATCATATTTAAAACCTCCTCCATCTTTAGACCCTCAATCAGAAAGGAAACCAGAAACCCTTTAAGGGGAAAAAAAGTAAGAAACCTCCGAATCCCTCGTTAATAGAACATAGTAGAGTTACAACAGTCAACAAATATGACAGAAATGATTCCTTTGAGAATACTGATGGAATAACGAATAATTAGACTAATAATAACAGCTAACGCAAGGTCTTCATTTCATTCAGGTTTAACCCTAACCCTAACCCTAACCCAACACATCTGTTCTACACCTTCTGAGAGGCTCCCTAACACCCTAACCCTAAAGGATCCCTAATCCCAAACCAGCACCCTATCCCTAAAGGGTACCTCATCCCCTAACCCAGACTTTATCACTAAAGAGTACCTAACCCAGACCCTATCCCTAAAGGGTACCTCATCCCCTAACCCAGACTTTATCACTAAAGAGTACCTAACCCAGACCCTATCCCTAAAGGGTACCTAACCCTTGTTAGGTTGTAATAAAATAAAATGACTTACACTTGTAAATAAGGAATGTCTATGTATAAATTACGATACTTAAAAAGGATAATTAATAAGGAATAGTGATCCTTATGGGAAGGAGTATGCGTGACATAGAAGAAAGCCACATTGAGTTTCTTACTTAGACTTAGTTCAGGTATGCATGGAATGAGATAGAGAGAGGGGGATGGATACTAGTCTCCGAGATGAACACAAAGGGCAATAAAACAAACTCCACTCGAGGGGGGTTGTTCTGCTGAACTTTACGAGAAGGTGGAGAGATGACATCAAGAGCCATAAAGCCTAGAGGAGGCGATGCACCGACGTGACCAATCTGAATGCTGATTCTAGCCATGTGAAACTTTAGCCGAATATATGTTGTAAAACTGAGCCAATGAGAGGCGACGATGCACATTTTCATTGGACTATATAATCAAATGTACTGGTCAGTTCAGGGCTCTCTTAGGTCAATGCGCACAGACAGATAACTCTCGCAGGCTGCTTTTTACAGGCAGCTGTTGAGGGGCTGTGGCCTGCCATTGGCTTATGAACCATCAGCTGAGATTTTTACTCTGTTATCACAACGCTTTTCACTTTATTAAATATGCTTTATTATAACTTTCGTTCCAAGAAGTCCTTTGTCTCCCCGGAACTTTTCTCAGAATACAATACCCTCTAACCCAGACCTACCTAACCCCCTAACCCAGACCCTCTGGCTTTCATTCAGGTTCAACACAATCTGGTCTACACCTTCTGAGAGGCTCCCAAAACCCCTATCTCTAAAGGGTAACTAATCCCGAACCCAGACCCTGTGCCTAAAGGGTAACTAACCCCCTAATGCAGACCCTATCCCTAAAGAGTACCTAACCCAGACCCTATCCCTAAAGGGTACCTAACCCAGACCCTATCCATAAAGAGTACCTAACCCCCTAATGCAGACCCTATTCCTAAAGAGTACCTAACCCAGACCATATCCATAAAGAGTACCTAACCCAGACCCTATCCCTAAAGAGTACCTAACCCCCTAACCCAGACCCTATCCCTAAAGATTACCTAACCCAGACCCTATCCCTAAAGGGTACCTAACCCAGACCCTATCCCTCATGAGTACCTAGCCTCCTAATGCAGACCCTATCCCTAAAAAGTACCTAACCCAGACCCTATCCCTAAAGAGTACCTAACCCAGACCCTATCCCTAAAGAGTACCTAACCCAGACCCTATCCCTAAAGGCTGCCTCACCCAGACCCTATCCCTAAAGGCTACCTAACCCAGACCCTATCCCTAAAGGGTACCTAACCCAGACCCTATCCATAAAGAGTACCTAACTCAGACACTATCCCTAAAGGGTACCTAACCCAGACCCTATCCCTAAAGGGTACCTAACCCAGACCCTGTCCATAAAGAGTACCTAACTCAGACACTATCCCTAAAGGGTACCTAACCCAGACCCTATCCCTAAAGGGACACAACAAAGCTGACCTTTTCTCTCAGATCAGATCAGACTTATTTTCTTATAGTATATAATCTCTTCTACAGATGTATTAAAAAAACACAGAAACTGCATAATAACACATTTAATAGAAAACAGAAAATTACTATTAAAACCCTGAAAAGTGTTTCAGTGAGGTCTGTTTACAAACATTCGACTGTAAACAACAACTTTGACAGCAGCAGCGTCCAATGACGTGGCCTGACATCAGCGTATATAATAATAATCAGTAAATATATATTTAGTGTATAATAATAACAACGAGAAGAAAAATAACAATACAAATTATAATTAAAGTCAAAAGACCTTTGAGAAATAGATCTAAATAATAGTCATACAGTCAGCCAGCAAGAGGCGGCTGCTTTTCCACAGCAGCTACGATGATGATGATGATGATGATGATGGTGATGATGATGATGCTGAAGCTGCTGCTGCTGCTGATGATGATAAAGCTGCTGCGGCTGATGAAGAGGATGAAGATGATGAAGAGTCCCCCATGTGTCGCTGCAGGAAGTGGTCCAGACTGAAGACCCGCCCCCATCCGACAGCAGGGCTCATACTTATGAAGTCTTCTAGGTTCATCTGACACTCTGAGGAGGAAACACATCACAGTGATGTCATTGTGATGTCATCACACGGTTAACATTATCACACACGTGGTGAGGTGATGTGTCATGTGACCTGTGGTTCGAATGGGGGGATAGGGTGGGGGGGGCATCCTCCAAGACCCATCAGAGTTCTTCATGTGCGATCGATCCGATGCAAAGTTCAACAGGAAGCTGTTAGCAGGGACGACACGCAACTTCCTGTTGGAAGAGAGACAAAGGAAGACTCCGCTCTGATGTCACAAGTGACTGATTCCTGCTGTGATGTCACAAGTGACTCCTGCTCCACCTCCCGCTGTTCAGGTGTGTTACCTGTGGAGTTCAGGTGTGTTACCTGTGGAGTTCAGGTGTGTTACCTGTGGAGTTCAGGTGTGTTACCTGTAGTGTTCAGGTGTGTTACCTGTGGACTCTAGGTGTGTTACTTGTGGTGTTCAGGTGTGTTACCTGTGGACTCTAGGTGTGTTACCTGTGGACTCTAGGTGTGTTACCTGTGGTGTTCAGGTGTGTTACCTGTGGAGTTCAGGTGTGTTACCTGTGGAGTTCAGGTGTGTTACCTGTGGAGTTCAGGTGTGTTACCTGTGGAGTTCAGGTGTGTTACCTGTAGTGTTCAGGTGTGTTACCTGTGGACTCTAGGTGTGTTACTTGTGGTGTTCAGGTGTGTTACCTGTGGACTCTAGGTGTGTTACCTGTGGTGTTCAGGTGTGTTACCTGTGGAGTTCAGGTGTGTTACCTGTGGAGTTCAGGTGTGTTACCTGTGGAGTTCAGGTGTGTTACCTGTGGAGTTCAGGTGTGTTACCTGTAGTGTTCAGGTGTGTTACCTGTGGAGTTCAGGTGTGTTACCTGTGGACTCTAGGTGTGTTACTTGTGGTGTTCAGGTGTGTTACCTGTGGACTCTAGGTGTGTTACCTGTGGTGTGTGGAGTTCAGGTGTGTTACCTGTAGTGTTCAGGTGTGTTACCTGTGGACTCTAGGTGTGTTACTTGTGGTGTTCAGGTGTGTTACCCGTGGTGTTCAGGTGTGTTACCTGTGGTGTTCAGGTGTGTTACCCGTGGTGTTCAGGTGTGTTACCCGTGGTGTTCAGGTGTGTTACCTGTGGTGTTCAGGTGTGTTACCTGTGGTATTCAGGTGTGTTACCTGTGGTGTTCAGGTGTGTTACCTGTGGTATTCAGGTGTGTTACCCGTGGTGTTCAGGTGTGTTACCTGTGGTGTTCAGGTGTGTTACCTGTGGTGTTCAGGTGTGTTACCTGTGGTGTTCAGGTGTGTTACCTGTGGTGTTCAGGTGTGTTACCTGTGGTATGCAGGTTTAATGTTGCGGTCCGAGCGGAGGGCCTGAGCATCGTACAACTTCAGGCTGCAGGGAAACGACAGCTCAGAGTCCAGATCATAAACCAGAGAAGAGGAATTGAGTCTCACCTGTAGCAGCACGACGTGGTAGTCCTGAAACACACCATGACATCATGATGACGAGGAGGGCTGTAGTCTAAACGTAAACAAGTAGGTTTGTTGTCTAAACTTGTGTACTATTAATGAACTGTGACATCACAGACCCAGATAACTGGCTGATCTCCCCGTCCAGACTTCTGCTTCCACAAAGGAACCTGATGGAGAACCAACATCAGCTTTAGAACCAAGTGTTCTACAGGAACAATGCAGATGTAAAACCTGGCATTTGATTCAGAGACACTGACTGATGTTTTAGAACCGGCAAACGTTCTGTAAAATGTGGGACAGATATTCTGTGTGTTCTCCTGTGTGTTCTCCTGTGTGTTCCCCTGTGTGTTCTCCTGTATGTTCTCCTGCGTGTTCCCCTGTGTGTTCCCCTGTGTGTTCCCCTGTGTGTTCTCCTGTGTGTTCCCGTGTGTGTTCTCCTGTGTGTTCTCCTGTGTGTTCTCCTGTGTGTTCCCCTGTGTGTTCTCCTGCGTGTTCCCCTGTGTGTTCTCCTGTGTGTTCCCCTGTGTGTTCTCCTGTGTGTTCTCCTGTGTGTTCTCCTGCGTGTTCCCCTGTGTGTTCTCCTGTGTGTTCCCCTGTGTGTTCTCCTGTATGTTCCCCTGTGTGTTCCTGTGTGTTCCCCTGTGTGTTCCTGTGTGTTCTCCTGTGTGTTCCCCTGTGTGTTCCTGTGTGTTCTCCTGTGTGTTCCCCTGTGTTCCCCTCAGTGTGTTCTCCTGTGTTCTCCTGTGTGTTCTCCTGTGTGTTCTCCTGTGTGTTCCCCTGTGTGTTCTCCTCTGTGTTCTCCTGTGTGTTCCCCTGTGTGTTCTCCTGTGTGTTCCCCTGTGTGTTCTCCTGTGTGTTCCCCTGTGTGTTCTCCTCTGTGTTCTCCTGTGTGTTCCCCTGTGTGTTCTCCTGTGTGTTCCCCTGTATGTTCTTCTGTGTGTTCCTGTGTTCCCCTGTGTGTTCCCCTCTGTGTGTTCCCCTCTGTGTGTTCTCCTGTGTGTTCCCCTCTGTGTGTTCTCCTGTGTGTTCTCCTGTGTGTTCCCCTCAGTGTGTTCTCCTGTGTTCTCCTGTGTGTTCTCCTGTGTGTTCCCCTGTGTGTTCTCCTGTGTGTTCCCCTGTGTGTTCCCCTGTATGTTCTCCTGTGTGTTCCTGTGTTCCCCTGTGTGTTCCCCTGTGTGTTCCCCTGTGTGTTCTCCTGTGTGTTCCTGTGTTCCCCTGTGTGTTCCCCTGTGTGTTCTCCTGTGTGTTCTCCTGTATGTTCCCCTGTGTGTTCCCCTGTGTGTTCCCCTGTGTGTTCCCCTGTATGTTCTCCTGTGTGTTCACCTCTGTGTGTTCCCCTGTATGTTCTCCTGTGTGTTCCCCTCTGTGTGTTCTCCTGTGTGTTCCCCTGTGTGTTCTCCTGTGTGTTCCTGTGTGTTCTCCTGTTAGTTCCTGTGTTCCCCTCAGTGTGTTCTCCTGTGTTCTCCTGTGTGTTCTCCTGTGTGTTCCCCTGTGTGTTCTCCTGTGTGTTCCCCTGTGTGTTCCCCTGTATGTTCTCCTGTGTGTTCCTGTGTTCCCCTGTGTGTTCCCCTTGTGTTCTCCTGTGTGTTCTCCTGTGTGTTCCCCTGTGTGTTCCCCTCTGTGTGTTCTCCTGTGTGTTCTCCTGTGTGTTCCCCTGTGTGTTCCTATGTGTTCTCCTGTGTGTTCCCCTGTGTGTTCCTGTGTTCCCCTCAGTGTGTTCTCCTGTGTGTTCTCCTGTGTGTTCCCCTGTGTGTTCCCCTGTATGTTCTCCTGTGTGTTCCTGTGTTCCCCTGTGTGTTCCCCTGTGTGTTCCCCTGTATGTTCTCCTGTGTGTTCCTGTGTTCCCCTGTGTGTTCCCCTGTGTGTGTTCTCCTGTGTGTTCCCCTGTGGGTTGTCCTGTGTGTTCCCCTGTGTGTTCCTGTGTTCTCCTGTGTTCTCCTGTGTGTTCCCCTGTGTGTTCCCCTGTGTGTTCCCCTCTGTGTGTTCCCCTGTGTGTTCTCCTGTGTGTTCCCCTCTGTGTGTTCCTGTGTGTTCTCCTGTGTGTTCCCCTGTGTGTTCCTGTGTGTTCTCCTGTGTGTTCCCCTCAGTGTGTTCTCCTGTGTGTTCTCCTGTGTGTTCTCCTGTGTGTTCCCCTGTGTGTTCTCCTCTGTGTTCTCCTGTGTGTTCCCCTGTGTGTTCTCCTGTGTGTTCCCCTGTGTGTTCTCCTGTGTGTTCCCCTGTGTGTTCTCCTCTGTGTTCTCCTGTGTGTTCCCCTGTGTGTTCTCCTGTGTGTTCCCCTGTATGTTCTTCTGTGTGTTCCTGTGTTCCCCTGTGTGTTCCCCTCTGTGTGTTCTCCTGTGTGTTCTCCTGTGTGTTCCCCTGTGTGTTCCCCTCTGTGTGTTCTCCTGTGTTCCCCTGTGTGTTCCTGTGTTCCCCTCAGTGTGTTCTCCTGTGTGTTCTCCTGTGTGTTCCCCTGTGTGTTCTCCTGTGTGTTCCCCTGTATGTTCTCCTGTGTGTTCCTGTGTTCCCCTGTGTGTTCCCCTGTGTGTTCCCCTGTATGTTCTCCTGTGTGTTCCTGTGTTCCCCTGTGTGTTCCCCTGTGTGTGTTCTCCTGTGTGTTCCCCTGTGTGTTCCCCTGTGTGTTCTCCTGTGTGTTCCTGTGTTCCCCTGTGTGTTCCCCTGTGTGTTCCCCTGTATGTTCTCCTGTGTGTTCCTGTGTTCCCCTGTGTGTTCCCCTGTGTGTGTTCTCCTGTGTGTTCTCCTGTATGTTCTCCTGTGTGTTCACCTGTGTGTTCCCCTGTGTGTTCCCCTGTGTGTTCTCCTGTGTGTTCCCCTCTGTGTGTTCTCCTGTGTGTTCTCCTGTGTGTTCCCCTCTGTGTGTTCTCCTGTGTGTTACCCTGTGTGTTCTCCTGTGTGTTCCCCTGTGTGTTCCTGTGTGTTCTCCTGTTAGTTCCTGTGTTCCCCTCAGTGTGTTCTCCTGTGTTCTCCTGTGTGTTCTCCTGTGTGTTCCCCTGTGTGTTCTCCTGTGTGTTCCCCTGTGTGTTCCCCTGTATGTTCTCCTGTGTGTTCCTGTGTTCCCCTGTGTGTTCCCCTCAGTGTGTTCTCCTGTGTTCTCCTGTGTGTTCTCCTGTGTGTTCCCCTGTGTGTTCTCCTGTGTGTTCCCCTGTGTGTTCCCCTGTATGTTCTCCTGTGTGTTCCTGTGTTCCCCTGTGTGTTCCCCTGTGTGTTCCCCTGTATGTTCTCCTGTGTGTTCCTGTGTTCCCCTGTGTGTTCCCCTGTGTGTGTTCTCCTGTATGTTCCCCTGTGTGTTCCCCTGTGTGTTCTCCTGTGTGTTCCTGTGTTCCCCTGTGTGTTCCCCTGTGTGTTCCCCTGTATGTTCTCCTGTGTGTTCCTGTGTTCCCCTGTGTGTTCCCCTGTGTGTGTTCTCCTGTGTGTTCTCCTGTATGTTCTCCTGTGTGTTCACCTGTGTGTTCCCCTGTGTGTTCCCTGTGTGTTCTCCTGTGTGTTCCCTGTGTTCTCCTGTGTGTTCCCTGTGTGTTCTGTGTGTTCTCTCCTGTTAGTTCCTGTGTTCCCCTCAGTGTGTTCTCCTGTGTTCTCCTGTGTGTTCTCCTGTGTGTTCCCCTGTGTGTTCTCCTGTGTGTTCCCCTGTGTGTTCCCCTGTATGTTCTCCTGTGTGTTCCTGTGTTCCCCTGTGTGTTCCCCTCTGTGTGTTCTCCTGTGTGTTCCCCTGTGTGTTCCCCTCTGTGTGTTCTCCTGTGTGTTCTCCTGTGTGTTCCCCTGTGTGTTCCTGTGTGTTCTCCTGTGTGTTCCCCTGTGTGTTCCTGTGTTCCCCTCAGTGTGTTCTCCTGTGTGTTCTCCTGTGTGTTCCCCTGTGTGTTCTCCTGTGTGTTCCCCTGTATGTTCTCCTGTGTGTTCCTGTGTTCCCCTGTGTGTTCCCCTGTGTGTTCCCCTGTATGTTCTCCTGTGTGTTCCTGTGTTCCCCTGTGTGTTCCCCTGTGTGTGTTCTCCTGTGTGTTTCCCTGTGTGGTCCCCTGTGGGTTGTCCCGTGTGTTCCCCTGTGTGTTCCTGTGTTCTCCTGTGTTCTCCTGTGTGTTCCCCTGTGTGTTCCCCTCTGTGTGTTCCCCTGTGTGTTCTCCTGTGTATTCCTGTGTGTTCCCCTGTGTGTTCCCTTGTGTGTTCTCCTGTGTGTTCCCCTGTGTGTTCCCCTCTGTGTGTTCTCCTGTGTGTTCACCTGTGTGTTCTCCTGTGTGTTCCCCTCTGTGTGTTCTCCTGTGTGTTCCCCTCTGTGTGTTCTCCTGTGGGTTCTCCTGTGTGTTCCCCTCTGTGGGTTCTCCTGTGTGTTCCCCTGTGGGTTGTCCTGTGTGTTCCCCTGTGTGTTCCTGTGTTCTCCTGTGTTCTCCTGTGTGTTCCCCTGTGTGTTCCCCTGTGTGTTCCCCTCTGTGTGTTCCCCTGTGTGTTCTCCTGTGTGTTCCCCTCTGTGTGTTCCCCTGTGTGTTCTCCTGTGTATTCCTGTGTGTTCCCCTGTGTGTTCCCTTGTGTGTTCTCCTGTGTGTTCCCCTGTGTGTTCCCCTGTATGTTCTCCTGTGTGTTCCTGTGTTCCCCTGTGTGTTCCCCTGTGTGTTCCCCTGTATGTTCTCCTGTGTGTTCCTGTGTTCCTCTGTGTGTTCCCCTGTGTGTGTTCTCCTGTGTGTTCCCCTGTGTGTTCCCCTGTGTGTTCTCCTGTGTGTTCCTGTGTTCCCCTGTGTGTTCCCCTGTGTGTTCCCCTGTATGTTCTCCTGTGTGTTCCTGTGTTCCCCTGTGTGTTCCCCTGTGTGTGTTCTCCTGTGTGTTCTCCTGTATGTTCTCCTGTGTGTTCACCTGTGTGTTCCCCTGTGTGTTCCCCTGTATGTTCTCCTGTGTGTTCCCCTCTGTGTGTTCTCCTGTGTGTTCTCCTGTGTGTTCCCCTCTGTGTGTTCTCCTGTGTGTTCCCCTGTGTGTTCTCCTGTGTGTTCCTGTGTGTTCTCCTGTTAGTTCCTGTGTTCCCCTCAGTGTGTTCTCCTGTGTTCTCCTGTGTGTTCTCCTGTGTGTTCCCCTGTGTGTTCTCCTGTGTGTTCCCCTGTGTGTTCCCCTGTATGTTCTCCTGTGTGTTCCTGTGTTCCCCTGTGTGTTCCCCTCTGTGTGTTCTCCTGTGTGTTCTCCTGTGTGTTCCCCTGTGTGTTCCCCTCTGTGTTCCCCTGTATGTTCTCCTGTGTGTTCCTGTGTTCCCCTCAGTGTGTTCTCCTGTATGTTCTCCTGTGTGTTCCCCTGTGTGTTCTCCTGTGTGTTCCCCTGTATGTTCCCCTGTATGTTCTCCTGTGTGTTCCTGTGTTCCCCTGTGTGTTCCCCTGTGTGTTCCCCTGTATGTTCTCCTGTGTGTTCCTGTGTTCCCCTGTGTGTTCCCCTGTGTGTGTTCTCCTGTGTGTTTCCCTGTGTGTTCCCCTGTGGGTTGTCCTGTGTGTTCCCCTGTGTGTTCCTGTGTTCTCCTGTGTTCTCCTGTGTGTTCCCCTGTGTGTTCCCCTGTGTGTTCCCCTCTGTGTGTTCCCCTGTGTGTTCTCCTGTGTGTTCCTGTGTGTTCTCCTGTGTGTTCCCCTGTGTGTTCCTGTGTGTTCTCCTGTGTGTTCCCCTGTGTGTTCTCCTGTGTGTTCCCCTGTGTCTTCTCCTGTGTGTTCCCCTGTGTGTTCTCCTCTGTGTTCTCCTGTGTGTTCCCCTGTGTGTTCTCCTGTGTGTTCCCCTGTATGTTCTTCTGTGTGTTCCTGTGTTCCCCTGTGTGTTCCCCTCTGTGTGTTCTCCTGTGTGTTCTCCTGTGTGTTCCCCTGTGTGTTCCCCTCTGTGTGTTCTCCTGTGTTCCCCTGTGTGTTCCTGTGTTCCCCTCAGTGTGTTCTCCTGTGTTCTCCTGTGTGTTCTCCTGTGTGTTCCCCTGTGTGTTCTCCTGTGTGTTCCCCTGTGTGTTCCCCTGTATGTTCTCCTGTGTGTTCCTGTGTTCCCCTGTGTGTTCTCCTGTGTGTTCCCCTGTATGTTCTCCTGTGTGTTCCTGTGTTCCCCTGTGTGTTCCCCTGTGTGTGTTCTCCTGTGTGTTCCCCTGTGTGTTCCCCTGTGTGTTCTCCTGTGTGTTCCTGTGTTCCCCTGTGTGTTCCCCTGTGTGTTCCCCTGTATGTTCTCCTGTGTGTTCCTGTGTTCCCCTGTGTGTTCCCCTGTGTGTGTTCTCCTGTGTGTTCTCCTGTATGTTCTCCTGTGTGTTCACCTGTGTGTTCCCCTGTGTGTTCCCCTGTGTGTTCTCCTGTGTGTTCCCCTCTGTGTGTTCTCCTGTGTGTTCTCCTGTGTGTTCCCCTCTGTGTGTTCTCCTGTGTGTTCCCCTGTGTGTTCTCCTGTGTGTTCCCCTGTGTGTTCCTGTGTGTTCTCCTGTTAGTTCCTGTGTTCCCCTCAGTGTGTTCTCCTGTGTTCTCCTGTGTGTTCTCCTGTGTGTTCCCCTGTGTGTTCTCCTGTGTGTTCCCCTGTGTGTTCCCCTGTATGTTCTCCTGTGTGTTCCTGTGTTCCCCTGTGTGTTCCCCTCTGTGTGTTCTCCTGTGTGTTCTCCTGTGTGTTCCCCTGTGTGTTCCCCTCTGTGTGTTCTCCTGTGTGTTCTCCTGTGTGTTCCCCTGTGTGTTCCTGTGTGTTCTCCTGTGTGTTCCCCTGTGTGTTCCTGTGTTCCCCTCAGTGTGTTCTCCTGTATGTTCTCCTGTGTGTTCCCCTGTGTGTTCTCCTGTTTGTTCCCCTGTATGTTCCCCTGTATGTTCTCCTGTGTGTTCCTGTGTTCCCCTGTGTGTTCCCCTGTATGTTCTCCTGTGTGTTCCTGTGTTCCCCTGTGTGTTCCCCTGTGGGTTGTCCTGTGTGTTCCCCTGTGTGTTCCTGTGTTCTCCTGTGTTCTCCTGTGTGTTCCCCTGTGTGTTCCCCTGTGTGTTCCCCTCTGTGTGTTCCCCTGTGTGTTCTCCTGTGTGTTCCTGTGTGTTCTCCTGTGTGTTCCCCTGTGTGTTCCTGTGTGTTCTCCTGTGTGTTCCCCTGTGTTCCCCTCAGTGTGTTCTCCTGTGTTCTCCTGTGTGTTCCCCTGTGCGTTCTCCTCTGTGTTCTCCTGTGTGTTCCCCTGTGTGTTCTCCTGTGTGTTCCCCTGTGTGTTCTCCTCTGTGTTCTCCTGTGTGTTCCCCTGTGTGTTCTCCTGTGTGTTCCTCTGTGTGTTCTCCTGTGTGTTCTCCTGTGTGTTCCCCTGTGTGTTCCCCTCTGTGTGTTCTCCTGTGTTCCCCTGTGTGTTCCTGTGTTCCCCTCAGTGTGTTCTCCTGTGTTCTCCTGTGTGTTCTCCTGTGTGTTCCCCTGTGTGTTCTCCTGTGTGTTCCCCTGTGTGTTCCCCTGTATGTTCTCCTGTGTGTTCCTGTGTTCCCCTGTGTGTTCCCCTGTGTGTTCCCCTGTATGTTCTCCTGTGTGTTCCTGTGTTCCCCTGTGTGTTCCCCTGTGTGTTCTCCTGTGTGTTCCCCTGTGTTCCCCTGTGTGTTCTCCTGTGTGTTCCTGTGTTCCCCTGTGTGTTCCCCTGTGTGTTCCCCTGTATGTTCTCCTGTGTGTTCCTGTGTTCCCCTGTGTGTTCCCCTGTGTGTGTTCTCCTGTGTGTTCTCCTGTATGTTCTCCTGTGTGTTCACCTGTGTGTTCCTGTGTTCCCCTGTGTGTTCTCCTGTGTGTTCCCCTGTGTGTTCCTGTGTTCTCCTGTGTGTTCCCCTCTGTGTGTTCTCCTGTGTGTTCTCCTGTGTGTTCTCCTGTGTGTTCCCCTGTGTGTTCTCCTGTGTGTTCTCCTGTGTGTTCCCCTGTGTGTTCCCCTCTGTGTGTTCTCCTGTGTGTTCTCCTGTGTGTTCCCCTGTGTGTTCCTGTGTGTTCTCCTGTGTGCCTGTGTTCCCCTGTGTGTTCCTGTGTTCCCCTGTGTGTTCTCCTGTGTGTTCTCCTGTGTGTTCCCCTGTGTGTTCTCCTGTGTGTTCCCCTGTGTGTTCCCCTGTGTGTTCCTGTGTTCCCCTGTGTGTTCCCCTGTGTGTTCCCCTGTATGTTCTCCTGTGTGTTCCTGTGTTCCCCTGTGTGTTCCCCTGTGTGTGTTCTCCTGTGTGTTTCCCTGTGTGGTCCCCTGTGGGTTGTCCCGTGTGTTCCCCTGTGTGTTCCTGTGTTCTCCTGTGTTCTCCTGTGTGTTCCCCTGTGTTCCCCTGTGTGTTCCCCTCTGTGTGTTCCCCTGTGTGTTCTCCTGTGTGTTCCCCTCTGTGTGTTCCCCTGTGTGTTCTCCTGTGTATTCCTGTGTGTTCCCCTGTGTGTTCCCTTGTGTGTTCTCCTGTGTGTTCCCCTGTGTGTTCCCCTCTGTGTGTTCTCCTGTGTGTTCACCTGTGTGTTCTCCTGTGTGTTCCCCTCTGTGTGTTCTCCTGTGTGTTCCCCTCTGTGTGTTCTCCTGTGGGTTCTCCTGTGTGTTCCCCTCTGTGGGTTCTCCTGTGTGTTCCCCTGTGGGTTGTCCTGTGTGTTCCCCTGTGTTTTCCTGTGTTCTCCTGTGTTCTCCTGTGTGTTCCCCTGTGTGTTCCCCTCTGTGTGTTCCCCTGTGTGTTCTCCTGTGTGTTCCCCTCTGTGTGTTCCCCTGTGTGTTCTCCTGTGTATTCCTGTGTGTTCCCCTGTGTGTTCCCTTGTGTGTTCTCCTGTGTGTTCCCCTGTGTGTTCCCCTGTGTGTGTTCTCCTGTGTGTTCACCTGTGTGTTCCCCTCTGTGTGTTCTCCTGTGTGTTCCCCTCTGTGGGTTCTCCTGTGGGTTCTCCTGTGTGTTCCCCTCTGTGGGTTCTCCTGTGTGTTCCCCTCTGTGGGTTCTCCTGTGGGTTCTCCTGTGTGTTCCCCTGTGTGTTCCCCTGTGTGTGTTCTCCTGTGTGTTCCCCTCTGTGGGTTCTCCTGTGTGTTCCCCTCTGTGTGTTCCCCTGTGTGTTTCCCTGTGTGTTCCCCTCTGTGGGTTCTCCTGTGTGTTCCCCTCTGTGGGTTCTCCTGTGTGTTCCCCACTGTGTGTTCTCCTGTGTGTTCCCCTGTGTGTTCCCCTGTGTGTTTCCCTGTGTGTTCCCCTCTGTGGGTTCTCCTGTGTGTTCCCCTGTGTGTTCCCCTCTGTGGGTTCCCCTGTGTGTTCCCCTGTGTGTTCCCCTGTGTGTTCCCCTGTGTGTTTCCCTGTGTGTTCCCCTCTGTGTGTTCTCCTGTGTGTTCTCCTGTGTGTTCCCCTGTGTGTTCCTGTGTGTTCGCCTGTGTGTTCCCCTGTGTGTTCCTGTGTTCCCCTCAGTGTGTTCTCCTGTGTTCTCCTGTGTGTTCTCCTGTGTGTTCCCCTGTGTGTTCTCCTGTGTGTTCCCCTGTGTGTTCCCCTGTATGTTCTCCTGTTTGTTCCTGTGTTCCCCTGTGTGTTCCCCTGTATGTTCTCCTGTGTGTTCCTGTGTTCCCCTGTGTGTTCCCCTGTGTGTTCCCCTTTGTGTTTCCCTGTGTGTTCTCCTGTGTGTTCCCCTCTGTGTGTTCTCCTGTGTGTTCCCCTGTGTGTTCCCCTGTGTGTTTCCCTGTGTGTTCCCCTCTGTGGGTTCTCCTGTGTGTTCCCCTCTGTGGGTTCTCCTGTGTGTTCCCCTATGTGGGTTCTCCTGTGTGTTCCCCTCTGTGTGTTCTCCTGTGTGTTCCCCTGTGTGTTCCCCTGTGTGTTTCCCTGTGTGTTCCCCTCAGTGGGTTCTCCTGTGTGTTCCCCTCTGTGTGTTCTCCTGTGTGTTCCCCTGTGTGTTCCCCTGTGTGTTTCCCTGTGTGTTCCCCTCAGTGGGTTCTCCTGTGTGTTCTCACCATTCGGTTCTCATTTGAGATGAAAACCACGAACAGTTCCTCCAGCGGGGTGATGTTCTCCGTTCTGACGAACTCACAGAGCTTCCAGACATTTTCCTCACTGCAACAAGAACAATGTTATAGTACTACATAAAGTATGTTATAGTACTACATAAAGTATGTTATAGTACTACATAAAGTATGTTATAGTACTACATAAAATATGTTATAGTACTACATAAAGTATGTTATAGTACTACATAAAGTATGTTATAGTACTACATGAAGTATGTTATAGTACTACATAAAGTATGTTATAGTACTACATAAAGTATGTTATAGTACTACATAAAATATGTTATAGTACTACATAAAGTATGTTATAGTACTACATGTTATTACAAAGTACTACATAAAATATGTTATAGACTACATAAAGTATGTTATAGTACTACATAAAGTATGTTATAGTACTACATAAAGTATGTTATAGTACTACAAATAATAGTACTACATAGTATGTTATAGTACTACATAAACTATGTTATAGTACTACATAAAATATGTTATAGTACTACATGTGTGTGCAGTCTGCAGCAGTACTACATTAGGTATGTTATAGTACTACATAGGTGTGTTGCAGTATGTTATAGTACTACATAAGGTATGTTATAGTACTACATAAGGTATATTATAGTATGTTATAGTACTACATAAGGTATATTATAGTATGTTATAGTACTACATAAGGTATGTTATAGTACTACATAAGGTGTGTTGCAGTATGTTATAGTACTACATAAGGTATGTTATAGTACTACATAAGGTATATTATAGTATGTTATAGTACTACATAAGGTATATTATAGTATGTTATAGTACTACATAAGGTATGTTATAGTACTACATAAGGTGTGTTGCAGTATGTTATAGTACTACATAAGGTATGTTATAGTACTACATAAGGTATGTTATAGTACTACATAAGGTATGTTATAGTACTACATAAGGTGTGTTGCAGTATGTTATAGTACTACATAAGGTATATTATAGTATGTTGTAGTACTACATAAGGTATATTATAGTATGTTATAGTACTACATAAGGTATGTTATAGTATGTTATAGTACTACATAAGGTATATTATAGTATGTTATAGTACTACATAAGGTATATTATAGTATGTTATAGTCCTACATAAGGTATATTATAGTATGTTATAGTACTACATAAGGTATATTATAGTATGTTATAGTACTACATAAGGTATATTATAGTATGTTATAGTACTACATAAGGTATATTATAGTATGTTATAGTACTACATAAGGTATGTTATAGTATGTTATAGTCCTACATAAGGTATATTATAGTATGTTATAGTACTACATAAGGTATGTTATAGTACTACATAAGGTATGTTATAGTACTACATAAGGTGTTTTGCAGTATGTTATAGTACTACATAAGGTATGTTATAGTCCTACATAAGGTATGTTATAGTATGTTATAGTACTACATAAAGTATGTTATAGTACTACATAAGGTATGTTATAGTCCTACATAAGGTATGTTATAGTATGTTATAGTACTACATAAGGTATGTTATAGTACTACATAAGGTATGTTATAGTACTACATAAAGTATGTTATAGTACTACATAAGGTATATTATAGTATGTTGTAGTACTACATAAGGTATGTTGCAGTATGTTATAGTACTACATAAGGTATGTTATAGTACTACATAAGGTGTGTTGCAGTATGTTATAGTACTACATAAGGTATATTATAGTACTACATAAGGTATATTATAGTACTACATAAGGTGTGTTGCAGTATGTTATAGTATTACATAAGGTATATTATAGTATGTTATAGTACTACATAAGGTATATTATAGTATGTTATAGTACTACATAAGGTATATTATAGTATGTTATAGTACTACATAAGGTATATTATAGTATGTTATAGTACTACATAAGGTATATTATAGTATGTTGTAGTACTACATAAGGTGTGTTGCAGTATGTTATAGTACCACATAAGGTATGTTGTAGTACTACTTAATGTGTGTTGCAGTATGCAGCAGTACTACATAAGGTATATTAGTACTACAGTACTCACCAGTAACAGCTGGTATAAACACAGTCTTCCCGTTCCATGTTGAGGTGTCGCACTGAAAACGCTCCGTCGGAAAAAAGGATGTGACGTCACTTTTCAAAGTAAAAGTTGAACCTCCTGTTCATTGATTTGCTCACCGTCACCTCTCGGAGGGACTCGGGGCTTGGCTGGATTCGAATAGTCCAAAAAATGACCTCCTAACGTCCTTTCCTAACCACTTCTCCTTGACCTCTGTGGAAAACGTCACGGGGTCAAGGAAAGATGGTTAGGAGACTTCATGAGGAGTTAGGAAAAGACAACGCGGTGTTTAGGGAATCCGACTCCACTTTCACTGAGCTACGTAGTTATGATGCGACGGGAGACGCATGTTAGTGACGTCAGCCTGCAGCAACAACCTGGTTCATAGTATTACTTTATTAATATAAACAACCTGGTTCATAGTATTACTTTATTAATATAAACAACCTGGTTCATAGTATTACTTTATTAATATAAACAACCTGGTTCATAGTATTACTTTATTAACATAAACAACCTGGTTCATAGTATTACTTTATTAACATAAACAACCTGGTTCATAGTATTACTTTATTAACTACATTGTTTATGTTAATTACTTTATTACTTTATGTAGTTAATAAAGTAATACTATGAACCAGGTTGTTTATGTAGTTAATAAAGTAATACTATGAACCAGGTTGTTTATATTAATAAAGTAATACTATGAACCAGGTTGTTTATGTAGTTAATAAAGTAATACTATGAACCAGGTTGTTTATATTAATAAAGTAATACTATGAACCAGGTTGTTTATGTTGTTATGACGCAACACTGTAATAAGTCTCTAAGAAGCTCTTCTTTGTAGTCCGTCTCCTGAACATTGTAGTTCCACCGCTGCAGCCTGACGTCACTAACATGCGTCTCCCGTCGCATCATAACTACGTAGCTCAGTGAAAGTGGAGTCGGATTCCCTAAACACCGCGTTGTCTTTTCCTAACTCCTCATGAATTCTCCTAACCATCTTTCCTTGACCCCGTGACGTTTTCCACAGAGGTCAAGGAGAAGTGGTTAGGAAAGGACGTTAGGAGGTCATTTTTTGGACTATTCGAGTCCACCCCTTGTCTGCCTGCAGGTTCAGGAAAAGACCATCATGCTTTGCTTCCGCAGAAGAACCGGAAGGAAAACACCGAAACCGGAACTCTAACTCCAGCCTTCAAACTAAAAGCAGGCAGATTCCGCCTTCCTGGCAGCCGAGGTATGGAGAGGAAGTAGAATCTGCATTGTATCACGATATATTTATTATTAGGGACCGAGCGACTGACGAAGTCGGTCCGAGAGGATCCTATTGAAATTGTTAGGGTTATTATTATTTTTTTTTTTCTTTTTCTTTTTCTTATGATTCTTATTTTAGATGTCTGGACGCATGTTGGGGGTACTTGCCATACTCGCTTGTCAGCCTTGGTGAAAATAGACGTGTGATACAGGTTTCATATTTGTGTATTTAAAAATGGCTCTCTAGCGCCCCCTGGAAGTTGGACAGGCGACGCCCCTCAGCCAGTTTGACCGATTGACTTGAAATGTGACACATGTCCATCTCCACCTGTTCTACAAAACAGCCTCTCAGACCCCTAAGCTCCGCCTACTTAGATTTTCCGCCATTTTGAATTTTGTGAAAAACCCATTCTTGCGATCTCCTCCTACACGCTGGGTCCGATTCATACCAAATGTGCTGTTGATCATTATTGGACCGATATCATCAGAAATTATTAAAAGATTGTTGATTGCTTATTGCTTTCATAATGATAAGGACCAATGAACTTCTTAGGGGCGTGGCTTGTACATCAATACTTATAACTTCAAAACCATTGGGCCTAGTGTCACAGGAGTTGCAGCATATGTGCACATTGCATCCTGTAACATGCCCTGAAATATTTATGCCATTGAGACTCTAGGGGGCGCTACAGTAATTCGGCCAATTTGGGCTTTTTTGCCATTTTCAGCCTTTGTACTCTGACGAACTCCTCCTACAGAATTAATGCAATCAACTTCAAATTTGGGCAGGATGCTCTTCAGACCTTTGTGATGAAAAATTATTAAAATCGTCAGGTTCTTCTCAACGGCCTTGACGTGGCGTGGCTTCCAGTTCACTCCCATTTTGTACGTTTCACTATCTTAGAGAAAGTTGTTGTAACTCCAAGGTACATCATCCGATCCACCCAGAATGTCTCATACAGGATGCCGGTCCAGGCTTGAGCACATTTCCATGAAGAAATGTTAAATATTTCATAGCGCCACCTATTGGCAAAAGGAAATGACACGTTTTATACTGTGATTTATTTCTCAGAGCCAGTTGAACAGATTTACCTCAAATTTGGTATGGAAAGCCTTAACACATTGTTGATGCATCATCAGTAACATGATAAGTAATATTGTGAGTTTTCATGAAACTCCGTTGCCATGGCGACGCATCATTGCCAGGTAAAATGAAGCTGATTGTTAAGTGGCTTAGGATGCTCAAAAACTCATGCAACTGTACACGTGTCATAGGTGATGGACATAAATGATTCATGTGGGTGTTTGCCTTGCGCCCCATACAAGTTTTCAAAAGAGCAGCCCCAGCGCTGCGTTTGCCCTAAATATATAAAATCTAGTAGGGACATGTATCACATGGAGACTTAAAAAAAAAGTCTCCTGGCACCATCCTCTAAACCTTACTGAAAGATGGCCATTTGTATTTTGGTGTGATTTCTTTCATAATTTTTTTAACCTTTTCATTTCATGAACTCCGATCCACTTAAAATGTTGTCAGTATGATCTAAAGACCTTTGTGAATAAATGTTATCAAAAGCTTTAGGTTTCACGGAACGGCGTGACGGACATTATACCTGAATCCTCATTAAACCAGCTCATGTAATTCCACTGGACTTCCTCTAATCTGACCCAAATTTGTCATACTTGATAAAAGTCCCCCGACACGCAGAGGTGCGAGGACCTGTTCATCGCTGCTTGCAGCTTTAATTTTAAATGTTTTCTTTTGCAGTTACAATTGAGATTTTAGTTTGTTTCCTGATATTTCTCAAGGCAACTCACAATTTATTTTCTTTATTGTAAAACATTATTTAAAATTAAAAACGTTCAGCTGTTTGGTTGTAAATATCGCAATGCTCTGTTCATATTAGTATTCAACTGTAACAGCTGTGTAACAACTTTACACACTTCAGTTAGTTTCAAAAAAATTAAACAAACCACAAGAAGAAACATAAATCTAGAAAGTGAACATTTATTTACTGACAGTAGCAGAATCACCATGGTAACACACAGCTACTGATCAAACAAAAACAGGTGACAAAGTTTCAGTTTTATTAAAATTGAAGTCATGAGCTCAAAGTTCTCGCTGGGTTGGTTGATTGGCCGATAGGTAGGTTGGTTGG
The DNA here is from genome assembly GCA_016806645.1 of Ophiodon elongatus. Lineage (NCBI taxonomy): Eukaryota > Metazoa > Chordata > Actinopteri > Perciformes > Hexagrammidae > Ophiodon > Ophiodon elongatus. Next base: position 38,462 of record JACSYO010002105.1, on the reverse strand, counting down.
TTGGCCGGTAGGTTGGTTGGTTGGCCGGTAGGTTGGTTGGTTGGCCGGTAGGTTGGTTGGTTGGTTGGTTGGCCGGCCGGTAGGTTGGTTGGTTGGTTGGTTGGCCGGTAGGTTGGTTGGTTGGTTGGCCGGTAGGTTGGTTGGTTGGCCGGTAGGTTGGTTGGTTGGCCGGTAGGTTGGTTGGTTGGTTGTTTGGCCGGTAGGTTGGTTGTTTGGTAGGTTGGTTGGTTGGCCGGTAGGTTGGTTGGGTCGGTTGGCAGGTTGCTAGGTGAAGAGGCGAATCGTGGCATCGGCTCCGGAGGAGAAGACCCAGGGTTGAGTGGGGTGAAAGGTCACATCCAGGACCCCGAGGTCATGAGTGATCACATGACCTCGGAGAACCTTCACCGGGACAATCAATGGGTTCTGTAGCAGGTCACTAGGGGGTAGAGAGGAGACAAAGTCAGTGTGTATTATTGTCTACTACTGTGTGTATTACTCTGTGTATTACCTGTAAACAGTCCCGTGACAGACGATGACAGAACCGTCGTCCGATGCCGAGGCAAACAGCGGGTAAAGCCGATGATAGGCCACGCCCCTCACTGCTTTCTTATGGTGTCTGCAGACAGAAAGTGATCAACACCATCAATGGGGTGCGACCAGGCAATCAAATGTAAATAAATAAATCTACAGCACCAAATCTGTGCTGGAACGATTCATTCACCAGATGATTGACAGCTACGTACCGTAACATCTTGTAAGGTTTGGTTGAGAGGTCGAGGTCGAACCAGCTCAGCCTGCAGTCGTAACTCCCACAGATCACATGATCACCTTCAGACGGACCACAGGTTAGACAGAAGCTCACCTGGAGGCACCTGATTACAGTCTTCAAAAATTATTTCATCAACAACAATGTTGTGCTGAATCTGGTGTTTTAGTTAATCAGTTTTAGTTAGTTGGTTAATCTGGTGTTTTGGTGAATGTGGTGTTTTGGTGGATGTGGTGTTTTGGTGGATGTGGTGTTTTGTAAACCTGGCATTTTGGTGGATGTGGTGTTTTGGTAAATTGGTAAAACTGGTGGTGGATCTACTCACCGCCGGGGTGGACGGCCATGCTGGAGATCCACTTGGAGTTGGCCTGTAGTTTTTTGGTCATTTCCTGTTTCACCAGGTTGTAGATCCGAACAGAGCGCTGCGTCCCCACGAAGAAGTAGGGCCTGACAGGATGGAAGGATACGCACTGAACCAGACCTTTGTTCTTCCTGAAGGGGTTTTGACTGCGCCTCCGGCTCACCTGGTGGATGAACACCTGCAGGTGGCTGGAGTGATCGGGCATTACCGACGCCAGGTAGTCTCCTTTAGCGTGCCACGTCACCTGGTGGACAGCCTGAGCGGATTCAAACCAGTCAGTTAGATCAGGTATTGATCAGGGTAGAGTTCAGGCAGAGATCAGGTAGAGTTCAGGTAGAGATCAGGCAGAGTTCAGGCAGAGATCAGGTAGAGATCAGGCAGAGATCAGGTAGAGATCAGGCAGAGATCAGGCAGAGTTCAGACAGAGTTCAGACAGAGTTCAGACAGAGATCAGGCAGAGTTCAGACAGAGATCAGGCATAGTTCAGGCAGAGATCAGGCAGAGTTCAGGTAGAGTTCAGGCAGAGATCAGGCAGAGATCAGGTAGAGTTAAGGCAGAGATCAGGCAGAGATCAGGTAGAGTTAAGGCAGAGATCAGGCAGAGATCAGGTAGAGTTAAGGCAGAGTTCAGGCAGAGTTCAGGTAGAGTTCAGGCAGAGTTCAGGTAGAGATCAGGTAGAGTTCAGGCAGAGATCAGGTAGAGTTCAGGCAGAGTTCAGGTAGAGATCAGGTAGAGTTCAGGCAGAGTTCAGGTAGAGTTCAGGCAGAGTTCAGGTAGAGTTCAGGCAGAGATCAGGCAGAGTTCAGGTAGAGTTCAGGTAGAGTTCAGGCAGAGATCAGGCAGAGTTCAGGCAGAGTTCAGGCAGAGTTCAGGCAGAGTTCAGGTAGAGATCAGGCAGAGTTCAGGCAGAGTTCAGGTAGAGTTCAGGCAGAGTTCAGGCAGAGATCAGGCAGAGTTCAGGCAGAGATCAGGCAGAGTTCAGGCAGAGATCAGGTAGAGATCAGGTAGAGTTCAGGCAGAGTTCAGGTAGAGTTCAGGTAGAGTTCAGGCAGAGATCAGGTAGAGATCAGGCAGAGATCAGGCAGAGTTCAGGCAGAGTTCAGGCAGAGTTCAGGCAGAGATCAGGCAGAGTTCAGGCAGAGATCAGGCAGAGTTCAGGCAGAGTTCAGGTAGAGTTCAGGCAGAGATCAGGTAGAGTTCAGGCAGAGATCAGGCAGAGTTCAGGCAGAGTTCAGGTAGAGTTCAGGCAGAGTTCAGGCAGAGATCAGGCAGAGATCAGGCAGAGTTCAGGCAGAGTTCAGGCAGAGTTCAGGTAGAGATCAGGCAGAGTTCAGGCAGAGTTCAGGTAGAGTTCAGGCAGAGATCAGGTAGAGTTCAGGCAGAGTTCAGGTAGAGTTCAGGCAGAGATCAGGTAGAGATCAGGCAGAGTTCAGGTAGAGTTCAGGCAGAGTTCAGGTAGAGATCAGGCAGAGTTCAGGTAGAGTTCAGGCAGAGTTCAGGTAGAGTTCAGGCAGAGTTCAGGTAGAGTTCAGGCAGAGTTCAGGCAGAGTTCAGGTAGAGTTCAGGCAGAGTTCAGGCAGAGTTCAGGTAGAGTTCAGGCAGAGATCAGGTAGAGTTCAGGCAGAGATCAGGCAGAGATCAGGTAGAGTTCAGGCAGAGATCAGGCAGAGTTCAGGTAGAGTTCAGGCAGAGTTCAGGTAGAGTTCAGGCAGAGATCAGGTAGAGTTCATGGATCTGGAATCAAACAGGTGGCTTTTCTCACTTTGGGGTGTTGTATTTTGAGGCGGATCCCTTGGCTAAGCTCCTCCCCTTCCGCATCGCTCCACGTCACAGGGCCCGCTTCCTCCGTGGACTCCGCCTCCCGCTGCCCCAAGAGGAGTCGCTCTGTTGACAAGACAACCTGTCTGTCTGCCAAAGGGGGAGACAGGATCAACACCACCGAGTCCCTGAATCACAGAGAGAGACGGGTCATCAGCCAGAACAACTTTTATTTAGACCACCATTCAGAATCCTCCAACATTCACAGGAAGGTCGGGAATCCCCAAGCAACACAAACTGAGGGACAGTGATGAGACAGTGAGAGACAGTGATGAGACAGTGAGAGACAGTGAGAGACAGTGAGAGACAGTGATGAGACAGTGAGAGACAGTGAGAGACAGTGATGAGACAGTGGAGAGACAGTGAGAGACAGTGAGGGACAGTGAGAGACAGTGATGAGACAGTGAGAGACAGTGAGGGACAGTGAGGGACAGTGATGAGACAGTGAGAGACAGTGATGAGACAGTGAGAGACAGTGAGAGACAGTGAGAGACAGTGATGAGACAGTGAGAGACAGTGATGAGACAGTGAGAGA
>JACSYO010002105.1:0-32500 GCA_016806645.1 Ophiodon elongatus | reverse complement strand
TGTCCTGCGTGCTGATTGGCTGAGAGGGGTAGGGGTACGTACCCTCATCTTCCTCTGCCGGGGGCACAGGTAGAGGTCCAGGCAGCGCTCAAACCTCTCGTGGAGGAACCGAGGGAACGCAGGAACCTGACGGAGGCTGGAGAACCTCCTGGGGACAAACGGCAGCTTCCTGTCTGAGGCGTCCTGCTGCTCCCACAGAGCCCGCTGTGGAGGGGACAGGAGACAGGGGGGGTACAGGTGAGACAGGGGGGGTTCAGGTGGGGTACAGGTGAGACAGGGGGGGTACAGGTGAGACAGGGGGGGTTCAGGTGGAGTACAGGTGAGACAGGGGTACAGGTGAGACAGGGACAGGGGGTACAGGTGGGGGTACAGGTGAGACAGGGGGTTCAGGTGGGGTACAGGTGAGACAGGGGGGTTCAGGTGGGGTACAGGTGAGACAGGAGGGGTACAGGTGAGACAGGGGGGGTTCAGGTGGGGTACAGGTGAGACAGGGGGGGTACAGGTGAGACAGGGGGGACAGGGGGGGTTCAGGTGGGGTACAGGTGAGACAGGGGGGGTACAGGTGGGGTACAGGTGAGACAGGGGGGGTACAGGTGAGACAGGGGGGACAGGGGGGGTTCAGGTGGGGTACAGGTGAGACAGGGGGGGTACAGGTGGGGTACAGGTGAGACATGGGGGGTTCAGGTGAGACAGGGGGTTCATGAGACAGGGTTCAGGTGGGGTTCAGGTGAGACAGGGGGTTCAGGTGGGGTACAGGTGAGACAGGGGGGTTCAGGTGGGGTTCAGGTGAGACAGGGGGGTTCAGGTGAGACAGGGGTTCAGGTGGGGTACAGGTGAGACAGGGGGGGTTCAGGTGAGACGGGGGGTTCAGGTGGGGTACAGGTGAGACAGGGGGGGTACAGGTGAGACAGGGGGGGTTCAGGTGGGGTACAGGTGAGACAGGGGGGGTTCAGGTGAGACAGGTGGGGTACAGGTGAGACAGGGGGGGTTCAGGTGAGACAGGGGGGGTTCAGGTGAGACAGGGGGGGTTCAGGTGGGGTACAGGTGAGACAGGGGGGGGATAGGTGAGACAGGGGGGGTTCAGGTGAGACAGGGCGGGTTCAGGTGGGGTACAGGTGAGACAGGGGTGGGTTCAGGTGAGACAGGGGGGGTTCAGGTGAGACTGGGGGGGTTCAGGTGAGACAGGTGGGGTTCAGGTGGGGTACAGGTGAGACAGGGGGGGTTCAGGTGGGGTACAGGTGAGGTACAGGTGAGACAGGGGGGGTTCAGGTGGGGTACAGGTGAGACAGGGGGGGTTCAGGTGAGACAGGGGGGGTTCAGGTGGGGTACAGGTGAGACAGGGGGGGTACAGGTGAGACAGGGGGGGTACAGGTGGGGTACAGGTGAGACGGGGGGTTGAGGTGGGGTACAGGTGAGACAGGGGGGGTTCAGTTGAGACGGGGGGTTCAGGTGGGGTACAGGTGAGACAGGGGGGGTACAGGTGGGGTACAGGTGAGACAGGGGGGGTTCAGGTGAGACGGGGGGTTCAGGTGGGGTACAGGTGAGACAGGGGGGGGACAGGTGAGACAGGGGGGGTTCAGGTGGGGTACAGGTGAGACAGGGGGGCAGGTGAGACAGGTGGGGTACAGGTGAGACAGGGGGGTTCAGGTGAGACAGGGGGTTCAGGTGGGGTACAGGTGAGACAGGGGGTTCAGGTGGGGTACAGGTGAGACAGGGGGTTCAGGTGAGACAGGGGGTTCAGGTGGGGTACAGGTGAGACAGGGGTTCAGGTGGGGTACAGGTGAGACCGGGGTTCAGGTGGGGTACAGGTGAGACAGGGGGTTCAGGTGAGACAGGGGGTTCAGGTGGGGTACAGGTGAGACAGGGGGTTCAGGTGGTCAGGTGAGACAGGGGGGGTTCAGGTGGGGTACAGGTGAGACCGGGGGGGTTCAGGTGGGGTACAGGTGAGACAGGGGGGGTTCAGGTGAGACAGGGGGGGTTCAGGTGGGGTACAGGTGAGACAGGGGGGGTTCAGGTGGGGTACAGGTGAGACAGGGGGGGTTCAGGTGGGGTACAGGTGAGACAGGGGGGGTACAGGTGAGACAGGGGGGGTTCAGGTGGGGTACAGGTGAGACAGGGGGGGTACAGGTGAGACAGGGGGGACACAGGTGAGGTACAGGTGAGACAGGAGGACAGACGGGAGGACAGACGGGAGGACAGACCCACCTCCTCGTCTGTGAACAGGTACTCAGGTGGGGGGTTGTAGGACTCCTGGTGCCCAGGTAGAGGGGTCTTGGGGGCGGGCAGGTGCATCTTGTGCCTGGCCAGGATAGACGAGTCCTCGTTGGCCCACAGGTCGTAGTAGCGCCCCCTGCTGTCGTCCTGCGTCCTGCGGGGTTTGATCCAGCCCATCTTTATGGCGTGGACCAGCTTAGACACCTTCTCCTTCTCGATGAGGGACGGGATGAAGCTGCGCTTATCGGCCGGGCGGTTGGTGACCGGGTGGAGCATCACGTCCTGACTGAAGAACTCCACCTGAGGCTGGGGGGGAGGGAGGAGGAGAGGTTATATTAAATGTCCATGTCCACCAGAGGACAGGAGGACGATGTCCATGTCCACCAGAGGACATGGACATCGTCCTCCTGTCCTCTCTGTGGCTCGGAGGACAGGAGGACGATGTCCATGTCCACCAGAGGACATCCTCCTCCTGTCCTCTAACTGGTGTTCCTGTAGTAACTCTGAAAAGAAAAGACTTGATCAGAGTACATTGATTACGTCTCGTGGTTAAATGAGGTATTTCCTGTGTTGGAGGAAGGGGCGGGGCATCAGTGGTCACCTGAGCGTACCTGGTACTCGTTGAAGTTGACGTCTCCAAACTGTCCTCTCTGCAGACGGTTCACCAGCTCCACCTGCTCATCCGACAGCACGATGTCACTTCCTGTCTGCTTGTCGTGGACCGTTCTCCTGCAGACAACCAGCAGGTTAGCATCGTTAGCATTCCCTCTTTAGAACAATGGGGGGGAGTGTGGGGGAGGGGTGTTGCATTATGCTAATAAGCTCACCAGTAATAGCATTGTTAGCATTCCCTCTTTACACCATTAGGGGGGCTAGCTTTATGCTAATAAGCTCACCAGTAATAGCATTGTTAGCATTCCCTCTTTAAACCATTAGGGGGGCTAGCTTTATGCTAAGAAGCTCACCAGTAATCCGGGTTCTCCATCTTGTCCAGGAAGTCATCGAGCTCGTCCTTGTTCCTGATTGGTTTAAAGATCTTCTTCCCGTCCAGGTTGTAGCCAATGTGAGGGAAGTCTTTGTACCACTCCATGGGAATGTTCCCCACCGTGTTCCTGATGTCCTGCAGAACCACACAACATCATGAATAGAACCCCAGTAGAACCTCACAACATCATGAATAGAACCCCAGTAGAACCTCACAACATCATGAATAGAACCCCAGTAAACAGCTGATGTTTGAACAGAATGTAAAAGATTCAGGAACATGACCAAAGAATAGAGATCCCGGCAGAACTTTAGAGATCCCGGAGCCTGATAAACTGTTTCAGGAACCAGACAGAACTTCATCCTTCTCCAACAGAACGTGACAAAGCGCCTGAAGAACATCTGAGAACCGAGCAGCACAGACCTCACAGAGACCTGTCTCACCTCCTCGTCTGAAGAGGACCGGCGCCCTCAACCTGTCTCACCTCCTCGTCTGAAGAGGACCGGCGCCCTCAACCTGTCTCACCTCCTCGTCTGAAGAGGACCGGCGCCCTCAACCTGTCTCACCTCCTCGTCTGAAGAGGACCGGCGCCCTCAACCTGTCTCACCTCCTCGTCTGAAGAGGACCGGCGCCCTCAACCTGTCTCACCTCCTCGTCTGAAGAGGACCGGCGCCCTCAACCTGTCTCACCTCCTCGTCTGAAGAGGACCGGCGCCCTCAACCTGTCTCACCTCCTCGTCTGAAGAGGACCGGCGCCCTCAACCTGTCTCACCTCCTCGTCTGAAGAGTCGTGTTTGTACTCGTCTTCTTGTTTTTCCTCTTCTATCACTGCCCCCATCGTCTTCTCCTCCTGTAGGGAGAACAGAACACAGGTGAGGAACGAACACACACACACACACACACACACACACACACACACAGGTGAGGAACGAACACACACACACACACACACAGGTGAGGAACGAACACACACACACACACAGGTGAGGAACGAACACACACACACACACAGGTGAGGAACGAACACACACACAGGTGAGGAACGAACACACACACACACACACACGTGAGGAACGAACGAACACACACACACACACACACACACACACACACACACACACACACACACACACACACACACACACACACACACACACACACACACACACACCTGCTGAGTCTGCTCTGGCTCCACCTTCAGATCATTATTTTCTGCTCCTTCATGATCTGATCCCTCCCCCTCCTCCCCCTGCCCCTCCCCCTCCTCCTCCTCATCATCAGCGCTGTCACTCCCAGAATCTTCCAGCCCTGAGAACACACTGTCCTCGCTGTCTGACAGATCCTCCTCCTCCTCTTCCTCCTCCTCCTCCTCCTCTTCCTTCTCAGTACATTTGTTGTTGAAGTTGAAGACCTGAAGAATAAAATCAACACACATTAAACTTTACACCAAACTACACACAAAAGTACCGAGTACTACCACAGTAGTAGTACTCAGTAATGCTACAGTAGTACTCAGTAATACAACCACAGTAGTAGTACTCAGTAATACTACTACTGTGGTAGTACTCAGTAACACTACAGTAGTACTCAGTAATACGACAACAGTAATAGTACTCAGTAATACTACAGTAGTACTCAGTAATACAACAACAGTAATAGTACTCAGTAATACTACTACAGTAATAGTACTCAGTAATACTACAGTAGTAAAATCACGATGTTCACGGTCCTGCTCCTGAGTGGAGGAACAAGCTCCACGATGACATCATGAAGTCTCATTCATCTTCACGAGGAACTAAACATCTCAGACTACAGCTGGATAAAGGAGTACTTTAGTAGTATACATACACACATATATATATATATATATATATATCGTAGTACTTATAAACTTGGTAGTTTGGCTTTCTGGAGGAAATTATTTCTTGATTATTGTAGTTCTGGTTCTCTCATGTTGAATCACTTATTGTATCACTTTGGAAAAAAGAGTCTAATCAATGTCATGTATTATTACTGTAGTACTACTGAGTACTACTACAGTAATACTACTACAGCAGTACTCGGTAGTACAGTAGTACTCGGTAGTACAGTAGTACTCGGTAGTAGTAGTCGTAGTATAGTACTCAGTAGTGCAGTGCTCAGTAGTATAGTAGTACTCAGTAGTAGTAGTCGTCGTAGTACAGTACTCAGTAGTACTCTGTAGTACTCAGTATTTACTACACGTAATAGCTCAGATGAACCTGATCAACAGTCCAGAGCTTTCTACCAGCTTCACGAGGAGGAACACTGTTTATCTCCTGTTAGCATGCTAGCAGCTAGCCGCCGGTCCGCGGTCCTCCTCCCCATCTGTCCCCGCCTGTCTGTCCCCTCCGTCCGTCTCACCTCCTCCTCCTCCTCCTCCTCCTCCTCCTCCTCTTTACTCCTCTTCTTCACAGTCTTCTCCGGGACTTTCTTCATGTCTTGTGTCTGCTCGCTGCTCCGCGTGCTGCTGCTGCTGCTGTCCTCCATCGCGGCACGTGGTGACGTACATCCGGGTCATCCCACATCACATGGTGACGTACATCCGGGTCATCCCACATCACGTGGTGACGTACATCCGGGTCATCACACATCACTTGGTGACGTACGTCCGGGGTTAAAGGTACCGCGTCATAACTGGAGAGTTCACTGTTAGTGCCCTCTGGTGGTCATGATGTCGTTATACACCAAAGGGTTGCACCCATTAGTTATCTCTCTCTCTCTCTCTCTCTCTCTCTCTCTCTCTCTCTCTCTCTCTCTCTCTCTCTCTCTCTCTCTCTCTCTTTTTTTATATATATATTATATATATATATATATATATATATATATATATATATATATATATATATATATATATATATATATAAATATAAAGCAGTTTGATGAGTTTATGATCCAAATTAGAAATACAATTCCAGCTCGTCGCGTCACAACGCCGTGACGCGTCATCACGGCGCGACAGCCAGCTCGCTGCGCAGTTGTTCGTGTGATCGGATTTGTTGTCATTTTTCGTCCTGGAGTTTTTAATCAGAAGACAGATCATTACATCAGCTAGAGACCAGCAGACCCGGCACGGCCCAGGACCAGGAGCCAGCTCCCCGTGACACGGATCAGACCGCAGTCTGGATCAGACCGCAGTTCGGATCAGTTATCTGTTAGCATCATTAGCTCAGATTAGCTGCAGCGGGGTGCTCGTTTCTGTGTCTCTGATGGAGTGTCCCGGAGGAGGAGGAGGAGGAGGAGGAGGAGGAGCAGGGGGGGCGGTGCTGACCGGCGGCAACGTCCCGGCCTTCCTCACCAAACTGTGGACCCTGGTGGAGGACCCGGACACCGACCCGCTCATCTGCTGGAGCCCGGTACGCATGTTAGTTTAGCTGGGAGCTAACGGCTAACAGTTACCGTTAGCAGGCAGAGACAACTGCTATATGTGGGTTATACTCTGTGTTATACTCTGTGTTCTGCTATTGACCCGTGGGTTCTGGGTTCTGTGTTCTCCAACAGAGTGGAACCAGCTTCCATGTGTTCGATCAGGCTCGTTTCTCTAAAGAAGTTCTACCAAAGTTCTTCAAACACAACAACATGGCCAGCTTCATCCGACAGCTCAACATGTGTGAGTAGTGACATCTCTAACATCACATCTCTGACATCACTGGTAACATCACAACTCTGACATCATTCTATACCAAACTGCTGCTGTTCTTTAGTACTACTACACATGTTCTCTAGTACTATGACACATTTTCTTCTTCTGTCTCCTCATTAGTTCTTTTCCCCTTTCCAAAGAAGCTCTCCAAAGACCTTTGCTTTTACTCGCTTGTGGGCTTAATTTTTGGGGTAACGTGTCACGTGACCGAGATGAGCGTCTTGACATGCGTCAAGAGGCTCAGACGCACAGGCGGATTTATCCGGTAATTTATCAAAATAAAACTTCTTTCAGACCGTGATAATAAATCAAATATTTTTTTCATTCATTCTTTCTGTGCGGCCCGGTACCGGTCCGCGGCCCGGTGTTTGGGGAACACTGCTCTAGTACTAACACATGTTCTCTAGTACTACTATGGTGTGGTGCATTGGAAACCTCTGGGACTTCAAACTGCCAGACTACTTGGATTCAGGATAAGTGTATTCTTTAAATAAGGTTCTCTGCTAGATTACTATTGTATCTGCTGTCTTAGGTCTACTAGATTGCTAGTTTATAGTGTCTTTTCGTACCTGAATTGTATGCTCTCGGGCTTTGTTTCACTCAAAGTGACTGAGCTAAAGAGAACCAGTTAGGGTTAAAAGTGCTAGCCTCTTATTCCAATTCTTCGAAGGACTAAATTCTATTTTACTCTCTACCTTTGAGGTAAATAGACTTTGTCCATAATCAGTTTTGGCAAAAATAGGAGATTTTTGTGACTAAAGTGAATACCTTCCCTAGTCTTGAGTTCTGCTGAGTTTCGATTTCCGGCTATCACCACCTGGTGCCTGAGACACTAATGAGGTGGGGGAGTGGTCAACACAGCTGTAGCCAACCGTCGTCAACTCTGGTGTAAAACTAGAAATTGTTTTGAAGCGTCAGCTTCAGCGTCTGTATGAAGACTCTGAGGATAAAGACAAAGGATTCTTTGGTTGGGGTCAAGACTCGGAGGATAAAGACAAAGGAGTCTTTGGTTGGGGTCAAGACTCGGAGGATAAAGACAAAGGAGTCTTTCGTTGGGGTCAAGACTCGGAGGACAAAGACAAAGGAGTCTTTGGTTGGTGTCAAGACTCGGAGGATAAAGTCAAAGGAGTCTTTCGTTGGGGTCAAGACTCGGAGGATAAAGACAAAGGAGTCTTTGGTTGGGGTCAAGACTCGGAGGATAAAGACAAAGGAGTCTTTGGTTGGGGTCAAGACTCGGAGGATAAAGACAAAGGAGTCTTTGGTTGGGGTTAAGACTCGGAGGATAAAGACAAAGGATCTTTGTTGGGGTCAAGACTCGGAGGATAAAGACAAAGGAGTCTTTGGTTGGGGTCAAGACTCGGAGGATAAAGACAAAGGAGTCTTTGGTTGGGGTCAAGACTCGGAGGATAAAGACAAAGGAGTCTTTGGTTGGGGTCAAGACTCGGAGGATAAAGACAAAGGAGTCTTTGGTTGGGGTCAAGACTCGGAGGATAAAGACAAAGGAGTCTTTGGTTGGGGTCAAGACTCGGAGGATAAAGACAAAGGAGTCTTTGGTTGGGGTCAAGACTCGGAGGATAAAGACAAAGGAGTCTTTGGTTGGGGTTAAGACTCGGAGGATAAAGACAAAGGAGTCTTTTGTTGGGGTCAAGACTCGGAGGATAAAGACAAAGGAGTCTTTGGTTGGGGTCAAGACTCGGAGGATAAAGACAAAGGAGTCTTTGGTTGGGGTCAAGACTCGGCGGATAAAGACAAAGGAGTCTTTTGTTGGGGTCAAGACTCAGAGGATAAAGACAAAGGAGTCTTTGGTTGGGGTCAAGGCTCGGAATATAAAGACAAGTTTATTACTGCTCTGTGAATATGTGTCTACTTTCCATATCCGTGCATATATCTACTTGTAGATACTATAGGCCCGGTGCTCGTTCTCACCTTTACCGCAATCTCTCCTCTGTGATCCATCCCACCCGGTCCACACATACCCAACAACTTGTCACATGGGCCTCTGTGATCCATCCCACCCGGTCCACACATACCCAACAACTTGTCACAGGGGCCTCTGTGATCCATCCCACCCGGTCCACACATACCCAACACCTTGTCACAGGGGCCTCTGTGATCTATCCCACCCGGTCCACACATACCCAACACCTTGTCACAGGGGCCTCTGGAACTGCCAGTCAGCTACCCGCAAGACAGGCTTCATTTCTGGCTTTGCTATCCAGCAATCTCTTAACTTCCTTGCTCTCACTGAGACCTGGATCACACCAGACAACACATCTACCCCTGCTGCTCTCTCCTCTGCCTTCTCTTTCAGCCACACCCAGACCCACTGGTAGGGGTGGTGGTACAGGTTTACTCATCTCCCCCAAATGGAGTTTTTCTCTCTACCCGCATCCACTTGTTACCCCACTGTCTTTTGAATTTCACGCTGTGACGGTTACTCCTCTGGTACAATCAAACATTGTTGTTCTCTACCGTCCACCAGGTTCTCTGAGATTTCTTGGAAGAACTAGACGTCCTCCTATCAAACTTCTCAGAAAACGTCTCTCCGCTTATCCTTCTGTGTGACTTTAACATCCAGACAGAGAAGTCATCTGACCTATTACTTTACTGTCTTCCTTTGCTCTCTCACTCAGTCCTTCCCCTCCGACTCACAAAGCAGGCAACCACCTTTACTATATCTTCACCAGAAACTGCTCTACATCCAACCTCTCTGTAACTCCACTTCATGTCTCTGACCACTTCTTTATCTCTTACTGTCTCCCACTCTCTGGAACTGACAACCCTACCACATCTATACAACCCTACCACACCATCTATACAACCCTACCACATCTCTACAACCCTACCACACCATCTATACAACCCTACCACATCATCTATACAACCCTACGACACCATCTATACAACCCTACCGCATCATCCATCTATAGAACCCTACCGCATCATCCATCTATAGAACCCTACCGCATCATCCATCTATAGAACCCTACCGCATCATCCATCTATAGAACCCTACCGCATCCGTTTCAAAACATTGGTACCGTGTTGTGAACAGATGGGGTCCAGTCTACATCCAGGACAAGGTCTAACCTTACACCAGGACCTGGTCTAACCTTACACCAGAACCTGGTCTAACCTTACACCAGGACCTGGTCTAACCTTACACCAGGACCTGGTCTAACCTTACACCAGGACCTGGTTTAACCTTACACCAGGACCTGGTCTAACCTTACACCAGGACCTGGTCTAACCTTACACCAGGACCTGGTCTAACCTTACACCCCAGCCCGCTCACTCCGCTCTGCATCGGCCAATCGGCTTGTAGCTCCGTCACTGAGCTAAACACTCAACAACATAACCACTATTTGCTATCCTGCTCCTAAATGGTGGAATGAGTTCCCCAATGACATCAGGACAGCAGGAAGTCTCTACATCTTCCACCGTGAACTAAACACACATCTCTTCAGACTATACCTGGAATAAAATAAATACATTGTAGCACTTTAGTAGCACTTAAATGTCTCTTACTTATAAACTTGGTATTTTGGCTTTCTGGAAGAAATTGTTCTTTCTTGATTCTTGTAGAACCTGGTTTGAACTCATGTTGAATCACTTATTGTGTCACTTTGGATAAAAGAGTCTAATCAATGTAATGTACTACACATGTTCTCTAGTACAATTACACATGTTCTCTAGTACAATTACACACGTTCTCTAGTACTACGACACACGTTCTCTAGTACTACGACACACGTTCTCTAGTACTACGATACATGAGAACTACGACGCACATTCTCTAGTACTACGACACACGTTCTCTAGTACTACTACACACGTTCTCTAGAACTACTACACATGTTCTTTTGACCTCTCTGTATGTCCCGAGGCAGAGCTCCTCCCCTTCCCCCCCATCATTTGTATGTATTTGTACATGAAGTTTTGTGTACTCCCAGATGGGTTCCGTAAGGTGGTGCATATCGAGCACGGCGGTTTGGTGAAACCAGAGACAGACGACACAGAGTTCCAACATCCGTTCTTCATCAGAGGAGAAGAACACCTGCTGGAGAACATCAAACGCAAAGTCACCAGCGTATGTACCCGTGACACCTGAGCACACCCGAACGCCACGCCGCACCCAACGGTGCACCCGACGGTACACCCGAACGCCACGCCGCACCCGACGGTACACCCGAACGCCACGCTGCACCCGACGGTGCACCCGACGGTGCACCCGAACGCCACAACTGAACCCGAATGGTACGACTGAACCCGACGGTACACCCAACGCCACGCCGCACCCGAACGCCACAACTGAACCCGAACGCCACGCTGCACCCGACGGTACACCCGAACGCCACAACTGAACCCGACGGTACAGCCGAAAGCCACGCTGCACCCGACGGTACACCCGAACGCCACAACTGAACCCGACGGTACATCCGAAAGCCACGCTGCACCCGACGGTACACCCGAACACCACGCTGCACCCGATAGTACACCGGAAAGCCACGCCGCACCCAATGGTACACCCCCGATGGTACACGCCGCACCCGAACTCCGCACCGTGTACACCCGAACGCCGCACCGGTACCACCGGGTACACCCGAACACTGCACCCGTACCACTGGGTACACCCAAACACTGCACCCGAATACTACACCCGAACGCCACACCCGAACTTCGCACCTGTACCACCGGCTACACCCGTACCACCGTGTACACCCGAACGCCTCACTCGTATGCACCGGGTACACCCAAACACCGCACCCGAACACTGCACCCGAACACCACACCTGAACGCTACGGGTATACCCAAACGCCGCACCCGTACGCACCGGGTACACCTGAATGCCGCACCCGGTACACCCGAATGCCGCACCCGGTACACCACACCCGGTAAACCACACTGCACCCGGTACAACTGTACGCCGCACCCATACGTACAGCTGTGACACCTGTGCTTTGATTGGTTCAGGTGTCGTCTGTGCGGCAGGACGAAGTCAAGATGTCTACACACGATGTGAACAAGATCCTGAACGATGTCCAGCTGATGAAGGGAAAGCAGGAAACCATTGACTCCAGAATCATCGCCATGAAACAGTGAGAACCCCTGATCCTAGACCAGAATCAGACCTGACCCTGCATGCTGGTCTCATTAAATAAACTTCTTTCTGCATGTTTCAGTGAGAATGAGGCTCTGTGGAGAGAGGTGGCCAGTCTGAGACAGAAACACGTTCAGCAACAGAAAGTCGTCAACAAGGTAATCCATCAGTCAACCAATACGGCAATCCATCAGTCAACCAATACGGCAATCCAGCAATACACCAAAGCTGTGTGTTAGCTTCTACCTGAACCAGTAATAAACTCTCTCTCTTTGCAGTTGATCCAATTCCTGGTGTCTCTCGTCCAGTCCAACAGGATTCTGGGAGTCAAGAGGAAAATGCAAGTATACTACACAATATACTACACAATATATTACACAACACAATATACAACACAATATTGTGTGTGTGTGTGTATTTAATCTTATCACTTTCTTTCTGCAGTCCCCTGATGTTGAATGACTCTAGCTCCTCCCACTCCATGCCAAAATACAGTCGCCCTCTCTCATTGGAGCACATGCAGGTAACAGTCACTGACTCACCTGTCAGAGGTCACCTGTCCATTAGGGGCGGGAACCTCACGATATGATTATAATGTTTTTATTTTCTCACTGTTTGTATCTGCTATTTTTAAAACACTGCATATTTGTAATTATTTATAATTAGAAAACAGATGAATTTACTTCTATTATCTTTTATTAATTATCTTAGTAACAAATAGAAAAGATCCACTGGAAGGTTACATTTCCACCAACCGGATAAGAAAATAAATGGCTCCTGTAGCAGCTTCATCGTAGTAAAAACACAGAATTAAGAATGTTCTGAGTCATGTGAGGCAACAAGCTGCTCTTATTCTCTAATAAATAATAAAGACTTCTGATGAACCCTCCTGTTCTATCAATCAGCTCTCAGACAATAACTCTCTCTGGAACATGTGGTGAAAAGAGACGAAGTTTCTCTCCTCTAGCTTTGGTTTGTTCTGGAGTCTCTCTGTAAAAACAGAGATGAATGTTGTGTCTCGGTTCTAAAGTCTTCAACATAGAACGCTCTGGTTCTCAAATCCTTGTCAACTAAAGTTGCTTCACTTCACCATTTCTGAGTTGGGCGGAAGAAGAAGCTAAATGCTTCCACAGGTACGAGAGAATCACGATCTAAGAATGTTTTTTATCTTGTAACTTGTGATGTTTTAGTGTCTGTGTTGAAACGGACAGGAAGAGGCAGACGTATAACTCTTTATATGTTTGTGTTTTCAGGCAGCAGCCAGTTTATTCTCAGCTGACTCCCCGTTGACCTCTGGACCAATCATCTCTGACATCACAGATGTGGCCACGCCCACAGGCGAGAATGTGGTCTGTGATTGGAATGATGTTGAGTGAGAACCAATTGAATAATTTCTTGTATAGTCAGTAACATTTATTTTCCTTCACTGACTCTAAAGTTCATACTGTGGCTCAGTTACAATTGAAATGTCACAACATGAGCAGCAGGACATAGCTATGACAAAGGATGGGAACAACCTCCCTTTATACTTTATACTTTAGTCGGTAACATAAATTAAGATTTCCACTAGGTAGGTGACTGCTCTGATAGCCAATGAGCAGCCTGCGTTCTTATCTGATTGGTCTGTCAGCAGTCAGTAACAGCCAATCCACTTTCCTGTTTCACCTGCAGAGAAAGTCAATCAGTCAACATCAAAGAGGAGCCATCCATTCCTGACTTGGAGGTGTGTCCTGTTCTGGAGAGCGAAGATACTCATGTAGACACGCCCCTCTCCCCCACCACCTTCATCAACTCCATCTTACAGGAAAACGAGACACAGCCGAACCTGAACACCTCCATTATCAGTCCTACCCCAGGTAAAAACTTCTAAACATTCACAACCAATCCTACAAGAGGTAAAAACTTCTAAACATTCACAACCAATCCTACAAGAGGTAAAAACTTCTAAACATTCACAACCAATCCTACAAGAGGTAAAAACTTCGAAACATTCATAACCAATCCTACAAGAGGTAACATCTTCTAAACATTCACAACCAATCCTACAAAAGGTAACATCTTCTAAACATTCACAACCAATCTTACAAGAGGTAAAAACTTCTAAACATTCACAACCAATCCTACAACAGGTAACATCTTATAAACACCTCCAACACCAATACTACAACAGGTAACATCTTAAAAACACCTCCAACACCAATACTACAACAGGTAACATCTTATAAACACCTCCAACACCAATCCTACAACAAAAGTATTAATATTTATAGAGGTTTGTGGGTTTTTGGTCATAATTGCCAGATTAATATCTTCTCTCAGTTCGATCCTTGACTTTCTGTTGCTGGTCTCTGTAGGCAGTCCCATTGTTGTGATGAGCCCTGCTTCCACTGGGCCCCTTCCACCAGCCCCAGCCAGCCAATCGCTTGCCTCTGTTCCCACCACAAACCCTGCCCTCAGCCCCACCAAACCTCAGCAGAAATGTCAAACCATCGCCTGTATTGACAGGTAAGTAACCTGTTAGGTTGGTTGCAGATATATTTACCTGCTAGTGCTACCTGCTATCAACTACCCCCAACTGCTAACAACTGTCCCAACACCTGCCATCAACTGTTTAGACAACACCCCAAACATGTTTCCTAACAACACCCGCCAACAACTGTCCCGATAGCAGCCAACAACTGTTCCAACATTGGCCAACAACTGTTGCTATCCTGGCCAACAACTGTCCGAACATCTGTTCTAAAACCTGTAAACGACATTCCCAACACCTGCGGATGACTCTCCCAACAGCACCCACAGCACCCGCCAACAACTGTTCCAACAGCACCCACAGCACCCTCCAACAACTGTTCCAACAGCACCCACAGCACCCTCCAACAACTGTTCCAACAGCACCCACAGCACCCGCCAACAACTGTCCCAACAGCACCCACAGCACCCTCCAACAACTGTCCCAACAGCACCCACAGCACCCTCCAACAACTGTTCCAACAGCACCCGCCAACAACTGTTCCAACAGCACCCGCCAACAACTGTCCCAACAGCACCCGCCAACAACTGTCCCAACAGCACCCGCCAACAACTGTCCCAACAGCACCCACAGCACCCGCCAACAACTGTCCCAACAGCACCCACAACACCCGCCAACAACTGTCCCAACAGCACCCACAGCACCCGCCAACAACTGTCCCAACAGCACCCACAGCACCCGCCAACAACTGTCCCAACAGCACCCACAGCACCCGCCAACAACTGTCCCAACAGCACCCACAGCACCCTCCAACAACTGTCCCAACAGCACCCACAGCACCCGCCAACAACTGTCCCAACAGCACCCGCCAACAACTGTCCCAACAGCACCCGCCAACAACTGTCCCAACAGCACCCGCAGCACCCTCCGACAGCTGTCCCGACAGCACCCTCCGACAGCACCCTCCGACAGCTGTCCCGACAGCACCCGCCAACAACTATCCCGACAGCACCCCAACACCCTCCGACAGCTGTCCCGACAGCACCCTCCGACAACTGTCCCGACAGCACCCTCCGACAACTGTCCCGACAGCACCCTCCGACAACTGTCCCGACAGCACCCTCCGACAACTGTCCCGACAGCACCCTCCGACAACTGTCCCGACAACTACTAGATTGGGCACATCTTGCCCAGAAGGCCTTTAAGCCTGTGATAGACTTATAGATGTATATTTAAACATTTGACGGTTTCAAATTCTATGTAAAAGTAACTCTTCTCATTGTAGTTCTTTTAAAGCTCAGGTGTTTCATTTCAATCCCTGTGCTTCCCTCAGACCCCGCCCCCCTCCCTCTGCAGGTGGACTGTCACCTGATCGGTGGCGCTTCGTATCAACACGAGCTGACAAGTAAATCAATGAATCAAAAATATCTTTATTTTAATATTATGTTAATGATATTCTGTTTTAAAGGATAACTTGAGTGATGTATACTTTTTCTTATCAGCATGTTCAGACTCAACCCAACAGTGAACACTAACTAGTATTTTGTGCATCAAAGCCTGATCTATCCTATATTTGTCGCTCTGTTGTCCAGAATTGATTATAACTACATATGTGAAGCACACTGTTGCACTGGGTTACATGTACCGTCATTCTAATGAACACACACTGTAGTTTATTGTGACTCAATACCACAAACACCGTCCCACTGCCCCAAATACTCACTGAAGCATTAATCAAAATAGTCCCCAACAAATACACTGTTTCATCATCTTGGATAAAAACTATAGAGACCCAGGTCTCCGGACTAACTTTTCCACTAACTTTCTAAGTTGGTTGCTCCAGCACATTATTTGGTCACACCCTTTTTTTTGGTACAGCATGGTATAAATCAGTGGTGGAAATTAACTCAATACTTTTATTCCACTACATTTCAGAGGGAAATGTTGTCCTTTTTACTTCACTACATATATTTACAATTATTATTAAAGTTATTAAACATAATGCATTATACAGTAAATGAAACCACTCAACAGAATACATAATTAACTGAGCTCATGTAAGCTGTAACAGCTTACATGTTAGTGCATCATCGATGTTCATGTAAGAGTATAATGTAACCACTAAAGAGTCCATTTGACCGCTTCACTGTTTAACTTTAAGCACACAGTCAGAACCTCATCTCTCAACCCTGCTCTGTGAAATAATCAGCTGCAGACCGCTTTACTTTAGCCAGGCGGTAACGACTAAATGGATCAATGTCCACCGCTACGTCCACATGAATCACCAGCTGTGCACCGCTTCACGAGCATCACAGCGGTTCTGTTGTTGTTGCTGCTGTGCATCTCTTCTTCTACCCGTTAAAGGGGAATTTCTTCTTCCCGCTGCTTGTTCATGGAGGAATGTAGGTTCTCTGTAAATTATACGAGTACGGTTTAGACCTGCTCTATATCCAAAAGGAAGTGTCTTGAGAAAACTTCTGTTTATAATTTCACTACAAATACAATTGAATTGAAAATGTTAATTAATTCTTTAAAAAAATTAAACAATTGATATATTAGTGAGGAGTTTTCAAAGATTTCCATCCAGATTGTTCCAAGATGAGAAAAGTCTCCGCTTCCTATCGAGCGCGACTGGTGCACCTTCGGCTCATGGACTCTGGTGCACCTTCGGCTCATGGACTCTGGTGCACCTTCGGCTCATGGACTCTGGTGCACCTTCGGCTCATGGACTCTGGTGCACCTTCGGTTCATGGACTCTGGTGCACCTTCGTTCATGGACTCTGGTGCACCTTCGTTCATGGACTCTGGTGCACCTTCGGTTCATGGACTCTGGTGCACCTTCGGTTCATGGACTCTGGTGCAAGTCTAGTATAAAAATGAATCTGTTGTGAGGTGTTTTTAAAGATTTACATCTTCAGTGGGAACCAGAAATCAGAAATGATTGAGTGACGGGATGTTTCCAAACGTTGAGAAAGGATCCGTCGTTGACTCCCGCTGAAGGACCGATCCAATGTCAAGGATCCTTTGAATTCTTCCAAGGACTGAGTCCTTCTTTCAGAGGATTTTGAAGGATGCATACGTGGAGCCTCCGCGGTCCTAAAAGACCCACAATACTTTGCGCACTGATATAGAAATAACGGAAAATCTCAGCAGTCCGCCAAAATCTGTTACTGAACAAATAGTTTTCTGAAGAAATGACCAATCCAGTTGCCGAACATCAGATGTATGAGGCTTCATTTCTAAGTTTGATATGGCCAACTCGTTCAGGGAGCGATGACTCGTTCTGAGCCGGCACACTTTCACACCACCTCGTGAATCGAGGCCTGATTTAGGACCCTTCTCTTTGAGAAACACATTGGTGGTTTGAGTCTGAACATGAGATTAATGGTACGAGGAAAGATCTAGAAACTCACCAGACTGGTGACGTAACCTTACATCCTGTCTCTCTCTCCTGTCTGTCTCCTGTCTCTCTGTTTCCTGTCTCCTGTCTGTCTCCTGTCTCTCTCTCCTGTCTCTCTCTCCTGTCTCTCTCTCCTGTCTGTCTCCTGTCTCTCTTTCCTATCTGTCTCCTGTCTCTCTCTCTCCTGTCTGTCTCCTATCTCTCTCCTGTCTGTCTTTCTGTCTCCTGTCTGTCTCCTATCTCTCTCCTGTCTGTCTTTCTGTCTCCTGTCTGTCTCCTGTCTCTCTCCTATCTCTCTCCTGTCTGTCTCCTGGCTCTCTCCTTACTCTCTCTCCTGTCTGTCTCCTGTCTCTCTTTCCTTTCTGTCTCCTTTCTGTCTCCTTTCTGTCTCCTTTCTGTCTCCTGTTTCTGTCTCCTGTCTATCTCTCTCCTGGCTCTCTCCTGTCTCTCTCTCCTGTCTGTCTCCTGTCTCTCTTTCCTTTCTGTCTCCTGTCTGTCTCCTGTTTCTGTCTCCTGTCTGTCTCCTGTCTGACTCCTGTCTCTCTCTCCTGTCTGTCTCCTGTCTGTCTCTCTCTCTCTCCTATCGGTCTCTCTCTCCTGTCTGTCTCTCTCTTCTGTCTGTCTCCTGTCTGTCTCCGTGTTTCAGGTCTGAACTGTCCAGTCATGTTGAATGCATTGACAGCAGTCTGGAAAACCTGCAGAGCATCCTGAACACACAGGCCTTCACCTTCGACACCTCCCCAATCATGGAGGTCAGTCTATGTTTACATATATGTCATGTTAACAGTCTATGTTTAGATATATGTCATGTTAACAGTCTATGTTTACATATGTCATGTTAACAGTCTATGTTTACATATGTCATGTTAACGGTCTATGTTTACATATGTCATGTTAACAGTCTATGTTTACATATGTCATGTTAACAGTCTATGTTTACATATGTCATGTTAACGGTCTATGTTTACATATGTCATGTTAACAGTCTATGTTTACATATGTCATGTTAACAGTCTATGTTTACATATGTCATGTTAACGGTCTATGTTTACATATGTCATGTTAACAGTCTATGTTTACATATGTCATGTTAACAGTCTATGTTTACATATGTCATGTTAACGGTCTATGTTTACATATGTCATGTTAACAGTCTATGTTTACATATGTCATGTTAACAGTCTATGTTTACATATGTCATGTTAACGGTCTATGTTTACATATGTCATGTTAACAGTCTATGTTTACATATGTCATGTTAACAGTCTATGTTTACATATGTCATGTTAACGGTCTATGTTTACATATGTCATGTTAACAGTCTATGTTTACATATGTCATGTTAACAGTCTATATTTACATGTCATGTTAACAGTCTATATTTACATGTCATGTTAACAGTCTATGTTTACATATGTCATGTTAACAGTCTATATTTACGTCATGTTAACAGTCTATATTTACATGTCATGTTAACAGTCTATGCTTACATGTCATGTTAACAGTCTATATTTACATGTCATGTTAACAGTCTATATTTACATGTCATGTTAACAGTCTATATTTACATATGTCATGTTAACAGTCTATATTTACATATGTCATGTTAACAGTATATTTACATATGTCATGTTAACAGTATATTTACATATGTCATGTTAACAGTCTATATTTACATGTAATGTTAACAGTCTATCTTTACATGTCATGTATGTCATGTTAACTGTATATATAAACACGTGTCAGACACATTAACTGTATATATAAACATGCGTGAGACATGTTTACAGTATATATAAACACGTGTCAGACATGTTTACAGTATATATAAACACGTGTCAGACATGTTTACAGTATATATAAACACGTGTCAGACATGTTTAAAGTATATATAAACACGTGTCAGACATGTTTACAGTATATATAAACACGTGTCAGACATATTAACTGTATATAGAAACACGTGTCAGACATGTTTACAGTATATATAAACACGTGTCAGATATGTTTACAGTATATATTAACAAGTATTACATACTTTGTGTATTCATGTTAACTATCTTTGTGTTTTAGTTTTTCAGTTCTTCCGGTTCCTCTGGAGACTTTGATCTGGACAGTTTGGAGAATGTGAGTTACAAAACATGTGTTGACCATATAAACATATACAGGTATATATAGATCATATATAAATCATGTAAGCATACAGGTGTGTATAGATCATATATAAATCATGTGAACATAAGGTGTATATAGATCATATATAAATCATGTAAGCATACAGGTGAATATAGATCATATATAAATCATGTAAACATACAGGTGTATATAGATCATATATAAATCATGTAAACATACAGGTGTATATAGATCATATATAAATCATGTGAACATAAGGTGTATATAGATCATATATAAATCATGTAAACATACAGGTGTATATAGATCATATATAAATCATGTGAACATAAGGTGTATATAGATCATATATAAATCATGTGAACATAAGGTGTATATAGATCATATATAAATCATGTGAACATAAGGTGTATATAGATCATATATAAATCATGTAAACATACAGGTGTATATAGATCATATATAAATCATGTGAACATAAGGTGTATATAGATCATATATAAATCATGTAAACATACAGGTGTATATAGATCATATATAAATCATGTGAACATAAGGTGTATATAGATCATATATAAATCATGTGAACATAAGGTGAATATAGATCATATATAAATCATGTAAACATACAGGTGTATATAGATCATATAAGATAAGGGTGATGTATTATTAGTATGTATTTTTGGGGTATTGATGACCTCACCACCACCTGACTGATGTATTATTAGTATGTATTTTTGGGGTACTGATGACCTCACCACCACCTGACTGATGTATTATTAGTATGTATTTTTGGGGTATTGGTGACCTCACCACCACCTGACTGATGTATTATTAGTATGTATTTTTGGGGTATTGATGACCTCACCACCACCTGACTGATGTATTATTAGTATGTATTTTTGGGGTATTGATGACCTCACCACCACCTGACTGTGATGTATTATTAGTATGTATTTTTGGGGTATTGATGACCTCACCACCACCTGACTGTGATGTCACTGTTTCCTCAGCTGCTGTCTGAAGAAGCTCCTAATGGAAGTGAAAGCAGCAACACCATCAACGCAGGTAAACACACACTCACATTCTGTACTTCAGTCCTTGTGAGGACCCTCTTTGGACTCGTTATCAAGGTGATTGTCTCCTTCTCTCTGATTGGTCCAGGGAAGCAGCTGGTGCAGTACACAGCCACACCAATCAGCTTGGGGGAGGGCGTGGCTGACCTGCCTTCCCTCCTGGAGCTGGAGGCGGGGCCTTTCTTCATCTCCGACCCGCCCACCGATGACCCTGCTGCTGCTCTTCTAAGCCACGCCCACCTTGACTCTGACCTCTGACCTCAACGGGAAACGGGGCATGGCATGTGATTTATTGGTCGCCATGGCAACAGGACAGTGGGAAAGCTGACTCAGATGCAGCAATAGAGGAAACTGTTGATCGATCAGGAGGTCAAAGGTCAAGTTATAATATGCAGATTAATATTAACCAGTTTATATACCTGTCTTCTTCTACTCTTTTTCTTTAGCGTTTGTTTTTCTTGCTTTTATTAAAACGTTTGTTTGATGCTCGCTGTTAAAAACCCAAAACAAGATCATGTGACTTCTGCATGTTCACGTCTTTGTTTTCATGTGTCAAATATATAAGAGAGAATCTGAGTATTTTATTATGTTTATATAGTTTATTATGAATGAGAAGTGTTTATTAGATCTGATGGGTCTACATCAGTCCTGATGGGTCCTGATGGGTCTACATCAGTCCTGATGGGTCCTGATGGGTCTACATGAGTCCTGATGGGTAAACATCAGTCCTGATGGGTCCTGATGGGTCTACATCAGTCCTGATGGGTCCTGATGGGTCTACATGAGTCCTGATGGGTAAACATCAGTCCTGATGGGTCCTGATGGGTCTACATCAGTCCTGATGGGTCCTGATGGGTCTACATGAGTCCTGATGGGTAAACATCAGTCCTGATGGGTCCTGATGGGTCTACATCAGTCCTGATGGGTCCTGATGGGTCTACATGAGTCCTGATGGGTAAACATCAGTCCTGATGGGTCCTGATGGGTCTACATCAGTCCTGATGGGTCCTGATGGGTCTACATGAGTCCTGATGGGTAAACATCAGTCCTGATGGGTCCTGATGGGTCTACATCAGTCCTGATGGGTCCTGATGGGTCTACATGAGTCCTGATGGGTAAACATCAGTCCTGATGGGTCCTGATGGGTCTACATCAGTCCTGATGGGTCCTGATGGGTCTACATGAGTCCTGATGGGTAAACATCAGTCCTGATGGGTCTACATCAGTCCTTTTGGGTCTACATCAGTCCTGATGGGTCGATATCAATATGAGTTCTTTTGGGTCTACATCAGTCCTGATGGGTCGATATCAATATGAGTCCTGATGGGTCTATATCAGTCCTGATGGGTCTACATCAATCCTGATGGGTCTACATCAGTCCTGATGGGTCGATATCAATATCAGTCCTGATGGGTCTATATCAGTCCTGATGGGTCGATATCAATATGAGTCCTGATGGGTCTATATCAGTCCTGATGGGTCTACATCAATCCTGATGGGTCTACATCAGTCCTGATGGGTCGATATCAATATCAGTCCTGATGGGTCTATATCAGTCCTGATGGGTCGATATCAATATCAGTCCTGATGGGTCTATATCAGTCCTGATGGGTCCATATCAGTCCTGATGGGTCTATATCAATATCAGTCCTGATGGGTCGATATGAGTCCTGATGGGTCGATATCAATACGAGTCCTGATTAGTCGATATGAGTCCTGATGGGTCGATATGAGTCCTGATGGGTCTACATCAATCCTGATGGGTCTACATCAGTCCTGATGGGTCGATATCAATATCAGTCCTGATGGGTCTATATCAGTCCTGATGGGTCGATATCAATATCAGTCCTGATGGGTCTATATCAGTCCTGATGGGTCTATATCAGTCCTGATGGGTCTATATCAATATCAGTCCTGATGGGTCGATATGAGTCCTGATGGGTCGATATCAATACGAGTCCTGATTAGTCGATATGAGTCCTGATGGGTCGATATGAGTCCTGATGGGTCGATATGAGTCCTGATGGGTCGATATCAATGTGAGTCCTGATGGGTCGATATGAGTCCTGATTGGTCGATGTGAGTCCTGATGGGTCGATATCAATGTGAGTCCTGATGGGTCGATATGAGTCCTGATGGGTCGATATCAATGTGAGTCCTGATGGGTCGATATGAGTCCTGATGGGTCGATATCAATGTGAGTCCTGATGGGTCGATATCGATGTGAGTCCTGATGGGTCGATATCGATGTGAGTCCTGATGGGTCGATATATGTGAGTCCTGATGGGTCGATATCGATGTGAGTCCTGATGGGTCGATATGAGTCCTGATGGGTCGATATCGATGTGAGTCCTGATGGGTCGATATCGATGTGAGTCCTGATGGGTCGATATCGATGTGAGTCCTGATGGGTCGATATGAGTCCTGATGGGTCGATATCGATATGAGTCCTGATGGGTCGATATGAGTCCTGATGGGTCGATATCGATGTGAGTCCTGATGGGTCCATGAGTCCTGATGGGTCGATATCGATGTGAGTCCTGATGGGTCGATATGAATGTGAGTCCTGATGGGTCGATATCGATGTGAGTCCTGATGGGTCGATATGAGTCCTGATGGGTAGATATCGATGTGAGTCCTGATGGGTCGATATGAGTCCTGATGGGTCGATATCGATGTGAGTCCTGATGGGTCGATATGAGTCCTGATGGGTCGATATCGATGTGAGTCCTGATGGGTCGATGTGAGTCCTGATGGGTCGATATCGATATGAGTCCTGATGGGTCGATATCGATATGAGTCCTGATGGGTCGATATGAGTCAACAGCCATGATGTGTGTCCCAATCCTTTTCAATCTATTATTGAATCTTTTCTGGTCGTTTGTTTGTTGGAATGAAGAAACATCTGAGTAAATCTATCTGTCCTGTTGTTATTTACCTGAATATCAAACATAGAAGTACTTATATTTATATGTGTATATAAGAAGTGGACATAGTCGTCATGACATCACTCGTTCGTTTGTGGACGTTTTGAAGCCTCCAGTTTGGCGTTTTGTTTTTTATCAACCAGGAAACAGGAAGTGACGTAGAGACCTGTCAATCACCCTGTAGCCCCGCCCTAAAGCATCCCCTGCTTTATGATCTGTTAGAGACCTGTCAATCACCCTGTAGCCCCGCCCTAAAGCATCCCCTGCTTTATGATCTGTTAGAGACCTGTCAATCACCCTGTAGCCCCGCCCTAAAGCATCCCCTGCTTTATGGTCTGTTAGAGACCTGTCAATCACCCTGTAGCCCCGCCCCTAAAGCATCCCCTCTTTATGGTCTGTTTGACTCTAAATGGACCATAATTTACTAAATGAACATCATGCTGTATTGAAGAAGACTTGAAACTAGAGATTGAGACATAAACTCATGTTTACAATGTTTACTGAGGGAATAAATCAAGAGAGAAGTAGAGTCATTTTCTATAGACTTCTATACAACCAGAGGAGTCGCCCCCTGGTGGTCAGGAGAGAGAATGCAGCTTTAACACATGAAGCTTTGACTTCTATACAACCAGAGGAGTCGCCCCCTGGTGGTCAGGAGAGAGAATGCAGCTTTAACACATGAAGCTTTGACTTCTATACAACCAGAGGAGTCGCCCCCTGGTGGTCAGGAGAGAGAATGCAGCTTTAACACATGAAGGTTTTCTTCTGGTATCGAACCTCAGAAGACTGAGCCGACTCATTAATCCCGCCCGGCCCAACCAGATCACATTATTAATATTAATACAGAAACTGATCGCTTTGGACAAAAGACAAACTCTCAGTTTGATGTTCAAAATAGACAAATACATTTATTGTAGAGGTTTACAATCCTGACGGTGAAGATGATGTCACATCATCAAGTCAAAGCAGAAACTTATTTAAATTTTATTTTCTCTAAAACAAAATAAACGTCTATAAACAGAAATCCACATTTTAAATATTTAAAAAAAACACCAATGAGCTGCTGACGCTCAGTGGTCGTGGTCTACAGCTAGTGGGAAGGGGGTGATTTCCTGGGCCATGCTGATTGGTCGGTACACTGGAAGCGGTAGCGCAGGAATCGAACTTGCGGCTTTATATGGAAGTCAGCAGGTATCCTCCAATTCCACATTTTCTGCAACTGAAACCAAAAAACAAGATTTAACTATTTACACTTTGTTTTATTTATTCATTGTACAAGTGAGTATTTAACAAACAAAACTCATTAAATATGGTTAAGATTGAATATGATTAATGAGATTGAACAGTAAAATGGTTTGTTGAGTAGCAAAGCTTGGCTGCACCTCGACCAGTTGAAACATTAAAATGCTGTGTACGTTAATATAACACTTGTGTGTTTGAATGAACATTGGTTTTGCACCTTGTATGGAAGCGTCTGCCATCAGTATGTGAATGTGTGAATGTTAACGTGTAGAGGAATGATTGAGTGATTAATGCATTTACCATTTCCATAACGGTCATGACCTTTACTCTACACACTTTAGGACCTCAACTCTATGAAGTCCCAAGTGTTCTGGAGAAATCCATCTAATAATCCAAAGGTGCTTTGCTTGGTGTTATCAAAATAACAAATGAGAAGAACCATCAGACAGCAGGGTTCTCCACATAAAATACATCACAATGTTCTGAGAGACGGAGCAGGACAGGGCTCAGACGTTCATACAGTGTTTACGAACCTTCAGGACCCTGACCAGATGGGTTGTACTGTTCAGTGACTGAACCTGCAGAGAGCAAGCAGAACCAAGAAAAGAGAAAGAACAAGGCTTCAGCACCTGATCTCAGGAAAGATGAACTAAAAACATGTAACCCTAACCAGAATAGTTAATGCTACCTTAACGAGACTAGTTAATACCAACCTCAAGGAGTCTAGTTAATACCAACCTCAAGGAGTCTAGTTAATACCAACCTCAAGGAGTCTAGTTAATACCAACCTCAAGGAGTCTAGTTAATACCAACCTCAAGGAGTCTAGTTAATACCAACCTCAAGGAGTCTAGTTAATACCAACCTCAAGCGGTCTAGTTATTAACAAACCTCATCACGACGAGTTTTTGCAAGGAGACTAGTTAATGCCAACTCTTAACAAGAATAGTAATCACCAAGAGACTAGTTAAGCTTATTGGCAAGACTTGTTAATAGCAACCTTAAACCAGATAAGTTACACTTTTAAACTGGTTTGACCTGAAGCTGGAGAATCTGGACTGGTTCTGGACTGTTTCTGGACTGGTTCTGGACTGGTTGGGTGTAATATTCATTATTAACTGGCTTGTACTGGCTTTACACACATAATAGATGTAAAACTTACCAGCCATCTGTGTGTGATCTGTCACAGCTGGATGACCTGAAAAAACACACACACACACACACACACACACACACATTTCTACTGTAGAAGAAGACTATCGCACACTCAAGCTAAATTCTTCTTCTTCTTCTGTGTACATAACTGTCACTTACTGGAGTCGAATGGAGTTCCAGTTGGATCTGCTGAAACTACAAACACAAGCAGTTTAACAGAAGGTTTGACCTCTGACCTTTCTGTCAGCCATGTTGGAGGGCGGGGCTTACCTGGGACTGTTCCTGTGGAGTCTGTCGCCATGCTAACCAGGTCTGTGTGAGAGTACCCATGTGAAGCTGAAAACATAAATCAACAATAACCGTATGTCAGACAGGTGGACAGACAGACAGCTGTCTGTCAGACAGGTGTGTTAGACAGGTGAACAGACAAACAGGTGTGTGTCAGACAGGTGGACAGATGGACAGAAAGGTGTGTGTGTCAGACAGGTGGACAGACAGACAGAAAGGTGTGTGTGTCAGACATGTGGACAGACAGACAGAAAGGTGTGTGTGTCAGACAGGTGGACAGACAGACAGAAAGATGTGTGTGTCAGACAGGTGGACAGACAGACGGAAAGGTGGACAGACAGACAGGTGTGTGTGTCAGACAGGTGGACAGACAGACAGGCCTATGTTAGACAGGTGGACAAACAGACAGGTGTGTGTGTGTCAGACAGGTAAACAGACAGACAGGTGTGCGTGTTAGACAGGTGAACAGACAGAAGGACAGGTGTGTGACAGGCAGGTGGACAGACAGGCAGGTGTGTATTATACAGGTGAACAGACAGACAGGTGTGTGTGTTAGACAGGTGAACAGACAGACAGGTGTATGTGTTAGAAAGGTGAACAGACAGACAGGTGTGTGTCAGACAGGTGTGTTTGAGAGAGGTCATGATATAATGATGTCATGATGTAATAATATAATGATGTCATGATAAGGTTTGACCTCTGACTTTTCTGTCAGCCATGTTGGAGGGCGGGGCTTACCTGGGACTGTTCCTGTGGAGTCTGTCGCCATGCTAACCAGGTCTGTGTGAGAGTACCCATGTGAAGCTGAAAACATAAATCAACAATAACAGTATGTCAGACAGGTGGACAGACAGACAGGTGTGTGTTAGACAGGTGAACAGACAGACAGGTGTGTGTTTGACAGATGAACAGAGAGACAGGTGTGTGTCAGACAGATGAACAGACAGACAGGTGTGTGTTAGACAGGTGAACAGACAGACATGTGTGTGTGTTAGACAGATGAACAGACAGACAGGTGTGTGTTAGACAGATGAACAGACAGACAGGTGTGTGTCAGACAGATGAACAGACAGACAGGTGTATGTGTTAGACAGATGAACAGACATACAGGTGTATGTATTAGACAGATGAACAGACAGACAGGTGTGTGTTTGACAGATGAACAGAGAGACAGGTGTGTGTTAGACAGATGAACAGAGAGACGGGTGTTTGTCAGACAGATGAACAGACAGACAGGTGTGTGTTTGACAGATGAACAGAGACAGGTGTGTGTTAGACAGATGAACAGAGAGACGGGTGTGTGTCAGACAGGTGTATTAGACAGATGAACAGACAGACAGGTGTGTGTCAGACAGGTGAACAGACAGACAGGTGTATGTGTTAGACAGATGAACAGACACAGGTGTATGTATTAGACAGATGAACAGACAGACAGGTGTGTGTTTGACAGATGAACAGAGAGACAGGTGTGTGTTAGACAGATGAACAGAGAGACGGGTGTTTGTCAGACAGATGAACAGACAGACAGGTGTGTGTTTGACAGATGAACAGAGACAGGTGTGTGTTAGACAGATGAACAGAGAGACGGGTGTGTGTCAGACAGGTGTATTAGACAGATGAACAGACAGACAGGTGTGTGTCAGACAGGTGTATTAGACAGGCGAACAGACAGACAGGTGTGTTAGAGAGGTCAACAGACAGACAGGTGTATGTGTTAGAGAGGTGAACAGACAGACAGGTGTGTTAGACAGGTCAACAGACAGACAGGTGTGTGTTAGACAGGTGAACAGACAGACAGGTGTATGTGTTAGACAGGTGAACAGACAGACAGGTGTGTGTGTTAGACAGGTGAACAGACAGACAGGTGTGTGTTTGACAGATGAACAGACAGGTGTGTGTGTTAGACAGGTGAACAGACAGACAGGTGTGTGTGTTAGACAGGTGAACAGACAGACAGGTGTGTTAGACAGGTGAACAGACACACAGTTGTATGTGTTAGACAGGTGAACAGACAGACAGGTGTGTGTGTTAGACAGGTGAACAGACAGACAGGTGTGTGTGTGTTAGACAGGTGAACAGACACACAGTTGTATGTGTTGGACAGGTGAACAGACAGACAGGTGTGTGTGTTAGACAGGTGAACAGACAGACAGTTGTGTGTGTTAGACAGGTGAACAGACACACAGTTGTGTGTGTTAGACAGGTGAACAGACAGACAGTTGTGTGTGTTAGACAGGTGAACAGACAGACAGGTGTGTGTGTTAGACAGGTGAAAAGACAGACAGTTGTGTGTGTTAGACAGGTGAACAGACAGACAGGTGTGTGTGTTAGACAGGTGAACAGACAGACAGGTGTGTGTGTTAGACAGGTGAACAGACAGGTGTGTGTGTTAGACAGGTGAACAGACAGACAGGTGTGTGTGTTAGACAGGTGAACAGACACACAGTTGTATGTGTTGGACAGGTGAACAGACAGACAGGTGTGTGTGTTAGACAGGTGAACAGACACACAGTTGTGTGTGTTAGACAGGTGAACAGACAGACAGTTGTGTGTGTTAGACAGGTGAACAGACAGACAGGTGTGTGTGTTAGACAGGTGAAAAGACAGACAGTTGTGTGTGTTAGACAGGTGAACAGACAGACAGGTGTGTGTGTTAGACAGGTGAACAGACAGACAGGTGTGTGTGTTAGACAGGTGAACAGACAGGTGTGTGTGTTAGACAGGTGAACAGACACACAGTTGTGTGTGTTAGACAGGTGAATAGACAGACAGGTGTGTGTGTTAGACAGGTGAAAAGACAGACAGTTGTGTGTGTTAGACAGGTGAACAGACAGACAGGTGTGTGTGTTAGACAGGTGAACAGACAGACAGGTGTGTGTGTTAGACAGGTGAACAGACAGGTGTGTGTGTTAGACAGGTGAACAGACAGACAGGTGTGTGTGTTAGACAGGTGAACAGACAGACAGGTGTGTGCGTTAGACAGGTGAACAGACAGACAGGTGTGTGTGTTAGACAGGTGAACAGACAGACAGGTGTACCTGAGTCCAGTGTGTCTGTCTGGAGGGCGGTTGGAGGCGACTCTGGAACATGATCATGTGACAGGAGGTGAAAGAAACCAAACCAGGAGCGATTGATGTGTGGTTGTCATAGCAACAAGTCTTACCTGTGACATCATGGCCGAGTCCAGGACCTGAAGGGAACCAATCAGAACACAGTCAGGTTTCTGTTAATAAGGGTCTTGATATATTCATTAGTCTCTCACCTGTGAGCTCCATGTGGAGACCTGATGACATCATCACAACATCACTAATGATATAATGATGTAATGATGTCATGGTGTAATAATATAATAATATAATGATGTCATAATATAATGTCAAGATTTAATGATGTAATGATGTAATGATATAATGATGTCATGATATAATGATGTCATGATATAATGATGTCATGATGTCATGATATAATGATGTCATGATATAATCATGATATAATGATGTCATGATGTAATGATCTCATGATATAATGATGTCATGATGTCATGATATAATGATGTCATGATGTCATGATATAATGATGTCATGATATAATGATATAATGATGTCATGATATAATGATGTCATGATATAATGATGTCATGATGTCATGATATAATGATGTCATGATATAATGATGTCATGATGTAATGATATGATGTAATGGTATAATGATGTAATGGTATAATGATGTCATGATATAATGATGTCATGATATAATGTCATGATGTCATGATGTAATGATGTCATGATGTAATGATATAATGATGTCATGATATAATGATGTCATTATGTCATGATATAACGATACAATGATGTCATGATGTAATGATATAATGATGTCATGATATAATGATGTCATGATGTAATGATGTAATGATATAATGATGTCATAATATAATGATGTCATGATGTCATGATGTCATGATATAATGATGTCATGATATAATGATATGATGTAATGGTATAATGATGTAATGGTATAATGATGTAATGGTATAATGATGTCATGATATAATGATGTCATGATATAATGATGTCATGATGTCATGATGTCATGATATAATGATGTCATGATGTCATGATGTAATGATATAATGATATAATGATGTCATGATGTCATGATATAATGATGTCATGATATAATGATATAATGATGTCATGATATAATGATGTCATGATATAATGATGTCATGATGTCATGATATAATGATGTCATGATGTAATGATGTCATGATGTAATGATGTCATGATATAATGATGTCATGATATAATGATATGATGTAATGGTATAATGATGTAATGGTATAATTATGTCATGATATAATGATGTCATGATATAATGTCATGATGTCATGATGTAATGATGTCATGATGTAATGATATAATGATGTCATGATATAATGATGTCATTATGTCATGATATAACGATACAATGATGTCATGATGTAATGATATAATGATGTCATGATATAATGATGTCATGATGTAATGATATAATGATGTCATGATATAATGATGTCATGATGTCATGATGTCATGATATAATGATGTCATGATATAATGATATGATGTAATGGTATAATGATGTAATGATATAATGATGTCATGATGTAATGATATAATGATGTAATGATGTCATGATATAATGATATAATTATGTCATAATGTAGTAATATGTCATGATATAATGTCATGATATAATGATGTCATGATGTAATGATATAATGATATAATGATGTAAAGATATAATGATGTCATGATATAATGATGTAATGATGTCATGATATAATGATGTCATGATGTCATGATATAATGATATAATGATGTCATGATATAATGATGTCATGATATAACGATACAATGATGTCATGATGTAATGATGTCATGATATAATGATGTCATGATGTAATGATATAATGATGTCATGATATAATGATGTCATTATGTCATGATATAATGATATAATGATATAATGATGTCATGATGTCATGATGTCATGATATAATGATATAATGATGTCATGATGTCATGATGTAATGATATAATGATGTCATGATATAATGATGTCATTATGTCATGATATAATGATATAATGATATAATGATGTCATGATGTCATGATGTCATGATATAATGATATAATGATGTCATGATGTCATGATGTAATGATATAATGATGTCATGATATAATGATGTCATTATGTCATGATATAATGATATAATGATATAATGATGTCATGATGTCATGATGTCATGATATAATGATATAATGATGTCATGATGTCATGATGTAATGATATAATGATGTCATGATATAATGATGTCATTATGTCATGATATAATGATATAATGATATAATGATGTCATGATGTCATGATGTCATGATATAATGATATAATGATGTCATGATGTCATGATGTAATGATATAATGATGTCATGATATAATGATGTCATTATGTCATGATATAATGATATAATGATATAATGATGTCATGATGTCATGATGTCATGATATAATGATATAATGATGTCATGATGTCATGATGTAATGATATAATGATGTCATGATATAATGATGTCATTATGTCATGATATAATGATATAATGATATAATGATGTCATGATGTCATGATGTCATGATATAATGATATAATGATGTCATGATGTCATGATGTAATGATATAATGATGTCATGATATAATGATGTCATTATGTCATGATATAATGATATAATGATATAATGATGTCATGATATAATGATGTCATGATATAATGATGTCATGATATAATGATATAATGATGTCATGAT